>CM022303.1:460680949-460807616 GCA_011799875.1 Thinopyrum elongatum
CTGCTCCCCGCAGCACGCGCCAGACCGCCGTGACCCCCTGCTGGCTGCGCCCGCACGCGCACGCGCGCGCCCGTCCACGCGCTCCCCGCGCCGCCTCGTCATGCCCGCTTGCGCCACCGCCCTCCCCGTCGCCGCGCACCGAGCGCGCCCACGACCGCGTGTGCACGCACACGCCGGCCACGCCGTGCTCGCCGGTGCCGAGCCGCCCGTGCACCTGGCCGCGCCGCTGCCACGCCCCCGCTACCCCCTCCTCACGCCGCCTACCGCCGCCGCCTCCTGCTGCTGCTTCCGCCTGCTGGCCGCCGCTCCACTCGCCGTCGCTGCCGCCCGCCGGCGGCCAGCCCCGCCCGCACGCCTGTGCCCGATCGGGCGGGCGCCCACGCCCGCCCCGCGAGCGCCCGCGCCCGTCGCCCGCTGCCCGCTGGCCTCTGTGCCACCGACAGCCGGGCCCCACCCCCTGACCCACTGACAACGGGGCCCACGCCCCAGAAAAAAAAAATTAATAATAATAATAAAATTTAATTAATTAATTAACTTAATTAATCCTGTTAATTAACCTAACCTAATTAACCTAATTAACTACTGTTAATTAACCCTAATGACTGCTGACATCAGCATGATGTCATGCTGATGTCATCAGTTACTATTCTGGATAATTCGAAATTAAATAATAGAAATAAATTCAGAAAATTAATAAAAACTTTAGAAAATCATATAAAATAATCCGTAGCTCAGATGAAAATACTTTGTACATGAAAGTTGCTCAGAACGACGAGACGAATCTGAATACGCGGTCCGTTCGTCCGTCACGCGTCCCTAACTATCCGAACTTGCAACCGTTCCCCTCTTATCCTCTGTCCGATAATTCCAAAGACCCGGGAAACTATCTGTTGTTTGCCAGCCCAATACAAGATGGATGCAACTGACAAATAACAAAATGTGCAACTCCCATGTGTTGAGCTCTATCATACGATCAGAAAATGTGTGTGCAACTCCATTATGTTTTCTGTGCCAACCTAATATAAGCATATAAAGTGCAACTATCATGATGTAAAAAATGAATAAAAGAAAAAAACTGACTATACAAGATATAGGTCTTTTTTGCCAACCTAATGTGAGTATTTATGCAACTATCATGTGCACAACATTTTTCTGCAACTACCATATGTACAAAATATAACATGATAGAAAAGAGGTATGTGCAACTAACTATGAGATATTCTGCAACCTAATACAAGTATATGTGCAACTGACACATGAAGAATGTGCAAATATCATATTTTCACACCTATAAAAATGACAAATGAGGGGTGTGCAACTAGCATATATCAAATCTATCACAAAAAAAAATTGCAAAATATCATGAGGAAAACTTAAAACAACTAAAAAATGACTAGTATGTTAACTAACTTCAAGCTTGCCAAAAACATCCGGAGACTTCAAGTCCTACTTGATACTTGTTGATTAGATTCTTGTCGAAGGCATGGCCCGGACAGGGCATGAGCTTATTCGCTCATCAACAACAAGCGTGTCCAAATATAGGATCTGTCACACATGTAAACATTGCATTGTCAAGAAATCACCAAAAAATCTCCATCTATCAACGCTATCAGCTACATTTACTCACCATCAGATGGTAAGACGCAGCAGACGTTTTCTTGTCCTCACCCATGTTGCGGAATGCTTCATTTATGTGCTCAGCGAAACAAACAAATATTGCTCTTGATAAGTGTCTCGAGTTCTAGCACAATGAGTAACTCCGTGGGCTCAAACTCAGACTAGTGGTTGGAGCTAAAAATGTGCTGAAGGCAAGTGGAAAGCCATCGAATGAAGAACTTGTTGTCAATTGTCCCTTCATTCCTTCATGTTTTGTAGAAATCAGTGACTGGGGTGTTTCACACCGGTGTGGTTGAAAGAACTCATTAATCTCTTGACTGACTCCTTATCAACAATGTAACTAAGCCGTTGGCTCTGTCCGGTAAACCCAACCCTGTAAACACTTGCAGCGTCAACCGGAATCATGCCCCTCCCTGGAAAGACCAGGGTAGAACTACCTGGGTCATACGACTGACATAGGAATTGGTCAACTCCGCAGGCAACATGTCAGCCAGTTCACTAATCCACCGAACAACTTCTGTGGCAGAAAAGTCTTTGAAAGGGCGTGAGGTCCATGTTCATCTTGACAAACCTCCCTTGTGAGGACCTGATCCTTCCAGCCTGTGAATGCCAAGGGAGAGCCTTAGTTCATGTTTCTCCACTGTCTTTCGTTATCCTGCAAAATGGAAAGACAATGGGCACATAAAAATCCATGCTGAATATAAAATAAATACAAGTGATATCATTTCATGTGCAACTATTATGTGTATGTTGTGCCAACTAGTACAAGGTAAGTGTGCAACTGAGAACCTACCAACTAGTATAATTTTAATGTGCAACACCTACTATGAGTAATGCCAACTACTACAGGCTGTTGTGTGTATGTCTCCAACGTATCTATAATTTTGTTGTTCCATGCTATTAATTATCATTCTTGGATGTCTTCAATCATTTTATAGCAACTTTATATCATTTTTTGGGACAATCTATTGGCATAGTGCCCAGTGCCACTTGCTGTTTTTTGCTTGTTTTTTACTTGCACAAATATCATATCAAACGGAGTCCCAACACAGCAAAAAAATTGGAGATTTTTTCTGGATCAGAAGACACCCAGTGGGCCAAAGAAGTACTAGAGGGGAGGCCCGAGGTGAGCACAAGACATCTGGGTGCGCCAGGAGGAATAGGCGCGCGCTAGTGGGGTTGTGCCCACCTCGGTGACCTCCCGCACCGCCTCTTCGCCTATAAATTCCCAAATATTCCAGAAACCCTAGGGGAGTCGACGAAACACAATGCAAGCCGCCCGCAAGTTCTAGAACCACGAGATCCAATCTAGACACCATCATGGAGGGGTTCATCATCCTCATTGGTGCCTCTCCGATGATGCGTGAGTAGTCATCATAGACCTACGGGTCCGTAGGCAGTAGCTAGATGGCTTCCTCTCTCTCTTTTGATTCTCAATACAATGGTCCTTCGAGATCTATTTGATGTTGTAACTCTTTTTTGCGGTGTGTTTGTTGGGATCCGATGAACTTTGAGTTTATGATCAGATCTATATCATGAATATTATTTGAGTCTTCTTTTTATCTTTATATGCATGATTATTTATAGCCTCGTATTTTTTTTCGAATCGTTGGTTTAGTTAGGCCAACTAGATCAATTTTCTTGCATGGGAAGAGGTGCTTTGTGATGGGTTCGATCTTGCGGTGTTCTTTCCCAGTGACAGAAGGGGCAGCAAGACACGCATGTATCGGTTGCTATCAGGATAACAAGATGGGGGCTATTCTACATGAATAGATCTCGTCTACATATGTCATCGTTCTTATTGATTAGTCTGTTTCCCCATGAACTTAATACACTAGATGCATGCTGGAAAGCGGTCGATGTGGAGTAATAGTAGTAGATGCAGGCAGGAGTCGGTCTACTAATCTTGGATGTGATGCCTATATATTGATCATTGCCTTGGTATCATCATAATTATTCGATCTTCTATCAATTGCCCAATAGTAATTGTTTACCAACCGGTGCTATTTTCTTGAGAGAAGCCACTAGTGAAAATCTACGGCCCCCGGGTCTATTCTTTATCATATTTGCTTTAGAGATCTATTTTTATTCGCTTTTATTTTCAGAATCTATTATTCCAAAAAACCAAAAATACCTTGGTGCACTTTTTGTTACTTATTTTATTTAGTGTTTATCGAGAATCTATTTATCCAATCTACACAAATTTTATCCCGTCAACTTGACAATTTTTGGTGCCGTTACCCGAAGGGGATTGACAACCCCTCATAAGCACTGGGTTGCAAGTATTTGTTCTTGTGTGCAGGTACCGTTTACATAGTGTTGCTGTGGTTCTCCTACTGGATTGATAATGGTTTCGTAACTGAGGGCATACCTACCGTAGCTGTACTGCATCATCCCTTCCTCTTTGGGGAAATACCGACGTAGTTCAAGCGACATCAAAGGAATTTCTGGGCCGTTGCCGGGGAGACATCATCAACATCTATCAGGTTCCTAATCACAAATCTCATTCTTGCAATTTACATTATTTTCCATTTTCCTCTCATTTTCATCTCCCCCACTTCACAAAAATTGCTTTTATTCGCCTTCTTTTCGTTTGCCTTTTTCTTGTTTGATCTTTGTTTGATTGTATTGCCATGTACCTTCTATATGCTTGCATCTTCGCTTACTAAAAATCTATTGATATGGATCCCCATCCACTTGCTAATTTTTTAAAAGATCAATCATGATGAACCAATTGCTAGTGAGTTGAGTGCACTAGATTATCTTTATGAAGTTTTGCTTGAGATTCGGTGAATCTGAAAATTGTGATGAAGAAATTTATGAAGTGATCATGATAGCTCCTTGAATGAAAAGCATGATTGCAATGATTTTACTATAAATTCTAAATGTCAATTGTGCTAATAATATGCAAAACCCCAAGCTTGGGGATGCTAATTTTGCTATGTCCACTATGTATTGCAATATCATAGTTGGGGTGATTCTTCTTATGATCTTGAAAATTTATTTAAGCCTCATGATGAATATTATATTGATAATAATGTTTGAATAATATGAAAGTGGGTTTGGAAGATCATCAACTTCAGGTAAAAATATCCACATATTGGAGAGTGTTCAATCTTATGAAATTTTTGATGAAAGTGGGCTTGGAGAGGTCATGGACTTTATTTGATGATAATCCCACTAGTTTGGAAGAGTGTCAACTTTGCATCATGTGGATCATGTAGAGAATATGTTATGTGATAGCTATATTGTAGAATTTTAATATGATCCTACTGTAATCATTATGATAGAGGAAAATATGGTTGTAGAAATTTTCACGTTACTAATTTACCTTCGTTATGTTGGAGTTGCTATTGTTTCTTTTCTTCTTCCTGCATATGCTATATATTCTTGTCTTGATAATTTGTTTGCTTATAAATCCTATGCATCGGAAGTTGTTAGACTTAAATGTGTTTGTCCCATGTATTAATGATGCTTTATTGTGTTTCAATTCTTATCTTTTCATGCGAGCATCATCAAAAATTATTTGCCTAGCTAGGGCATAAAACGATAGCGCTTGTTGGGAGGCAACCCAATGAATAAATTTATTTTTGCCTTTTTGTTTCTGTTCTTGAGGTGTTGCACAATATTCCTCTGTTATGAGTGGTTTTTTATGTTTAAATTAGTATTTGTGCCAAGTAAAGCCTTGGGATAGCTTTGGTGATAGTTGATTTGATCATGTTGAAAAACAGAAACTTTTGCATCCAGTAACAGAATTGTTTAAATTCACAGATGCGACGAAAAATTCTGAATTGTTAAAAAAGATTGATATATAAATTTCCTCTGTTTTCCTAATTTTTCAGAATTTTTAGAGTTACAAAAGTATGAGAACAATTCGATCTTTACAGACTGTTCTGTTTTTGATAGATTCTGTTTTCTTTGCTTGTGTGCTTATTTTGATGAATCTAGGATGTGATCGGGGGGTATAAGCATGATAAAGTTAGAATACATTAGATATAATTGCAATAACAAAATTTGAATGGGTTTGTGTCAGCGTGCGACACCTATGGGATCCAAGGGACCCCTTTACGATTCGGCAGGGAAAGAGGTATGCACAAGAAAGAGCAGAACAAACGATCGACGCGGGGTGATTTTACCCAGGGTCGGGCCGCTAATCAGCGTAAAACCCTACTCCTGCCTGTTTTATTAAGAGTGTTCTTGAGCCCAGCACCAGGAGTGCTTGTGATGAACAGTACATTCAAAGAGCAGCTACGCATGCAGAATGGGCAGAAGATCCTCCTCTTGCGCTCTGGCTCAGGAGCGCTGTGTGAGCTACAGTACACAGCCGTACGCATGTAATATGAGAGAGGCATATCCTTCTCTCCCCCCTATATCTACGCCTTGGGCCTCCTTTTATATGTCCAAGGGGTTTCCAACAGTGGCGATAGTACATACGCGAGGTGTAAAGTAGCTACAGGATTATCATACCTAACCACAACGGGTTAGGACAAATGCATTTAATGCTCTATGAGTGTTTCGCTTAGGTGTCTTCACTTCTTGGGGACGGGAAAAGGGGCCATCCATCAGCACCGCAAGCTCTCTCCACTAGTGCCCTGCCACGCATGCCAGGAGAAGGGGCCAGAATGGCAGGCGGCTGCTGGATGTGGCTGGAGCGGTGGCACAGTGGCAGAACCTTGTCGGGTGTGATCCTTGCGGGTGCAAACCTTGCGGGTCTCGTAGCCACCCGGCAAGATCTTGCGGGGGAGGCCAAACCTTTGATCTTCAGTTCTCTTCTTCTGATCCTGACGTCTTCGCCTTGTTCTGAATCTTCTCCAGCTAACCCCCAGCAAGTCTTGCCGTGGATGGGGAGGGTATGCCGGGAAGTCTTGCTTCCCGGAATGTCTCTATCTCGATCTTGCTGGCCCTGAGCTTGCCGGCGATGCGCAGACCTATCCCGGCAAGTAAACTTGCCGGAAACCGGTCCTTGAAACGTCCTTGAGTGAATTCCTTCTCCGCCATGGCCTTCCCGCCCGGAGGCTGCAACTTGCCGGTGCGTGTCAGGGGTAGAGAACACCCCTGTTTACTACACGACAGGAGCCCCCGGGCCTGGGCCGGGCAAGCATGCACGGTGTTTGTCCGGGCTGGCCCAAGAAACATGCAACTGTTCACGCGTGGCGAGAATTACCCGCCGCTCATGACTTTTAACTGCGCGCCAATGAATGGCGCATGTAGCTTGTGATTTTGCCGGGCCTCGAGTTGCGGCAGCATGGGCAAACAACAGGACAGCAGCAGGAGTTGTGGCCCGAAAGAGACCTCCAACACCGTGTGATGAAGAGCCAGCCCCCGAGCCTTCCCCAAAAAGGGACTATGGGTGAGCCGCTCGATTCATACACTCATCTCTGCTGTTGCCGCCGTCTATTGTGAGTGCCCTACTGCCGTCTTGCGTCCTCCAGCATGGCGTCCCTGGCCTCCTCACCTGCCGCGTGCCACCATGAGAAGGTTGCCGCCGGGACTGTAGTGCTTTTTGCATACCGTTGCTGTAATGGCAAATACAAAGAAGCAATTTATCTTAGTTAAATCAATCTTTATGCATGCAATGCATGTTACTTTATGCTGAATGAATGTATGCTTCCCCTTGATTAATTCAGTCCTTGCACATATTTTAGTCCTACGCTGTCTGGAAACCTTGCCGGTGCGCACATTTGCCACGAGCGCTAGATGCGGGTCTTAGCAGCCTGCTGGAAATGTCGCCGCGGCAAGGCGACTTGCCGGGCCAGAACGCAGCTGCTAAGCTTGCCGAGTGGACTCGAGGCGAAGCAAGAGCAGGGCTAACCATGACAAGTTCTCCACGTGCAGGTTGATGTACAAGGACAAAGAATTAATCAAGGCGACCCACGCTTGCCGGAAAGTTTTCCGTGCGCAAGCTCAGTCGGCAGTGCTTGAGGAACGGGTCCTAAACAACTTGCCGGAACGCCGCCTCCCGGAAAGGTTTACCTCCTCGGTGCTTATGCAGCCAACTAAATTGTCGAGCGGACTCAGACAGTAGGGGCGCAATTAGCCCCGAGAAGGCTCCCTTCGCGTGTAGGTATAAGAAGCAAGTGAAGATAAATGTAATTATCCAAAATCTTTGCAAACTTAGCTTTTCCTGCCGTTCATCCTGCACGGCGATGTTATTCTCCAGGGCGCTGCAAGCCCCCGAGCTCATTTCTTCTTGGAGATCTTCGAGTCCTTCACGCCGATTTCTGGCTTCGAACATAGGATTACATGCTTTCTGACAAGACTCGTTCAAAAGATGGTGTCAGGAGCCCCAGGCAACCACGCCTCATGGGTAAAACTTGCGAAGATGTTCGACATTCCAGGAGTTGCTCACTGGAACGCCATCTTGGTCTCCAGGCAGACCGCGCCAGGCCTGGTGACTCGTATTACCCGATAAGGGCCTTCCCACTTCGGCATCTGTAACACCCCCGGTGGTTAACCACAGTAATCCCATTTTGATATGCCAAGCAAGTCAGCATGATTATCAGTGATGATCATTAACATCATATGCATTCAACTCCTAACCTCAAATTCAAATTTAAATGAAAGTGGAAAATAAAGTTGTCAACATAGAAACTAAATTGTTCATTAAATAGCAAAAAATCAGAGACAATTTAAAATTGAAACAACATCATTGGAGTTGGGTAAGGACTCAAACATCTTCAAACAGCGACTAAAAACAATATTTAATAACCATTTATTAAATCTAATTTAAGTATGAAATGAGTTTTGCCCAAACTAATTTTAGGTGAGGAAATAAAGCACTGGTATTATGGACTAGGTCTCCCTTTTTACAAAATTCGGTTTGGGGCCTAACTATTTACTAAACCGAGGTATATGAATTTATAAAAAGAAAAAGAACAAAAGAAAATAAAGCCCCCCCCCCCTCGCTGGGCCTCGGCCCAGCTGGCCACTGGGCTAGCCAGGCCGGCCCAGCCGGCGCCCCCTCCCCTCCCCCCCATATCTCCCCACCCCACCCGAAACCCTAGCCGCTACCCCCCCCCACCCCCTCGCTCATTCCCCCCCCCCGATCCAGAAATTCTGGATCGGGATAGACCCCCCCGTCGCCCGTCGCCGGCCGGCCGTCCCCGACCGCCGCCGCCGCTCGCCGTCCCTGAAGCCACCTCGACGCCGCCTCGCCCCTCCTCATCTCTCGTGCGACGCCCGCCTGAGGCCACGGCCTCGCCTCGTCGCCCGGCCCGATCCCGTCGTCGTTCGCCGCCGCCCGGACCTCACCGCCGGCCTCCACCGCCTCGGCCAACCCCGCCGCTGCGCCCCGACGCGCCACCACCGCCCGTCGCCTCCACCGCCTCCTCCTCTGCCCGACCTCGCCCGTCGCCGTCTCGTCGTCGGCCACTGCCGCCCCGCGCTCCGACGCCTCCCCGAGCCCGCTGCCCTCCCCGACCGGCCCTCTGTGAGCCGCCGCCTCCCCTCCCCCCCCTCTCTGCTCCCCGCAGCACGCGCCAGACCGCCGCGACCCCCTGCTGGCTGCGCCCGCGCGCGCACGCGCGCGCCCGTCCACGCGCTCCCCGCGCCGCCTCGTCACGCCCGCTTGCGCCACCGCCCTCCCCGTCGCCGCGCACCGAGCGCGCCCACGACCGCGTGTGCACGCACACGCCGGCCACGCCGTGCTCGCCGGTGCCGAGCCGCCCGTGCACCTGGCCGCGCCGCTGCCACGCCCCCGCTACCCCCTCCTCACGCCGCCTACCGCCGCCGCCTCCTGCTGCTGCTTCCGCCTGCTGGCCGCCGCTCCACTCGCCGTCGCTGCCGCCCGCCGGCGGCCAGCCCCGCCCGCACGCCCGTGCCCGATCGGGCGGGCGCCCACGCCCGCCCCGCGAGCGCCCGCGCCCGTCGCCCGCTGCCCGCTGGCCTCTGTGCCACCGACAGCCGGGCCCCACCCCCTGACCCACTGACAACGGGGCCCACGCCCCAGAAAAAAATAAAAAAAATAATAATTAATAATAATAATAAAATTTAATTAATTAATTAACTTAATTAATCCTGTTAATTAACCTAACCTAATTAACCTAATTAACTACTGTTAATTAACCCTAATGACTGCTGACATCAGCATGATGTCATGCTGATGTCATCAGTTACTATTCTGGATAATTCGAAATTAAATAATAGAAATAAATTCAGAAAATTAATAAAAACTTTAGAAAATCATATAAAATAATCCGTAGCTCAGATGAAAATACTTTGTACATGAAAGTTGCTCAGAACGACGAGACGAATCTGAATACGCGGTCCGTTCGTCCGTCACGCGTCCCTAACTATCCGAACTTGCAACCGTTCCCCTCTTATCCTCTGTCCGATAATTCCAAAGACCCGGGAAATATCGTCAGATATTCTCCCGCTCCGTCTGTTACGTGTGATGCTGCGTTAGACTACCCCTAGCACCGTGTATCGTATTTGTCATGCTCATGTTTGCTATATATTTATACTGTTTCCTCCCCCTCTTCTCTCTCGATAGATCTCGACGCAGCTCCGGAGACCGAAGACAGCATTGACAACCTTGCCCTTGCCGCCGAGCAACCAGGCAAGCCCCCCCCTTTGATCATCCCGATATCGCCCATTCTATATTCTCATGCTTGCATTAGAATTACTTCTGCTGCTGCTTTACCTATTCTGATGCATAGCCTGTTCATTGTAACCTGCTGTTGATAATTACCTACATATCCTAAACTGTTTAGTCTAGGCTGGGTAGAGACCTATCAGTGACCCCACTTATCCCGACTGCCGTGCTGGATCGTCAGAAGACCCGATCAATGGGATTGAAGACCAGGACCCGACACCGCACATCACCCCCCTTAGTTGTAACGACACTGCAGCGTTACTATCGAGTGCCGAGGGTGAAACCTCTTGTAGCACTTCTGATGTTAACTCTGTAGAGTAGCTATTCGGTCGTGGTCATCGAGGGTGATTCCTCCTTCACCGCTTCCGATAACGACGCTGTCCTACAACACCTCAAGTGTGGACCCAGTGAGGGTGATTCCTCCTAGTTCACCTTGATGGATACATCGAGTGGGAATTCAATGAGGGTGATACCTCGGATTCCCTGATGTTATGGACACACGGATACTTGGACCTTACATTGTTACTTGGGAAGGCGGGTCGACCCTGCGGGGTACCCGCGTGTGATGTGAAGGCGGGTTGCCAGTGTGGTGCCCGAGTGGTGAATACGAGGCGCGGCCGGGCATTCTTAACCCTTGCCGCAAGTCCTCGAGACGGGGCGACGGGGTCACATCTTTCGTGAGTCTCTGCTCGTTACCGCAAGCCCCTAGTCCTAGCGATTTGGATATTTGATCCGAGCAGGCCTCTGGTCTGATAGCACTAACCATCACATGGGCATAGTATGGGCGTTCTGCATCGTAGCATCAGCCGAAAGCTCTGTCAGACGTCTAGTTCAGCCTTGCGGCCGGGACGGACCGGCGCCCCCCTGGTGCCTGGCTTCCCCCTGCACGCAACGACTCGGAGTGCACAGGGCGATGGCCCAAGACCTCTGAGCGCTTAGGATGTAGACCGACGGGGACCTCTCTGCTAAGCTGTAGGTAGGGTTGCGATGTGTCGTTTGGCCGAGGCCGGGCATGACCCAGGAAAGTGTGTCCGGCCGAAGTTAATCGAGCGTGTTGGGTAAGTTGGTGCACCCCTGCAGGGAAGAACACTTCTATCGATAGCCGGTCCTACGGTAAAGGACACTCGGAGTTGTATCCTGATTGATACAATTTAGAACTGGATACCTGTGATGAGACCTGTATATATGGCTCTGGGATTGCTTCTCGCAGGGAGTCAAGAAGGGATCTCAGGACGAGGTTTGATGACTTTATGGCTCTGGGATTGCTTTCTCGCAGGGAGTCGAGAAAGGATCTCTGGGTGAGGTTGATATTATTACTACTACATTATATGGCATTGTTCTACTCTCTTCTACTGCTGCAAGACCGCTGAAGATGCTAGTCTTCGATAGGACTAGGCCTTCTCTCTATTCTGGCATTTCTGCAGCCCAGTCCACATATACAGCCTCCCCTTGATAATGTTGCATATGTAGTGTAGATCCTTGCTTGCTGAGTACTTCAGAGTACTCACGGTTGCTTTGTTTTCCTTTTTCTCCCCATATCAGTTGACGTGACCAGAGGACGGAGCCCCCTGAGACAGATGCCCCGACGATCGTTACTACTACTACCTAGAGGATGGATACTACTACGAGTTGACTGACGACCAGGAGTAGGATCGGAGGGTCCCAGGCAGGAGGCCTTCGCCTTTCGATCGTAGTGTTTTATTTTGCCCCGCCTTTCTAAAGGCCTTTCTGTACTTTCTTTTATATCTGTACTCAGATATCTGATGCTTCCGCTGACGCTTGTTCGCAAGCTTATGTATTCGAGCCCTCGAGGCCCCTGGCTTGTAATATAAAGCTTGTATGACTTTATTTATGTTTTAGAGTTGTGTTGTGATATCTTCCCGTGAGTCCTTAGGCTTGATCGTGTGCATTTGCGTGTATGAATAGTGCACGATCGGGCTGGGGGCGTCACAGCATCAACTTGTTTGAATTCTTGGCGGATTGAATTCGCCGAAGAACAAGGTCGCCTTCCTCAAGGCTTCAGGCATGAACTTTGCAGCTATGGTAGCGGCGCAAAGCTTACTGGTAGCATGAAGCTCGCACAGCAGCCTGAAGATGATCCTCCTCAAGGAGCACAGCGTCATCTTGCCGCAGTTGCTCTTGCTCAAGCTCATCATAAGCGAGCACTCGAGGTGAGCCGTATATGAGTTCCATGGGGCGAACTGCCTCCGCTCCGTACACCAGAGCGAGGGGTGTCTGGCCAGCGGTTTGATTTGGTGTCGCTCTGGCTGACCAAAGAACCGCCGACAACTGGCTTCCCGGCAAAATGCTTGCCGGGGAAATTCATGATTCTAGCGGAGAACTTTGACATTCTCGACGCCAGCTTCCGGCAAGGATGTTGCCGGGAAAGCTTATGATCTTAGCGGAGAACTATGACGTTCTCGACGCCAGCTTCCGGCAAGAATGTTGCCGGGGAAGGCTGCGAAGTAATCGCTCATATGTATACCTACAACACTGATTCGGGCATGTAATGCCACATCAGCACAACAAGTTAATTAGCTCCTGATCTATGATTAATCTGTTGAAATCTCGACTCCTGCCTGCTCGCCGGGACACCTTCCGGTGCGCACGCTCCAGTCAGCAACGCTTTTAGGAATGGGTCCTTAGCAGCTTGCTGGGAACGCCGCCTCCCAAAAATATTTACCTCTCCGGCTTGAGCGCAGCTCCACATACTGCCGAGCGGACTCGAGGCAATTAGGAGCGCGACTAGCCGTGGGGAGGCCCCTCAGCATGCGAGGTTACGCAGGAATCTAAAAATAAAACTCATTTAGCCTTCTCCTTGAATGATTGCATTTGTGTACAATGAATCCCTACGCTTGCTGGAATACTCCCCGAATGCGCACATCCTGGTCGATGGAGCTCAGGATCGGATCCTGTCTAGCAACCTATCGAGAACGCCGCCTCTTCGGGAGCTTAAGGCTCTGGAACAATCGCGGCTGCATCTGTGTTGTTGGGCGGACTCAGAACAACCAGGAGCGCATAGTGTTCCGAAAGCGCTCCTTCACGCACAGGTTATACAAAAATACCATCAAGGATGAGACTAAACAGCAAAAAGTAATTAGAGCTTTAAGACTTAGCTTTCTGTAAGTAGAGCAAAGTCGCCATGGACGATGAAGCTGATGCGCTGACCGTTAGATCAGGTTCACACAACCTCTCACCCCTGCCTGGCGTGCCAAAGATGTCAGCGTGCGACACCTATGGGATCCCAAGGGACCCCTTTACGATTCGGCAGGGAAAGAGGTATGCACAAAGAGCAGAACCAATGATCGACGCGGGGTGATTTTACCCAGGTTCGGGCCGCTAATCAGCGTAAAACCCTACTCATGCCTTGCTTTATTAAGAGTGTTCTTGAGCCCAGGCTCCAGGAGCGCTTGTGATGAACAGTACGTTCAAAGAGTAGCTACGCATGCAGAATGGGCCAGAAGATCCTCCTCTTGCGCTCTGGCTTAGGAGCGCTGTGTGAGCTACAGTACATAGCCGCTACGCATGCAATATGAGCCAGAGGCGTCTCCTTTCTTGTCCCCCCTCGTAGCTACGCCTTGGGCCTCCTTTTATATGTCCAAGGGGTCTCCAACAGTGGCGTACAGTACATACGCGAGGTGTAAAGTAGCTACAGGATTATCAAACCTAACCACTAACGAGTTAGGACAAATGCATTTAATGCTCTATGAGGTGTTCGCTTAGGTGTCTTCACTTTCTTGGGGACGGGAAAAGGGGCCATCCCATCAGCACCGCTTAAGCTCTCCTCCACTAGTGCCCTGCCATGCATGCCAGGAGAAGGGGCCAGAATGGCAGGCCGGCTGCTGCGCTGGAGCGGTGGCACAGTGGCAGAACCTTGTCGGGTGTGATCCTTGCCGGGCACAAACCTTGCCGGGCTCTCGCTAGCCATCCCGGCAAGATCTTGCCGGGGGGGGCCAAACCTTCGATCTTCAGTCTTCTTGTCTTCTGATCCTGATGTCTTCGCCTTGTTCTGAATCTTCTCCAGCTAACCCCCAGCAAGTCTTGCCGTGGCAAGCCTTGCCGTGGATGTGGAGGGTACCTTGCCGGGAAGACTTGCTTCCCGGAATGTCTATCTCGATCTTGCCGGCCCTGAGCTTGCCGGTGATGCGCAGACCTATTCCCGGCAAGTAAACCTTGCCGGAAACCGGTCCTTGAATACGTCCTTGAGTGAATTCCTTCTCCGCCATGGCCTTCCCGCCCGGAGGCTGCAACTTGCCGGTGCATGTCCAGGGGTAGAGAACACCCCCTGTTTACTACACCGACAGTTTGCAACAGTACTTAAAGTAAAGATTGGTTTTCTTATACTAACGGATCTCACGAAGGTTTTGTTAAGTTTTGTGTGATTGAAATTTTCAAGTTTTGGGTGAGATCGCGATGGATGAAGGAATAAGGAGTGAAAAGAGCTTATGCTTGGGGATGCCCCATGGCACCCCAAGTTAATATTCAAGGAGAACCAAGCAACTAAGCTTGTGGATGCCCCGGAAGGCATCCCCTCTTTCTTCTAACGACCATTGGTATTTTACTTGGAGCTATATTTTTATTCGTCACATTTCATGAGTTTTGCTTGGAGCATCTTGTATTATATGAGTCTTTGCTTGTTTTGCTTTTTAGTTTTTCACAAGTATCCTTGCTGGACACACCTATTTGAGAGAGCCAAAATTATGCTATGATTTGTTAGAATTGCTCTTTATGCTTCACTTTTTTTTGGAGCTGTGGAATTGCTCTAGTGCTTCACTTATATCTTTTTGAGCACGGTGTGCTTTAATTTTTTTGAAGAAATGCTCTCATGCTTCACTTCGATTAATTTGAGAGTTAGTAATTTTTTGAAGAAATTCTCTCATGCTTCACTTATATTATTTTGAGAGACAAAAAAAATTATGCTCATGTTCTTCACTTAGATTTGTTTGAGCTTGTCAAAAGCAATTGCAACATATGAAACTAGTCCCAAAGTGATAGATATTCAAGAGAGATATAATAAAAACTTTCATGAAGATCATTAGACAAAATAAACTTGATTCTTTGTAATAGTTTTGAGATATGATGGTAGTGATATGTGAGTCATGTTGGTGAGTAATTATGCTTTAGTAAGAATATTGGTGTTAAGGTTTGTGATTCCCTATGCAAGCATGAAAGTCAATAGTTATGCAATGAAATTACATCCTACTTGTGGTGCATTATTCGGTGTTAGTTATGCTCAATGCTCGCTTATGTGATTTTTCATTTCTTGGTTGGTTGCTTCTCAATCTTTTTGCTAGCCTCCACTTGTACTAAGTAGAAATACTACTTGTGCATCCAAAAACTTTAAACCCAGTTTTGCCATATGAGTCCACCATACCTACCTATATGCGGTATTTCCATGCCGTTCTAAGCGAATTTGTATGTACCATCTCCAATTTTCAAAATGAATTTCCTTTTTGTGTGCTCGTACCGCTCATGAAGCGGCAGGGGGTGGCCAATATTTTCCATGCTAGATGTGTTATTCTCAAGATGAGTGTTTATTCACTTGTCATTGCACGAGAGTACGGCGGTAATAGGGATGCCCAGTCCTGAAATGAAAAAGAAATTTACTTTATGTTGTCAAATAATAAATTTCTTGGAAAGTGTTGGTATGGACGGTACCCATGGATACGGCTAGCCGCAGAATGTGAAAGTATGGTGGAAAAAGGAATAAACTTTATTTTATGTTTGGGAACCGCCTATGATATATCTAGCATGGAAAGTGTTGGGAATTACTCGGTCGTTTTTTTTACGGGAAAAGTATGCCTCTCAAAATTTTTATCTCTCAATTTAAGCTTTGAGCTCTGGCACCTCTACAAATATCTACTTCCCTCTGCGAAGGGCCTATCTATTTACTTTATGCAATTTTTATTTTTATTTGAGTCTCCATCTTCTCTTATAAAGCACCAACTAGGGAGCACTATGATCGTACTTGAGCATTGGATGTAGCTAATATGCTAGTGTGTTTCATGAATGGATCAATGATTGAGCATGATGGGCTAGGGATTACTTTCTTTAGTGTTGATATTTTGAAAGACATGGTTGCTTATTGATATGCTTGAGTATTGAAATCTTCATGTCAAAACTAGACTATTGCTTTGAACCATATAAAAGTCCAAATGTCCATGCTACAAAAAGAAAAGATTATGTGATGAACATGTTAGGCAGCATTCCACATCAATTTTTTTTTTATCATTTACCTACTCGAGGACGAGTAGGAATTAAGCTTGGGGATGCTGATACGTCTCCAATGTATCTATAATTTTTGCTTGTTCCATGCTGTTATATTATCATTCTTGGATGTTTTACAATCATTTTATAGCAATTTTATATCACTTTTCGGGACTAACCTATTGACATAGTGCCCAGTGCCAGTTGCTATTTTTTCCTTATTTTTTACTTAACATAATATCCATATCAAACGGAGTCCAAATGCAACGAATCTTTTTGGAGATTTTTTCTGGACCAGAAGACACCCAGTGGGCCAAAGAAGTACCAGAGGGGAGGCCTGAGGTGAGCACAGGACACCTGGGCGCGCCAGGAGGCCCACGTGCGCCCAGGTGGGTTGTGCCCACCTCGATGACCTCCCGCACTGCCTCTTAGCCCTATAAATTCCCAAATATTCCAGAAACCCTAGGGGAGTCGACGAAACACAATTCAAGCCGCCGCAAGTTCTAAAACCACGAGATCCAATCTAGACACCATCACAGAGGGGTTCATCATCCTCATTGGTGCCTCTCCGATGATGCGTGAGTAGTTCATCATAGACCTACGGGTCCGTAGGTAGTAGTTAGATGGCTTCCTCTCTCTCTCTTTTGATTCTCAATACAATGGTCTTTTGCGGTGTGTTTGTTGGGATCCGATGAACTTTGAGTTTATGATCAGATCTATATCCATAAATATTATTTGAGTCTTCTTTTGATCTCTTATATGCATTATTATTTGTAGCCTCATATTTCTTCTTCGAATCTTTGGTTTAGTTAGGCCAACTAGATCAATTTTTCTTGCCATGGGAAGAGGTGCTTTGTGATGGGTTCGATCTTGCGGTGTTCTTTCCCAGTGACAGAAGGGGCAGCAAGACACGCATGTATCGTTGCTATTAAGGATAACAAGATGGGGGCTATTCCTACATGAATAGATCTCGTCTACATCATGTCATCGTTCTTATTGCATTACTCCGTTTCTCCATGAACTTAATACACTAGATGCATGCTGGATAGCGGTCGATGTGTGGAGTAATAGTAGTAGATGCAGGCAGGAGTCGGTCTACTAATATTGGACATGATGCCTATATATTGATCATTGCCTTGGATATTGTCATAATTATTCGATCTTCTATCAATTGCCCAACAGTAATTTATTTACCCACCATGTGCTATTTTCTTGAGAAAAGCCACTAGTGAAATCTACGGCCCCGGGTCTATTCTTTATCATATTTGCTTTGAGATCTATTTTTATTCACTTTTATTTTTAGATCTATTTTTCCAAACACCCAAAAATACATTGCTGCACTTTTTTGTTACTTATTTTATTTCGCGTTTTATCAAGATCTATTTATCCAATCTACACAAATTTTATCCCGTCAACTTGACAATTTATGGCGCCGTTATCCGAAGAGGGATTGACAACCCCTCATAAGCGTCGGGTTGCAAGTATTTGTTCTTTGTGTGCAGGTACTTCTTACGTAGTGTTGCTTGGTTCTCCTACTAGATTGATACCTTGGTTTCATAACTGAGGGAAATACATACCGTAGCTGTACTGCATCATCCCTTCCTCTTTGGGAAAATACCGACGTAGTTCAAGCGACATCTTTGTGCAACTGATAAAAAGATAGATGATATTACCCCAGTAGGTGTTGTAGTGCTGGAGCCACCTGACTCAGGGACTACATCTTTCTCTTTTTGTCTTGGATGGTTTAGAATACGATACTGATCACCACCACCATCCTATCATGTCAAAACACACCAAAAACTATTCCAACCATGAGAAACAAAATATAAGGATAACAAAGGTGGTAACGAATAACACCAAAAGCTATATACTATAATTGCCTATAGAAAAGTTGCTTAGTTCTTGCTGCTTAACTCTCCTTCCTCAACATCAACATTAGTGGAAAGATGCTTCTCGGCAGCCCTTTTCTTGTTCCGTTGAGTAGATTGCGGTGCATTGCCCTGCATGACAACACAAAAATCAATTTCCTTGATTAAGATAAATGATTTATGCCTCAAGCATAACACTTGCTAATCCTTTTGGAGTGAAAATGACAAATGAATTGAAAACCATTTTCACACAAAAAAGAGCTTCCAAAAAAGAGTACCTCCACTGGACCTCCACCAGAATTGCCTTCTATAACCCTTTTCACTTCAAAAAAAGGGAATATGCACACAGATCAAAACTCATTTGCAAATGATGTATATCCAAGTTATATCTTCAAGTTATGTCCACAAAGAAGTAAAAGCAAGCAAAATGATGTATTCTACAAATTATATCTTCAAGTTATGTGCACAAAACTAAAGCAAACAAAATTGATATGTCACAAAAAAATAGAATATCTTCATGAGTTGCACATGCAAAACTGTACAGTTGCACACACAAAACACATAGAGTTGCACAAAACAGTGGTGTACAGTTGCACACAAAGAAAAAAACATCAAAAAAAATATCCAACGTGATTATATCCCAATTTGCACACACAACCACATGGAGTTGCACACATTAAAAAGAAAACTTGTAAGATATAGGACTCCACAGAATTATTTATTTTATTTATTCAAGTTGACATCCCTATCACTTACTGCACAAAAAACATTGTTCAATAAATTGCACACACAAACACATGTAGTTGGCAAACTCTATGTAATTTAAAGTTATCAACTACTCTAACCAAATACCAACCCAGATGAACCAACTTGATTCAATTTCCTGTGCACCTATGACATCAGCAGTAGTCTACTAGTAGGCGTCACCGTGCAACTACAACAGACAGAAATGCCAACTCATCCCCGCCCCGTTGGACCAACTTGATTAAATTTCCTGTGCACCTATGACAACATCAGTAGCCGACTAGCATGCATCGCCATGCCACTACAACAAACAGAAAAGCCAACTCGCCACACCCCATTGAACCAACTAGATTCGATTTCGTGTGCAATATATCAACTACAGTAGCCAACTAGCACGCCCTGTCATGTAACTGCAACACATAGAAAAGCCAACTCACCGCACCCCGTTGAACCAACTAGATTCGATTTCGTGTGCAACTATATCAACTGCGGTAGCCAACTAGCAGGCCCCGTCATGCAACTGCAACACACACAAAAACCAACTTGTCACACCCTGTTGAACCAAACTAAATTCGATTTCGTGTGCAACTATGACACTGCAGTAGCCAACTAGCAGTCGCCGTCGTGCAACTACAAATATGCAGATCTAAAACTACGGCAAATTCCCCTCGGTGGAACATGTAGGACGAGCGACAGCCGCCGACGACCCGATGGAATAGAGAGGTCGACGACGACCTCCAGCAGAAGGGCGCCAAATTCGAGACACCATTCACGGCTACGAAGGGCATCGCCCGGCTCCCTGCTCCCTCGCATGGCGTCGTATTGCTACTCCGAGGGAAGAGGCACACCCTCGCGAAGATGGCACCCTAATGGCGACCTCTAGTGACGACGAAGAGGAAACGAGACGTTAGAGGATGCGGGCATGGCAACAATGACCGTATCTAAGCCTTGGAGATCAGCAGCTCCGCTCCCCATGATGCGCCTACGCCTTCCGCTGCCATCTTCTATTGCGGTTACCACATCTGATGTGGGAGGAATCTTGCCCGCTCCCGAGATTTTGGGGAGAAACTACAGCGTGAGAGGAGGAGGAAATGGGGATTCTGGCAAGGAAGAGGGTGAGCGGAGTGGCTCGAAATTCGAAACCGCCGCCCACTACATCTGTCCTTTCTCATCGACGAAAAGCTTACGCAGCCTATGACACGCGGGGTCCACCTCTATGTTCTGATGCGGTGCAAGGCGGCCCGACTGGACCAGGTGTGCTGCATGCACGTCGGTCCAGGAATCCGACCAGGGACACCTGGAGCGGTACACTGCACGATCGAGCGCCATCGAGCGGTGGAGGCGCAACTGCTCGTTCCAGTCAGATAGTGCGCGCGCTTTTAAGAATTTAGGTTCTTTATCTTTCTTTTTCATTCATGGTGTTTTCTAATATTTATTTTTCTTTTTAGGACTTCTAATCTTTTTATTTTGAGGGAAGGCCATCACGGCTAGCTTTATTTAACTAAACAGAAATTACGTCGTCCACGAGTTCAGAAACTAGAAATCTTGGAGGCTCTCCCATCCAGCTATTAGAAGTCTTATTCCAGAAACTATGACTAGCTAGCACATGAGCCGCATTATTTGAAGAATGATTAAAATGTTTAAAAATGACCTTCCCAATAGCCAAAGACGTGTCCACACACTCCGCCAATATTGCCGCTGCAGCATCCCACCATCTGGTTGGCCCGGTGTAATTTTCAATCACCATTGTAGAGTCAGACTCCGCTTCCACTCGAGGAAATCCAAGAGAATTTGCAAAAATGAGGCCATCCCGCATCGCCATGGCCTCCATTGTCACGACATCAGCTGCATACGATATAAAGTAGCAATGGCCTACAAAGAAGTTACCTTTCTCGTCGCTGATTACAGCAGCCGTTGCTCCTACTCCGTCTTCCACATGGAAAGAAGTGTCCACGTTCAGTTTCACTAATTTGGGTTCTGACTTACTCCATCTTTCCACATAAGCATTATTAACTTTGCAATTTACCTGATGAAAATTGTTAGTTATAGCCAACACTGAAATCGGCCATTTCATCGGGGTGGCACAGACCCATCATGTGTACATTCTCAACGTATCCACCATAAATACCAGGCCCCTACAGCGATAACTTGCTTGATGTCCAGGTTCGGCTTCATTGGCAGTGCACTCGGGTCCGCCATTAACAGATGCTCAAGGATTATAGATACAGAAGAATCAATCCTCTTAGCTTCTTCAACAACATGCAGTATATCTAGGTGGTCACATAGTTCATTTGCATTTTTACAATCAAACAGGAGGTGGCGAACATCCTCTGCATCATTATGGCATACTGGGCATGCTATGTTTGAGCCGACATGCCTGTTAGTCAATATGGACTTTAGAGGAATAATTTCGTGCAAGGCTCGCCAACAAAAATTCTGGACTTTACGTGGGACTTGCAACTTCCATAGTCTAGTCAAAACTTCCAGTAGGTTTGACCCAGCTGGTCGTGCCAAACCATTTGCATGTGGCCTGAAAGTTTGAGTCCACTGTATTTTGTACGCCGAACGAACTAAAAAAATCCCTCTATGATCTGGGTTCCAAGCTATGAAATCATCAAAGGCATTGTGATTGATTGGTATTTGCAATATTCATCTGACATCCACGGGGTTAAATATAGACTGGATTAGGGGTTCATCCCATGTACCCGTAATAGGATCAATGAGGTCACTTACCATCGATAGGATCGATTGGTCATGGTTTGAGATAATCCTCCTATCTGGGCTTGTTGGTATCCTTGGATCATTCCATATATTAACATTCTCCCCTATGCCAATACGCCAGATATAACCCAGTTTAAATGTCCCAAGCCCCTTCATGATGCTTTGCCACGTAAAAGATGCACCATTTTTTAGTGTAGCTTGCAGTAAGCTAGTATTGCGGTAATATTTCCTTCAACACTTGTGCACATAGGGAATCTGGGTTGGTGATTAGTCTCCAACATTGTTTTGCAAGCATCGCCAAATTGAAAGAATAAAGATCTCTGAAACCCATACCCCCTTCATTTTTTGGCTAACACATCTTCCACCAGGTGTACCAGTGCATTCTTTTATGATCCTAATTGTCCCCCACCAAAATTCAGCGACCAAATCAGTGATCTCCTTACAAATACCTTTAGGGATACTAAAAACAGACATGGCAAAAACTGGAATTGCTTGGGCTACAGATTTAATGAGAATCTCCTTACCACCAGTAGACAGTTGTTTTTCCATCCAACCTTTTAACCTCTCTTTGATCCTCTCACAAAAATGTCTGAAACAGTCACTTCTATCAGCTCCCACCATTGTCGGAAGCCCTAGGTACTGATCAGATAAAGCTTCAGTATCAATATGCAGCAGCTGGCAAATTTCAATCCTGGTAACTGCATGTGTGTTTGGACTGAAAAAAACACTGGATTTCGACAGACTCACTAGTTGCCCCGAACTCTGGCAATAGGTCTCCGGAACTTGTCGTAAGGAAGCTGCATTTCAGTGAGGACCTCTATTTATAGGGCTTTGGGAAGCCTTCACATACTTCTACTTATAGTTGGAACACTCTAGAAAACATTACTTAGGATTCATCTCTCTACTCACAACTACTCATAACTAGAGAACTCTAGAAACAACAGGTAGGGTAAAGAAAACAAAAGAAATACTACACTAGAGTGGAAGCATCTAGAAGTAGCCAAACATATCTGGCATGTGTTTTTCTTTCTTCTCATCTAGTGTTCCTCATCATTCTCCCCTAGTTGTTTGGAACTCGCCCTCGAGTTATCTTCATAGAATGCTTCTTCTGGGTGGTAGAGAGTCCAGTCCGCAACATTGGAAGTGTTAGAGATACCGATGTCGCTTGGAAGATCTATCACATAAGCATTATCATTTATCTTCCTCGTGATAGAGAAGGGCCCACACCTTCGCTGCCTAAGTTTCCCTTTAACACCTAAAGGTAGCCTCTCTTTTCGGAGGTATGCCATCACCTTATCACCAACTTGGAATGATTTCAGCCTCCTTTTGCAGTCAGCAAGTTGTTTATATTTCTAATTTTGTGCTTCCAAAACACAACGAATCTCTTCAAGTAACTCAGTGTAATTATCAGCAAAGGACAATGCTGATTTTGAGTTTCCCCTTGAGGGAAGCTTCACCAGGTCCACCACATGTGTTGGAACTTTAGTGTAGACAATGGAAAAAGGGCTCCTTCCTGTGGATCTATGCTTGGAGTTATTGTAGGAGAACTCTTCAAGAGATAAAACCAAATCCCATTGTCCCTTTCTTTCTCCACAAATGCAACGGATCGGATTACCCAAAAACTTGTTCACCACTTCCGTTTGTCCATCTGTTTGTGGATGAGCAGTGCTAGAAAATTTCAATTTAGTGTTGAATTGCTTCCACAAAGTGAGCCAAAATGCAGCAAGAAACTTGCTATCACGGTATGAGACAATGGACCTTGGAACTCCATGAAGTCTGGCCACTTCTCAGAAGAATAGGTTTGCCACATGATGAGCATCTGTTGTCTTGCGGCATGGGATGAAATGAGCCATCTTAGAGAATCTATCCACGACCATAAATACAACATCACTTCCTCGTCTTGTTCTTGGCAAGCCCAAGACGAAGTCCATAGAGATGTCCTCCCATGGAGCAACAGGAATAGGCAAAGGCATGTATAACCCTGTGTTCTGGACTTGGCCTTTGCAGGTTTGACATATGGGGCACCGCTGAACAAACTTGCCAGCATCTCTCTTTAGTTGTGGCCAAAAGTAGCAAGCTTCCAGGTTAGCGATAGCTTGTCCCGTCCAACATGGCCACTAAGATCACTTGAATGGAGTTCTCTAATTAGTTTGTCATGCAGAGAACTCCTTGGGATGCACAAACGATCATTTTTTAAGAGATAGCCATCCTGCACCAAATAGTCGTCACCTAATGGCTAGCCCCTGATGTGCTTCACCCAAACATGGCCAAAGTCTTCATCATCCTCATACAACTCGTTTATTTGATCCATGCCTGGAAGTTCAGCTTCAAAAGAAGTCAAGAGGCATGCACGATGACTCAAAGCATCGGCCACTCGGTTAGTTGTCCCAGATTTATGCACGATGAGATAGTTAAACCTCTCCAAATATGTTGCCCATCTAGCTAGCATGCGGTCAACATGCTTTTGATTTCTAAAATGCTTCAAGGATTGATGGTCACTATATACAATGAACTCTTTAGGCAGCAAATAAACTTCCCAAGTTTTCAAGGCTCTGAAAACGGCATACAATTCTTGCTAATAGGTGCTCCATTTCTGTCTAGCTTCACTTAACTTCTCACTAAAGAAAGCAATGGGCTTCCTTTCTTGAGATAGAATAGCTCCAATGCCTACTCCACTTGCATCACACTCCAACTCGAAAGTCTTGTTGAAATCAGGTAGCACCAAGACAGGAGCTTGTGATAGTTTTTGTTTAATCTCACTGAAACTAGCTTCAGCTGCTTCTGTCCATTGGAAATTTTCTTTCTTCAAACACTCGGTAATTGGTGCCATGATAGTGCTGAAATTCTTCACAAATCGCCTATAGAAAGTTGCAAGGCCATGAAAACTTCTTACCTCAGAAATGGTCTTCGGAGTTGGCCATTCTCGAATTGCTTCAACCTTAGAATCATCAACATGAATACTGTCACATGTTATGACGAATCCTAGGAAAAGAAGTTGTGTTTGCAGGAAAACACATTTCTTCAAGTTGACGTACAACTCATTTTCCCTTAGTACTTCTAGCACCTTCCGAATGTGATCAAAGTGTTCATCCTCATCCTTGCTATAGATCATGATGTCATCGAAATAGACCACAACAAAGTGGGATAAGAAGGGTCGAAGGACTTGATTCGTCAAGCACATAAAGGTACTTGGTGCATTTGAGAGTCCAAATGGCATGACTAGCCATTCAAACAACCCTTCTTTTGTCTTAAAGGTGGTTTTCCATTCATCCCCGGGCTTGATACGGATTTGATGATATCCACTTCTTAAATCTAGCTTTGTGAACACCTTTGCTCCACTAAGCTGATCCAACATATCATCCAGACGGGGAATAGGGAATCTATACCTTACGGTGATCTTGTTAATGGCTCTACTGTCCATACACATGGGCCAAGATCCATCTTTCTTGGGCGTGAGCAGGGCAGGTACAACACATGGGCTAATACTTCCTCGAATGTGCCCCTTTTGTAGCAATTCTTCTACTTTCTCCTTCAATATATCATGCTCTTTTGGGCTCATTTGATAGTGTGGAAGATTAGGAAGACTTGCTCCCGGAATTAATTCGGTTCTATGTTGAATCCCTCTCATCGGCGGTAGGCCTTGTGGCTCTCCAAGTATATTCTGAAATTCTGCCAATAAACCACGTACCTTTGTTGGGATTTTAACAGTCAGGTGCTCTTCTCCTTTTACAACAAGTGCAGCACATAAATCTGCCTCCTTCAAGTCTTCCATAAATTTGTGAGAGGTATGGGAGATAGTTAACATAGTCCCCCCCTCCTTAGAGGTATTACCTTCAGTTTTGTTGGTAGAATAATGATCTTTCTCTTATTCCAAATGAAAGAATAAGAATTTTCCTTGCCCTTGTGTGTAGTATCCACATCAAATTGCCAAGGTCTCCCAAGAAGAACATGGCTGGCGTCCATATCAACCACGTCACACAACACATTTGAGCGATAATGCTTGCCCAAAGAAAGCGGCAGGTTGCATTGTTTGGTGATCCCCATATTCACTCCTTTCTTGATCCATCCTATAGTGTAGGAATTTGGATGATCATGGGTTTCAAGTTTTAAGTGGTTCACCAAATTCTGGGAGATAAGATTCTCGCAACTGCAACTATCAATCACTAATTTCCATACCTTGCCATTCACCATGCATTTGCTCTCAAATATTTTCTTCCGTTGTGTGTCATCGGGTTGTGGTGTGGAACATAGGAGACGCTGAATCACACATACCATCTCTTCACCTTCTTGACAAACATCTTGTCCCTCTACATCTTCAGATTCGTATTCTTCCTTATTGTCTTCACCATCATGGATTGTTGTGTTCACAAATTTTCTTAGTGGGCAACCGCTAGATATATGTCCCTCTTCACCATATTTATAGCATTTTAGGCCTTCATTGGACTTACCCTTGCCTCTTGTTTGCTTCTGGATGGGTCGTTTTCCCTTTGGTGGAGCGGACTTTTCATCCACTCTATTAGGCTGACTCCTAGACGAGCCTTCGGTATGGGGATATGGAGCCTTAGTTGTCTTTCTCATCCTCACAAACCTCTCGGCCTTCAAGGCTAGAGCTTGTGCTTGATCAATGGACCAGATTTGTTGCATCATTAATCAATCTTGAATAGCATCATTGAGACCATTGATGTACCTTGCAACTTGTTGATCCTCAGTTTTGGCAAGGTTGCACCTCACTTGTAGCCTTAGAAACTCCTCCGTGTAATCTAAAACAGGCCTATTTCCTTGAGCACAATTTTGGAATTGGATAAATAGGATCTGGTCATAATTAGCGGGTAAAAATTTCCCTTTCAAAAGACTTCTCATTTGCCGCCAAGTTCTCACATGAGGTTCTCCTCTCATCCTGCGCTCTTCTTGAACGCAGTGCCACCATGCACCGGCTCCTCCTTTCAGCTTGTATGCGACCAAAGGAACTCTACGATCTTTTGGAACCTCTATGACCTCAAAGAAAGTATCCACTTCATATAACCAATCTAGGCACCCTTCAATATCAACATTTCCTTTAAAAGTTGGGATCTCAGCGTTCACCTTGTATGTATCTCTTGCATATGTAGGGTTGGGTACTCTCCGATATGCTTATGCATAGAGATCAGGTTCTTCAAGGGCACCATCATATTCTTCACCTTTAGAAGCTTCAACATAAATTGGCCTTCTTGAAGCACGTTGAACAACACGTTGTTGTGGCAGTCTTGCTCCAAGATTACCTCTCCTTCCTCTTTGTTGAACATCTTATTGTTCTTCTTTAGATGAATCTCCTTCATTGGCAGCAGGGGGAACACCCTCTCTTATCATCTCAACCAGCTGATCAAATCTCCGATTAAGATCTTCACACGGCTCTTTGATTTGTTGTTCTGCAGCATCCATCCTCTTCTCCAATTGCTCCATTGCTTGTTGCAGCTTGCTCTCGAAGAGGACAGCAAGAACTAGTATGGGTCGACGAGGCTCTGATGCCACCTGAAGCAGCACAATGGTTGTGGAGGAGCAACTCCACCTTGCTGCTATAATGTGTACAACACAAGTGTTGAAGGAACAACTTCAACGTGATGTGCTAGATATCACTCTAGGGGCGAATATAGGCCAATATGGCAGCAAGAGTTCAATCCATAACTCCTAGGGCACAAGATCTACTCCAAGATCTTAGATAAGAACAACAAGTTCTATTATAGGTAGTGGGTACATAGTCTGGTTTACGAAGTAGAGGTTAGGACCTCTATTTATAGGGCTTTGGGAAGCCTTCACATACTTCTACTTATAGCTGGAACACTCTAGAAAACTTTATTTAGGATTCATCTCTCTTCTCACAACTACTTATAACTAGAAAACTCTAGAAACAGCGGGTGGGGTAAAGAAAACAAAAGAAATACTACACTAGAGTGGAAGCATCTAGAAGTAGCCAAACAGATCTGGCATGTGTTTTTCTTTCTTCTCATCTAGTGTTCCTCATCATTCCCTCCCTCCTTCTCATGAAGGAATTGAATCTCATTTAGATCGCCTATTAAGAGCCAGGGGAGGTTACAGTTTTGGTGTAGCTGCCTCATGCTGCTACTTCTTGAGCTTGCGTTGAATTTTCCCTTGAAGAGGAAAGGGTGATGCAGCAAAGTAGAGATAAGTATTTCCCTCAGTTAAGAACCAAGGTATCAATCCAGTAGGAGGCACAAGCAAGTCCCCAATATATGCACCTACACAAACTAACAAACACTTGCACACAACACAAAAAGGGGTTGTCAATCCCTTCACGGTCACGAACAAGAGTGAGATCTAATAGAGATAGGTAAAAAAGATAAATAAAAGGCAAACTAAAGTAAATATAAATAAATTGCAGCAAGGTATTTTTGGGTTTTTTGGTTTATAGATCTGAAAATATATGATGGAAAATAGACCCGGGGGCCATAGGTTTCACTAGAGGCTTCTCTCTTGAATAAAGCATACGGTGGGTAAACAAATTACTGTTGAGCAATTGATAGAAAAGCGCATAATTATGAAGATCCAAGGCAATGATCATGAATATAGGCATCACGTCCGTGACAACTAGACTGAAACAATTCTGCATCTACTACTATTACTCCACACATCGACCGACTCCTGCCTGCATCTAGAGTATTAAGTTCATAAGAAGAGAGCAACGCCTTAAGCAAGATGACATGATGTAGAGGGATAAACTCAAGCAAAACGACATAAACCCCATCTTTTTATCCTTAATGGCAACAATACAATACGTGCCTCGCTACCCCTTCTGTCACTGGGTGAGGACACCGCAAGATTGAACCCATCACAAAGCACCTATCCCATTGTAAGAAAAACCAATCTAGTTGGCCAAACCAAATAGATCGGAGAGAAATACAAAGCTATCTCAATCATGCATAAAAGAGTTTAGAAAAGACTCAAATAATATTCATAGATAATTTGATCATAAATCCACAATTCATCGGATCTCAACAAACGCACCACAAAAGAACATTACATCGAATAGATCTCCAAGAACATCGAGGAGAACAAGTATTGAAGATCAAAGAGAGAGAAGAAGCCATCTAGCTACTAGCTATGGACTCGTAGGTCTGTGGTAAACTAATCACACATCATCGGAAGGGCAGCAAGGTTGGTGTAGAGGCCCTCCGTGATCGAATCCCCCTCCGGCGGAGTGCCGGAAAAGGCCCCAAGATGGGATCTCAATGGAACAGAAGCTTGCGGTGACGAAAAAGTATTTTTGGTGTGTCCTCTGGTATAGGGGGAATATTTGAGAATATATAGTGGTGGAATTAGGGTTGGAAGGTCTTCGAGGGGCCCACAAGCCCTGGGGCGCGCCCCTATGGCTTGTGGCCTCCTCGTAGGGCTTCTGGCCTCCTCTCCAAGTCTCGTGGGTTTCTTCTAGTCCAAGAAAAATCACCGTAAAGTTTTATTCCGTTTGGACTCCATTTGGTATTTCTTTTATGTAGAAGTCAAAAACAAGGAAAAAACAGAAACTGGCACTGGGCACTAGGTTAATAGGTTAGTCCCAAAAATAATATAAAATAGCATATTAATTCATATAAAACATCCAAAATAGATAATATAATAGCATGGAACAATAAAAAATTATAGATACATTGGACACGTATCAAGCATCCCCAAGCTTAATTCCTGCTCATCCTCGAGTAGGTAAATGATAAAAACGGATTTTTTTGATGTGAAATGCTAGCTAACATATTTATCAATGCAATTTTTTTTATTGTGGCATGAATGTTTAGATCCATAAGATTCAAAACAAAAGTTTAATATTGACATAAAAACAATAATACTTCAAGCATACTAAATAAAGCAATCATGTCTTCTCAAAATATCATGGCTAAAGAAAGTTATCCCTACAAAATCATATAGTCTGGCTATGCTCCATCTTCATCACACAAAATATTTTATCATGCACAACCCCGATGACAAGCCAAGCAATTGTTTCATACTTTTAATGTTCTGAAGCTTTTTCAACTATCACGCAATACATGAGCATGAGCCATGGATATAGCACTATAGGTGGAATATAGTATGGTGGAGGTTGTGAGGAGAAGACAAAAAGGAGAAAGTCTCACATCAACTAGGCAAATTAATGGGCTATGGAGATGCCCATCAATTGATATTGATGCAAGTGAGTAGGGATTGGCATGCAACGGATGCACTAGAGCTATAAGTGTATGAAAGCTCAAAAAGAAACTAAGTGGGTGTGCATCCAACTTGCTTGCTCACGAAGACCTAGGGAAATTTGAGGAAACCCATCATTGGAATATACAAGCCAAGTTCTATAATGAAAAATTCCCACTAGTATATGAAAGTGATAAAATAGGAGACTCTCTATCATGAAGAACATGGTGCTACTTTGAAGCACAAGTGTGGAAAAAGGATAGTAACATTGTCCCTTCTCTCTTTTTCTCTCATTTTTTTGTTTGGGCTCTTTGGCCTCTTTTTTTTATTTTGGGCTCTTTGGCCTCTTTTTATTTTATTTAAGTCCGGAGTCTCATCCCAACATGTGAGGGAATCATAGCCTCCATCATCCTTTCCTCACATGGGCAGTGTACCGGGATGTGCAATGATCTAGAGTGACATGTACAAAAAATATGAACGGTGGCCAAGCCACAAATACTATGCCAACTACATGATCATGCAAAGCAATATGACAATGATGGTATGTGTCATAATAAACAGAACGATGGAAGTTGCATGGCAATATATCTCGGAATGGCTATGGAAATGACATAATAGGTAGGTATGGTGGCTGTTTTGAGGAAGGGTATATGGTGGGTTTAATGCACCGGTGAAAGTTGCGCGGTACTAGAGAGGCTAGCAATGGTGGAAGGGTGAGAGTGCGTATAATCCATGGACTCAACATTAGTCATAAAGAAATCACATACTTATTGCAAAAATTTATTAGTCATCGAAGCAAAGTACTAATATGCATGCTCCTAGGGGGTAGATTGGTAGGAAAAGACCATCGCTCGTCCCCGGCCGCCACTCATAAGGAAGACAATCAAAAAATAAACCGTGCTCCGACTTCATCACATAACGGTTCACCATACGTGCATGCTTCGGGAATCACAAACCTTAACACAAGTATTTCTGTCAATCCACAATTACTCACTAGCATGACTCTAATATCACCATCTTTATATCTCAAAACAAATGCAAGGAATCAGACTTCTCATATTATTCAATGCTCTTATATGAAAGTTTTTATTATATCCCTCTTGGATGCCCATCATATTAGGACTAAATTCATAACCTAAGAAAATTACCATGCTGTTTAAGACTCTAAAAATAATATAAGTGAAGCATGAGAGTTCATCAATTTCTATAAAATAAAACCACCGCCGTGCTCTAAAAAGATATAAGTGAAGTACTAGAGCAATTGCCTAGCTCAAAAGATATAAGTGAAGCACATAGAGTATTCTAATAAATACACGATTAATGTGTGTCCCTCTCAAAAGGTGTGTACAGCAAGGATGATTGTGGCAAACTAAAAAGCAAAAACTCATATCATACAAGACGCTCCAAGCAAAACACATATCATGTGGTGAATAAAAATATAGCCTCAAGTAAATTTACCGATGGATTGAAGACGAAAGAGGGGATGCCATCCGGGGCATCCCCAAGCTTAGATGCTTGGTTGTCCTTAAATATTACCTTGGGGTGCCTTGGGCATCCCCAAGATTAGGCTCTTGCCACTCCTTATTCCGTGGTCCATTAAAACTTTACCCAAAACTTGAAACTTCACAACACAAAACTCAACAGAAAACTCGTAAGATCCGTTAGTATAATAAAATAAATCACCACTTTAGGTACTATTGTGAACTCATTCTAAACTAGTAGACTGCCCGTGCGTTGCCACGGGCCAAAAATAAATATGTAAACAATGCTCATTTTTCTTTCTACGAACAAGCACATTGCACATGATGTCCAACCACCTCACAAACACAACTACACAAGCATGTTCTTCTCTCTATTCCGACAAACACCACACACCCTTTTAGCCGCTCTTTTCCATCCAACTTTTTGTCCATCACCTTATGTGTCCATACATCATTCATCATCTTAATCTATTGCCCCTTGAATCTGCATCTAGCTTTCATGCCGTTATTTTATTGTCTCACTCTACTACGTACGTCGTGCAACATGGAACACCCCAATGATGAGATATTAAAGAAGGTGCCATATATGGACATGGAAACATTATTTCCACCATATGTTCATTCAGAAGTTGATTATGAATAATGTTGTGTTTGCTTCTAGCCTCCACACGGGCTCTTCTTCAATCTCCATCAAAGATGTGCCTCCATCACTTCACCTCCCAGGACTTTTTATGTACCTCAAATATACATACAACAATGTTGGATCGTTGTCATCCATTTCCTATTCCACGAGCCCTCCTGCTTAAGCTCTTTGGTCATTGTGTTACCGTTCTGCTATGTCAGCACCCTACTCCAAAATCTGCCTATGTTTTCACTCTGCTCCAAATACTCCCGTGTTTTCTCCTCCTGCCATTACCCCCTACCACCATCAATCCAACAGTGTCTCCTCACACAACGGGCGAGGGCTATGGTGCCTCCACTTGCATGAGGCAAACCCTGGCGTGCATGAAAATGTATCCAATAGGCCTATGCATCTCGGTCGTCGGATAGCAAAAAATAATCTTATATTTCATCCACGAATACAGCAAATAAGAAACTATCCGAGGTAACCACAACAAGGTCCTAAGTTTTCCCCATGGACATGGAGAAAGAACCTAATCACTTGAAACCTAGACCATACGATAAACCACCACCTACAACAAACTGGGGAATCATTTGTATAGCCCTCTTATAGTAATAGTTGGATGCCCGTGCATTGCCACAGAACACGAAACTTAAAACATTAAAACCAATGATCAAACAACATGTATGTCACATGCGACGTATGACCGTTGTGATAAATATCACCTTGAAGCACGTCCTTGCTAGTACATCCTTTTCTATATGAACTCTGTTCTGATACATAACTAAGATGTCGTCCTTTTCATTACCTCTCTATGCCTCTCAACTCCCCATCTGGCTCCATCGATGTTTTGTTCTCATCATATGCTTCACCCTGCATAACATTGCCATCTTAACCAACAAGAATTGTATATGATAACGGATGTTAGTGCATCAAGTGGCATAATCCCACAAGGTATTTGCTAGGTGGCACTTCCAACAAAACACATGGCACATTATAAATTAATGTCAAATAATTATAGTTATATATTTAACTAGTCACTTATGCTACCAGACAACTATGATCAACAAGGAATGTGCATGGTTAGTGCTACAGATAATAGAATGATAAACGCTAGACACATACACAGAAAATTTATATCATTTGAGGAAGGCAAAGGTTGTTTAAGTATCATCAAGCATGTCTCGATCACATCAATACAAATATCCATAATTTGGTCCCAGCACTCATTGTCTTTCACACAGAGGTGTATCATTCCATTTATAGATAGGAGAGAATACAAGGTTTTTGTGTGGTTACCCCAAAGACGTGCACAACGAGAATGGCGCCTTTAGGGTTACCGATGAGCATATGAGAGGGGGTTGATCAGCCCCACGAGAAGATGATCAGGTTACAGGGATAATTCTATCTAGTCCCTTGACGCCAGCGCGTGCCCAACGCCTGGTTCGTCCTTGATGGTGCTAAGAAGGTGTGAGTTGGATGGTTGCAAGCCATCGAAGATGGCTGCATTCCTGTGCTTCCAAATGAACCAAGCTGTGATGATCGTGAGAGAGGAAAAGCCCTTGCGTTGCTGAGGCGGGGCCACGGCGGGCCACTTCAGCCACCAGTCGAAGAAGGTGGTCTGGCCGTCCGGGATGGGCGGCGGTAGTCGACACCAAGACAAGACCTCGTGCCAGGTGATCCTCGAGAAGACGCAATCAGCGAGGAGGTGTTGCAGGGATTCTTCTTCCTGAGAGCATAAGCAACAGACGGGGGGGTGCTGAAGACCTTGCTTGGCCAAGCGGTCCGCCATCCAACAATAGTTTTGCGACGCAAGCCAGAACTTCACATTTAGTGGGGCCCAGCCATGCCAAATGATCTTCCAGAATGGCGCCGTCGTGGATCCGACGATGACGAATATTATGAGACTTTAGCCAGAATATTAAGAAGAATTTAATTGATCATTACACATAATTTTCTAGTAGACCCTATTTTCAAGAAGCACTGTGGCTGTTTACACTGAGATAATATCTGGATACTATAACAATGTACAAAGTAGACCTCAAACTTAATGTAAGTTAAATATAGTATTAAAAACACAAGAAACGGTGATAGAAATTATACTCTTGTGTACCTGAGGTATTAAGAAGCAATTGGAAGTTGGATTTCTAGAGCCTGCATTCACAATTCTAACCCCGAAAGAAAGAACAAAGAAGAAAACAATGGGTGGACCATGAGAGAGTAACATAAAAGTGATGTACCACAGCTTTCGAACATGATATGTAGAACCTAATAGTAGTTGCTCACAAAGGCAAACTCAGTAGTGTACAAAAATGGTCAAATGACCGTAATCAACTAATCAATAACCAAGACAAAAGAACAAAGTAAATCAGTTACAAACTTCCTAATTATTACGGTATGACTTATGTTTGGTTAGAGCTCATGGTCCTGTGTGCTACAAATAATGACATGTAAGAGACCATTAAAAAACATAAATACTTAAAAGATCGTAATCAACCTGTGTATGAGTGCAACCAGTCTGTCTTGTCCCAGAGAGATGCCCATGCGCCTACCCAGCTCGATAGAATTTTCCAAAGAAAATAGTGTACACGAAGACAACTACTTCTACTTGGTCCAGTCAGTCATGTGTTGCTGGGTATAGTCAGTACTCAGTAATCAGCTGAAAAGAAAACGATAACAATCAGGCGCTGTAATGGCCGATGGGCCTTTCTTCTATCATAAGACTAACTTTCTTGTATGAAGTTGATATGCGTTTGAATTTTCATGGCGTACCATAGAAGATCAAATAGCTAGATAAGTTCTCAGAAAATAAGAATGACAAAGCATATACTCTGTTTATTTGTTTATTTATTAAGGAAGCTAAGATGCTACTACACGACTGTGACGCCCCCGGCTTAATCGTGCACTAATCATACACGCAAATGCACACGATCAAGCCTAAGGACTCACTTGAAGGAATCACAACACAACTCTAAAACATAAATAAAGTCATACAAGCTTTATATTACAAGCCAGGGGCCTCGAGGGCTCGAATACATAAGATTGCTTACAAGCGTCAGCGGAAGCATCAGATATCTGGGTACAGATATAAAAGAAAGATAGATAGGCCTTTAAAAGCGGGGCAAAAGAAAACACTACGATCGAAAAGGCGCAGGCCTCCTGCCTGGGACCCTCCGATTCTACTCCTGGTCGTCGGCCAGCTCGTAGTAGTAGCCACCCTCAGGGTAGTAGTGGTAGTCGTCGGCGGGGGCAGCGGTCTCAGGGGCTCCATCATCTGGTTGTATCAATGGATATGGCGAGAAATAGAAAGCAAAGCAACCATGAGTACTCATCCGAAGTACTCAGCAAGTAAGGATCTACACTACATATGCAACATTATTAAGGGGAGGCTGTATATGTGGACTGGGCTGCAGAAATGCCAGAATAGAGGGGAAAGCCTAGTCCTATCGAAGACTAGCATCTTCATCATCTTCAGCGGACTTGCAGCATTAGAAGAGTGTAGATTAGCATAATAAATAGTGGTAATAATAATATGTCACAACCTCACCCAGAGATCCTTTCTCGACTCCCTGCGAGAAAGCAATCCCAGAGCCATACTATCCACTTCTCATCACAAGTCACCAGCTCTAGTTGTATCGATCGGGATACAACTACGAGCGTCCGTTACCGAGGATCGGCTATGTATAGATTAGTTCTTCCCTCCAGGGGTGCACCAACTTACCCACCACACTCGATTAACTCCGGCCGGACACACTTTTCTGGGTCATGCCCGGCCTCGGCCAAACGACACGCCGCAACCCGACCTAGACTTAATAGAGAGGTCAGCACGCTGGACTAACCTATGCCCCCAGTGGTCTTGGGCCATCGCCCCGGGAACTCCTGCGCATTACGTGCACCGCCGGTGAGCAGACCTAGCCCCCCTTATACAAGTGCAGGGCGTTACCAGTCCAACCCAGCGTGTGCCACTCCTTGCTGACCTCTATTAAGCTTCGGCTGATGTATACGACGCAGAGTACCCATATTATTCCCGCATGATGGTTAGCGCTATCGGGCCAGAGGCCCACTCGGATCAAATATCCAAACCGTTAGTGAATTAGGAGCACGTGATAACGAGTAGAGACTCACGATCCATGTGACCCCATCACCCCGTCTCGAGGACTTGCGTCAAGGGCTAAGAATGCCCGGCCACGCCTCGTTATTATCTCGCGGGTACCCTCCAGGTCAACCCGTCTCCACATCACTCGCATCACATGCTCGCGCGGGTACCCCTCAGGGCCGACCCGTCTTTATCCAGTGTAATCAGTATCAACAGTAATGTAAAGGCAATCTGTGTGGGTACCACATCAAGAAGGAACCCGAGGCATCACCCTCATTGGATTCCCACCTGATGTAAACATCAAGGCGAACATAAGAGGAAATCACCCTCGAGGTTCACACTTGAGGTGTGGCATGATAGCGTCGTTATCGGGAGTGGAGAAGGAGGAATCACCCTCGATGACCATGACCGAGTAACTACTCCACAGAGTTAACATCAGAAGTGCTTACGAGGTACCACCCTCGGCACTCGATAGTAACGCTGCAGTGTCATACCGATAAGGGGGAAGTGATGTGCGGTGTCGGGGTCTGGTTGTTGATGACGATGATCGAATCTCCTGATAATCCAGCGGGGCAACTGATCATCTGGGGATCACTGGGGTACTAACCAACCTATTCTAAGCAGTTTAGGATAAGCAGGTAATTATCAACAGCAAGTTACAAAATCAGGCTATGCATTAGAATAGATAAAGTAGTAGCAGCAGCAATTTCTAATGCAAGCATAAGAGAGAAGAGAATAGGCGATATCGGAATGTTCAAAGGGGGGTGCTTTCCTGGAAGCTCTGTGGCAAGGGACTGGTCGTCAGCTGCGTAGTCGTAGTCCGGAGCTGCGTCGGCCTCGGGGTGTACGTCGGTGTTGGGGTCTAACGAGAGAGAAGAGGGGTAGGAAACAGATAAATACACAACAAACATATGCAACACAGAGTATGCTATGCCTACGGTGCAGTGCAGGGTTGCCTAAAGACATGTCTAAATCATATTAGTTATTTTAGGATTAAAAGTTGGAATTATTAACCGGTGTATATGCACTATTCATCTATCGAAAACAGGCAAAAAGTTGCGGGTTCACCTACGTAAAGGGTCCCGACACGAAAAAAGGTAGCACGGTCGGATTTGTCTCGTCGTTCTGATCAACTTTCATGTAGAAAGTTTTTCGATCCGAGCTACGGTTTAATTTCTACGAATTTTTAAAGATTATAGTATTTTCTGGATTTATTTAAAATTAACAGAATTCAATTATGATGTCAGCATGATGTAACGGTGATGTCAGCAGTCAACAGACTCGCTGACCAGGGTCAAACCTGACCTGTGGGTCCAGTGGGACCCACATGCCAGCCTCTGTTAGTCTAACAGTAGTTTAAACTAAACTAACAGGCTAATTAGAGGGGTGGGCCCCAGGTGTCAGTGACTAACTAATTACTAATTAATTAACAGATTATAATTAGCATATTTATTTATTTTTAAAATGTTTTAAACTAGTGGGGCCCATACGTCAGTCTCACTGGGCAGCCCAATCAGCAGTTGACTGGGTCAACCCAGTCAACTGGGACCCGTGGGGCCCACTGTCAGCCACCCAGAGGTGGGGCCTGGCCTTGCCACGTCGGCCGGCCGGCGAATGAACGCCGGCGAGCACGAAAACGCGGCGGAGCGGCGCGGGTGAGCTTCGGGTTTGCCCACAGGGCATCTCCGGGGCTGTGATTGGGCTCATTCGAACGGGGGCTCGACGGCGGTTCGAGCGATGGTGGTGGCAGCGCCGGAGGTGGCCGGAAGAGTCGCCGACGACGAGGTTTGGCGGAGGTGGTTACGAGCGATCAGCGCAACGGCAGCAGCAACGCGCAAAAGCGCGAACTAACGGGCGCGGGAGGTACTTCGTGACGCGACGAGCGCGTTGGGCACCAACCCGTGACCAAATGGCCACCGGTGACTCGCCAGCATCGAGTGCAGGCGGCGGCGCGTTCGGGCACTGCGGAGGGAGTAGCTAGCGAGCGTGCGAGAGCGACCAAAGAGATGGGGGAGGAAGAGGGGCTCACCGAGCGGCACACACGATGGCCCATGCAGGTTTAGGAGCTGTAGAGAGCGTCGCCGGAGTCGGAGAAGAGCGGCAGTCGGAGATGGGAATGAAGGGGATCCGGTGCTACGGTTCCTCCCAGCTCCAGCTGAGGCCACCAGTCGAAGGAGTCGACCCCGGCGGAGCTTCGCGACATGACGGCAGAGCGAGGCGGTGGCTGTGGCCGCGGTGACGACGGTGAACGGTGGCGACCGCGCTCGGTGGCGATGGGGAACAAGGGGAAGGGAGCGAGGGGAGAGGGGAGGAGTGGACGAGGAGGTCAAGGGGGAACGCACTGGCCTCGGCCTTATCCTCCCCGCGTCGGTGGCGTCGCGCTGTCAGTGTCTCGCCGACGCGCGCGCGGCGACCACGGGCGTGACGACACGCACAGGAGAGAGAGAGATGGGCCTGGTGGGCTGGTTCGGGGCACTGTGCACTTAGGCCCAGTGCACAGTGCCTTTTTCCTTTTTCTTTTTTTTTGTTTCTGCATTTTTTTTACAGAGAGGGTTTTGTATTATTTTGAGCCACCAAATGAATTTGCAAAAACATGAAACTTGGTCACATAAGTGCATTGCAATATCCAGCACTGCCACAAAAAGTTTGGGCATTTTTGGAGTTCATTTGGATTTTTCAAAAATTGAAATAGGCATTTATGGTGCTGTTCTGGTATTGTTCAAATGCTTAGGCCCATTCTGTGGTTGATGATGATGTTGTGTTCCTTAACAGCAAATGGTTTTGGATTATTTGCTATAAAGTGAACATTTTTCCCACAAGTTTTGAGCAACTTCATTTCATTTTTCTATTACTTTGAATTTGAAGTGATTTTCAAAGAGAACTTTGAATTGATTTGTTTAACCAATATGATCAAGCTCTGCAAATGAAAATGACTTGGCAATATTAGCAGAGTGTCAAAGTGATTATTACACAGGGGTGTTACTTCTTTTGCCCCGCTTTTAAAGGCCTATCTGTCTTTCTTTTATATCTGTACCCAGATATCTGATGCTTCCGCTGACGCTTGTATGCGAGCTTATGTATTCGAGCCCTCGAGGCCCCTGGCTTATAACATAAAGCTTGTATGACTTTATTTATGTTCTAGAGTTGTGTTGTGATTCCTTCAAGTGAGTCCTTAGGCTTGATCGTGTGCATCTGCGTGTATGATTAGTGCATGATTAATCCGGGGGCGTCACAACGACTAATTACTGAAAGAATCAAGCTGCTACTAAAAGTTCAATTGCAAACGTATGACAATCTGCTTTTGGGTCACTCTTCTCTGTGAGACTTTTTTCATGTTAAATTTTCTATGTCTGCCGCTTCAGGCCAAGGTGCTATCCTACAAACTTGGGTTTGCCATGTGGCTAAGTGTCTTATCCAGCGGCTCGGCCGCACAGGAGGGCATTCTTGGGGATAAGAAACTTGTCATCCTCTCATTATCAAGAGGTATGCCAATTTTTATAGTAGTATTTCCCAAAGCCGTATTGTAAGTAATTTTAACAAATTAAACACAACCCAATCTTCTTGACTGTCGAGCGTTTTCATAAGAAAACATAGTACCCATACCTAAACATTGTACCGTGAAACGCCATCCCTCGAGTTGTAGATGTGTCTACTTGCCGGCAACCATTTTCCTCCATTCAGTCTGCACAAAATTTAGGATTCACTCAGATTCAAATCATGGAAAGTAAAGCCACAAAGACAGGAAATCTCTCCCATATACTTGAAACAAAGGTCGCGCATATGCATACCCAATGCTACCACAAGGAATCAAATTCAGTTGCTCACTGTGATGCCCCCGATTCAATCGTACACTAATCATACACGCAAACATGTACGATCAAGATCAGGGACTCACGGGAAGATATCACAACACAACTCTAAAAATAAAATAAGTCATACAAGCATCATAATACAAGCCAGGGGCCTCGAGGGCTCAAATACAAGTGCTCGATCATAGACGAGTCAGCGGAAGCAACAATATCTGAGTACAGACATAAGTTAAACAAGTTGCCATAAGATGGCTAGCACAAACTGGGATACAGATCGAAAGAGGCGCAGGCCTCCTGCCTGGGATCCTCCTAAACTACTCCTGGTCGTCGGCGGCGGCCTGCACATAGTAGTAGGCACCCTCGATGTAGTAGGGGTCGTCGAAGGTGGCGTCTGGCTCCTGGGCTCCAGCAACTGGTTGCGACAATCGAGTATAGAAAGGGGAAAAAGGGGGAGCAAAGCAACCGTGAGTACTCATCCAAAGTACTCGCAAGCAAGGATCTACACTACATATGCAATGGTATCAATGAAATGGTAGTATCTGTGGACTGAACTGCAGAATGCCAGAATAAGAGGGGGATAGCTAGTCCTATCGAAGACTACGCTTCTGGTAGCCTCCATCTTGAAGCATATAGAAGAGAGTAGCAAGTGCAGCATCAAGTAACATCGCATAGCATAAACCTACCCGACGATCCTCTCCTCATCGCCCTGTGAGAGAGCGATCGCCGGGTTGTATCTGGCACTTGAAAGGGTGTGTTTTATTAAGTATCCGATTCTAGTTGTCATAAGGTCGAGGTACAACTCTGGGTCGTCCTTTTACCGAGGGACACGGCTATTCGAATAGATAAACTTCCCTGCAGGGGTGCACCACATTACCCAACACGCTCGATCCCTCTGGCCGGGCACACTTTCCTAGGTCATACCTGGCCTCGGAAGATCAACACGTCGCAACCCTACCTAGGCCTAACAGAGAGGTCAGCACGCCGGTCTAAATCCTATGCGCGCAGGGGTCTGGGCCCATCGCCCATTGCACACCTGCACGTTGCGTGGGCGGCCGGAGAGCAGACCTAGCAACCTTCATTACAAAGGAAGTTGCGTTACGCGGTCCAACCCGGCGCGCGCCGCTCAGTCGCTGACGTCTAGGAGGCTTCGGCTGATACCATGACGTCGAGTACCCATAACTGTTCCCGCGTGGTGGTTAGTGCGTATAGGCTCGTAGCCAGACTCAGATCAAATACCCAATCTCGTTAAGCGTGTTAATTGATATAACCGCGGACGCCGACCAGGACCAGGCCCACCTGTCTCCTAGGTGGTCACAACCTGCCCTGTCGCTCCGCCACAAAGTAACACTCGGGGGCCGTCGGGAACCTAGGCCCACCTCTGCCTGGATGGAACCACCTGCCCCTTCAGCCCCCATCTCCGAACAGTAACATAGGTAATGTAAAAGTATATAGTATATGAACCCGTGATCACCTCCCGAAGTGATCACGGCCCAGTAGTATAGCATGGCAGACGGACAAGAGTGTAGGGCCACTGATGTAATTCTAGCAACCTATACTAAGCATTTAGGATTGCAGGTAAGGTATCAACAGTAGTAGCAAAGACAGGCTATGCAGCAGAATAGGATTAACCGAAAGCAGTAACATGCTACACTACTCTAATGCAAGCAGTAGAGAGAAGGAATAGGCGATATCGGGTTGATCAAGGGGGGGGCTTGCCTGGAAGCTCTGTCGAGAGGGAAGAGTCGTCGACGACGTAGTTGTACACAGCAGAATCGTCGGTAGTCACGGTGTCTATCGAGAGAGAAGGAGGGGGAGAAACAATAAATACAAGGCAAACAAGGTAACACAATACAAGACATGGCAATAGGCTGTGCCGGATGTGACCTAACGCAGTGCTACACGACAAAGGTGAAGGGGGAATTCAACTGGGAATGTTTTCCCGGTTCCGGACATTTGTCAGACAGATGACCGGAGGGGGACGGTTGTATGTTCGCTATGTTAGGAACGTGTGACGGACGAACGGACTGCGTAATCGGATTCGTCTCGTCGTTCTGAGCAACTTTCATGTAGAAAGTATTTTCATCCGAGCTACGGTTTATTTTATATTAATTTTTAAAGATTTAAACAATTTTAGAATTATTATTAATTAAATTTATTCAAAAATAGAAATATGACGTCAGCGTGATGTCAGCGGTCAACAAGACAGTTGACTGGGTCAAACTGACGGTGGGTCCCGCATGTCATAGACTAAGACCAACTAATCAGGTTTTAATTAGTCTAACTAAATGATTAGGTTTATTAATTACAATTAATTAGGTTAATTAATTTACTTAATTAATTAATTAATTAATTTTCATTTATTTATATATTTTTTTTATTATATATATATATATTCTAAATCTACCAGGGGCGGGGCCCCACTTGTCATTGGCCCCTAGGGGCCAAACGGGCGTGCGGTTTACGGGCGTCGGGCGCAGGGGCAGGGCGCCGCCCAAACTGGCGCGGGCGCTGGCCTAGGCGCGGCGCCGCCCGTATGCAGAGGCGCAGCGGGGCGCCGAGGTGTGAGCGAGGCCGCCGGGCACGGCCGGCGCGCGTGCGGGCGCCGGGAACTGGCGGCGAGGGGCGACGACCAGGCGAAGGCCGCGACGCAGTGGGGCGTAGGGCGGCGGCTGTAGCGGCAGCCAACAGCAGCGGCAGCAAGGCAGCAGCAAGCAACACAGGAGATGGAGCAGTGCCGCGGTACGGCAGCAGCGGCGGCAGCAACAGAGGCGGCAGCAGCAGAAGGGGCAGCAGGCGAGCGGAAGCGGTTCGCGAGCGGCGATGGGCGGTCGGCCACTGCGAGCGGCGGTGGAGCGGGCGTGGCTGGGGCGACCGCGGGGCGAGCAGGGGGAGGCCTGGGCATGCGCGGATGTGGCCAGGTGCGCGTGACAGAGGCGAGACGGGGCGCGCGGGCGGCGCGAGTTTGGTCATGGCGGCCGAAGTGCGGGCACGGGCAAACGGCGCCGGAAGCACGGGAAAAAATGCTGGGATCGAGAGAGGAGCTCACATCGGAGCTGTAGGGCAAGTCAGTGGGCTCGGGGATGTGCGGGGGTGGCCAGAGATGATCGGGGCGGCCGGTGGTGCAGATCGACCGAGGGGGGGCGACGACGGCCGTGGCAGTTTTCGGTGATGTGGGCCTCGACGAACCGAGGGAGGGGCATCCGCGGCTCCGGAGGCACCGAAGCACGCGATGACGCACGGCATCAGGGGTCGGGGCAGGGGGCGCCGGGTTCGTTCCCTCCTTCCCGATCCAGAATTGGATAGAGAGGTGGGGGGAGGAGAGACGAGGGAGAGTGGGGGGGGAGAGTGGGAGAAGTGGGGTCTCGCTGGTTTAGGTTCGGTCCTCCCGAGATCAGGGGGGATGGGGTGGGCTGGCCTGGTGGCCTAGATGCCCGGTTGGGCCGAAAAAGGCCCAGGGGGAAGGGGGTTTGGTTTTTCTTTGGTTTTGTTTTATTCTTACCTTTGTTTCTTTTTATTATAGGTTTACCTAATATTTAAAATGATCCCTAAATTAGTAATACCATTTAACTCACCGCCACAAAAAGTTTTACCCCAGAATAAAATAGTTAAAGATTTTATAAAACACAAAAGGCATTTAATTATTTGTTTTTGCTACTGTTTTATTCATCTTATATTATTTAAATATTTTATAAAGGTGTGGTTTCTCCACCATAATTACCTATGCAATATTTGGTTCACTCCGAACATTTTAGTTTTAATATTTGAAAACTTTTATTGTTTGCTTGATTTTGAATTTGAATTTGAATCGGTTTCGAACTAACGCAAGATTAGCAACAGTAATTGAAGTGATGTGGCATCATTAGCAGAGGGTTACTGTAGCTTAACTATCCGGGCGTCACACTCACGAACTTCATAAGATGGCTAGAATGTATGGTAGTTGTGAGTGGATGGAAGTACTCCTAGTGAGCTGCTTCCCCTCCTTTCATCTGATCTGATACTAAATAAAGAGGGGTTTCAATTGCAAAAAGTAAAAAATAACAGGGTACTAATTGTTGGGCGGGCGGGGGACGCAGAGGCGGTGGAAACTAACTGTCGGTGCTCTTAAATGAAAAAAAAATTAAACATTGAGCTGATGATCATTTTTTTGTGGGAACTAATAATAGTAGTTTACACAAAAAATAGTAGTTTACACATCAAACAGAATCTGAGCCAAAATCATAAAGTCCCTGCTGAACCCTATCCTCAAATCAGAACTGACACCAGACATCAATGATCTGAAAATACCTATGAGATGCCATGGCATGGCTTAGACTAACGGTTCCAGATACTATCAGTAAGAAAAGAGATGTATTATAACATTACCTGACCAACAGTTCCACAAATAAACTGTACATGACTAACAGGTGCAAATATACTACCTCTTATATTTAGGAACAGAGGGTGTACAATCAAATAGTAAGAAACAACCTTCTTTTATGCCCAATATACTATCGTTTTAGAAATGCACTCCATATTGTGAGTTGAATCACCTTTTAAACATGCAGAGATCATAAATGCTAGTAGGCTAATATTTCCTTGCGGCTCGGCTTCTGTTGTTTTAAATGACAAATATGAAGTCATTTTATTGGCTGGGAAATTTTATGGTAGTCTGAAATGACTCATTTTACATAACCCCTTTATCTGCAATGATCTAAACTCCTTTTGCTAAAACTCGTAGCAAGATGGTAGTCTGAAATTCATATGAATAAGGCAATGCTCTAAACTCTATTTGCTAAAATTCATAGGAACATGTGTATGCCTCTGCTTACCTTTCATGCATTAAAAGAAAGGAGGCTAGTCCAGACGCGGCGGTGATTCTTCCTTACTTCTCGCGATGGTCTACTGCCAGCCGCTTGATTCCTCCTTGCCGTAATACTTAGTATTGCACAAGTGGATATTTATAGGAAACATTCTGAGCATAGTTTCTCATGGAGAATAACCATCATTACATCTCCTCCTCTGATGCATCAGGTGATGCAGCAACGGAACCGCCACGAGCCAGCAGTGTGGCAGCGGAGGCAACACAACATCTACACGAGCCAACAACCTACTGTCCACAGTTGCAAGAAGCTCATGCAGAAGGAGCAAATTAACACATTCTATTCAACCCAAATTTATTAGTAGCAAGCAAGCACAGCGCCAACAGCTGAGACTCCAGTTAACTGACCTATTCTGTTCATCGGCGGCAGCGACGAACTTCTCAACCAAGTGAACGCACAACAAGAGGGCCACCTAGGGAACGGAGATGGCAACCAAGGCATATCCTAGCACAGTTTCTGGTCCCAACTTTCTCAGCCTTCCGCACAAACTGCTTGAAAGAGTAATAAGTGATCAAGAGCATGCGGTGGGCCTAAAGCTTGATCAGATTGCCAAGGTCCTCTACTTGACAGCAAAGATACAGAATGAAATTATTGATAGATAATTTTGGGGCATATATAGAGTAATAAGTGATCCAAAAGTATCATTAGGTGATACAGCCTCAATATAAACCATCTATACAAATTAAGCAGTCTCCTATTTAAACATGAGGCTTACAACTTAGCCACCAGATAGGTGATACGGCCTCAATATAAACCACTGTCGTAACACTTAATTAAACACTGACACCAAACAGGTACAACCAGAATTGCAGATGATAAAGGAGATGACATCTAAATCCTGAGTCTAACATGATGTGCAGACTCTCATGTCAATCAGAACTAACCAGACATGCTACAAAACCCTATCCTGAATGAATCAACATTCAACAATGCATGGCAAAGGAATGGGACACAGACCAAACCAACAGAAAAATTAAGGCACTCTAACAGGAACAGAGGAGAGGGAGCGACCTTAGCCAGCTGGAAGAAGATGCACACACAAGGCGAGAGGAAGAGCGGCAGGGCAGAGTGACAGAGTAGAAGCATCTCCACTCCGCGACCTCAGCCGACCGACCGCTGCGCCTCCAGTCCACCTCCCCTGCGACCCCTAAGTCCGCCGCCACCGCACTCCCCTGAGACCTCAATCGACCAGCCGTGCTACGGTCTTGCATCAACCCCGCCACACACCGTTCCAAAAGATATACCCAGAGGAGAGAGATGGCGCATGCCAATGTAGAGAGGCGAAATGCGTACCTCACATGTATCCTCCACCGTCATCCTAAGCCCACCGCCGCCGCCCTAACCGCCACCGCTTGATCTGCGTAGCCGACATAGGAGATGCGCAGGGAATAGGGTTTGGTAGTCGCGGGTGAGATGGATAGGATCGGGAGGTGAGATACCCTTTGTGGTCGGCGGCGGTGGCGTCTCCTCTGGGAGGTCGCGGCGGAGATCCCGGACATCAACGGCGGCGTCTCCTCTGGGAGGTCAGCAGCGGCGATCCAAAAAGATAGTTCGAGGGGATCGCTTGGAGAGGCGTTGTATGTTTTTTTTGGTTTCGTACCTGGTGATATGGGTTTTTTGGTGCCGTACAAGGGCAGCGGAGACGAAAAAAAACCAACAAAAAAACGGACGAAAATGGTGGGACGAAAAAAAACCGTGGAGGCTATTCTACCAACTAAGACATTAGGAGTAGAGATTTATATCGGTTTTATATCTACTGTATTCCAACTTCTCCATGGTTGATACCCCCGATACTACCCATAGATTCATAAAAATAATTAAGCAAACAACACATAGAAAACAGAATCTGTCAAAAACAGAATAGTCTGTAGTAACCAGAATATTATTTATAAAAATTATGAAAAATTAGGAAAACAGAGGAAATTCATATATAAATCTTGTGTAAAAAATTCAGAATTTTTCCACGCTGCAGTGAATTTTAACAATTCTGTTACTGGACGCAAAAGTTTCTGTTTTTAGCAAAACCAAATCAACGATATACCAAAGCATCCCAAAGGTCTTGCTTGGCTCAAACACTAATTAAAACACTAAAACACAATTACTACAAAGGTAATAATGTGTATTTATTGGAAAACAGGAACAAAAACAAAAAACACAAAATAAAAATTGGGTTGCCTCCCAACAGGCGCTATTGTTTAATGCCCCTAGCTAGGCATAATGGATAGATCTAGGTATTATCATCTTTGGTATGCAATCCATAAGTGGCCCTCATAATAGATTCATATGGCAACTTAATTTTCTTTCTTGGAAAGTGTTCCATGCCCTTCCTTAACGGAAATTGAAATCTAATGTTTCCTTCTTTTATATCAATAATTGCACCAATCGTTCTAAGGAAAGGTCTACCAAGAATAATAGGACATGTAGGATTGCAATCTATATCAAGCACAATAAAATCTACGGGCACATAATTCCTATTTGCAACAATAAGAACATCATTAATCATTCCCCTAGGTTTCTTAATAGTGGAATCCGCTAGATGCAAATTCAAAGAACAATCATCAAAATTATGGAAACCGAGCACATCACAAAGAGTTTTTGGAATAGTGAAACGCTAGCACCCAAATCACACAAAGCATTGCACTCATAATCTTTAATTTTAATCTTAATAGTAGGTTCCCACTCATCAAAAAGCTTTCTAGGGATAGAAACTTCTAACTCAAGTTTTTCTTCAAAAGATTTCATCATAGCATCAACGATATGTTTAGTAAAAGCCTTATTTTGATTATAAGCATGGGGTGAATTAAGCATGGATTGCAACAAGGAAATACAATCAATCAAAGAACAATTATCATAATTAAAGTCCTTGAAATCAAAAGAGTGGGTTCATCTCTACTTAAAGTTTTGACCTCGCCAATCCCACTTTTATCAATTTTTCATTAAGATCCTGACCCTCCAAATTATTGGACGCCTTCTAGCTAAAGTTGACTCATCTCCAGTCCCACCTTTATCAAGTTTTATATTAGAAAACAAAGATTCAATAGGAGTCACACCAATCACTTTAAGATCTTCATCATTATTATCACAAAAACTAGAAGAACATGCTTTTTCTAGCCAATCTCTCTTAGCGCGCATCCTAGCGATTCTCTCTCTACTTTCATTAATAGAAATTTTAATAGATTTCAAAGATTCATTAGTATCAATCTTGGGTGGCATAGATCTAATCTTAAACGAATCAATCTCATGAGAAATTATATCAACGTCCCTAGCCAAATCATCATCTTAAACAATTTTTCTTCTACCATAACATTAAAAATCTTTTGAGAATTAATGAAATCTTTAATATTATTCTCAAGATCAGAGAGTATTTTATTATAATTTCTATAAGAATTGTTATAGGAATTACCATAATTATTAGAGGAATTACTAGGAAACGGCGTAGGGTTGAAATTTCCTCTATACGTGTTATTAACAAAATTGTTCCTACCAACAAAATTCACATCCATAGATTCATTATTATTCTCAATAAAAGTGGACAAAGGCATATCATTAGGAACAATAGGAGCATTCTTACTAGCAATCAATTTCATAAGTTCATCCATCTTTCCACTCAAAGTATTAATTTCTTCAATCGCATGCACTTTTTTACTAGTAGAAGATCTTTCAGTATGCCATTGAGAGTAATTTGCCATAATATTATCTAGGAGTTTAGTAGCTTCTCCTAATGTGATTTCCATAAAAGTACCTCCCGCGGCAGAATCGAAAAGATTTCTAGATGCAAAATTCAATCCGGCATAAAAAATTTGTATGATCATCCATTAACTTAAACCATGAGTAGGGCAATTTCTTATCATCAATTTCATTCTTTCCCAAGATTGTGCAACATGTTCATGATCAAGTTGCTTAAAATTCATTCTATCGTTCCTAAGGTAGATGATCTTAGCGGGAGGAAAATACTTGGAAATAAAAGCATCTTTACACTTGTTCCATGAATCAATACTATTTTTAGGCAAAGATGAAAACCAAGTTTTAGCACGATCTCGTAGTGAGAATGAAAATAGCTTCAATTTAACAATATCATTATCCACATCTTTTTCTTTTGCATATCACACAACTCAATGAAAGTATTTAGATGGGATGCATCATCTTCATTAGGACTACCAGAAAATTGATCTTTCATAACAAGATTCAACAAAGCGGCATTAATTTCATAAGATACCGCACTAGTGGCGGGAGCAATCAGAGTACTAATAAAATCATTATTATTAGTGTTGGAAAAATCACACAACTTGGTATTTTCTTGAGACATCGTGAAAAAGCAAGCAATCTAGCAAACAAAAAGCAAATGAAAAGACGAACGAAAAAAGGGCGAATAAAACAGAAAATATTTTTGTGTTTTTCTGAAAATGTTTTAGAAGTGGGGGAGAGGAAAATGAGAGGTAAATGGCGAATAATGTAAGTGCAAGAGATGAGAGTTTATGATGGGTACTTGGTAGCCTTGATGTAGAACCTCCCCGACAACGACGCCAGAAATTCTTCCTGCTACTTCTTGAGCTTGCGTTGATTTTTCCCTTGAAGAGGAAAGGGTGATGCAGCAAAGTAGAGATAAGTATTTCCCTCAGTTAAGAACCAAGGTATCAATCCAGTAGGAGGCACAAGCAAGTCTCCAATATATGCATTAGCACAAACTAACAAACACTTGCACACAACGCGAAAAAGGGGTTGTCAATCCCTTCATGGTCACGAACAAGAGTGAGATCTAATAGAGATAGGTATAAAAGATAAATAAAAGGAAAAATAAAGTAAATATAAATAAATTGCAACAAGGTATTTTGGGGTGTTTTGGTTTATAGATATGAAAATATATGATGGAAAATAGACCCGGGGCCATAGGTTTCACTAGAGGTTTCTCTCTTGAAGAAAGCATACGGTGGGTAAACAAATTACTGTTGAGCAATTGATAAAAAGTGCATAATTATGAAGACATCCAAGGCAATGATCATGAATATAGGCATCATGTCCGTGACAAGTAGACCGAAATGATTCTGCATCTACTACTATTTCTCCACACATCGACGACTCCTACCTGCATCTAGAGTATTAAGTTCATAAGAACAGAGCAACGCCTTAAGCAAGATGACATGATGTAGAGGGATAAACTCAAGCAATATGACATAAACCCCATCTTTTATCCTTAATGGCAACAATACAATACGTGCCTCGCTACCCCTTCTGTCACTGGGTGAGGACACCGCAAGATTGAACCCATCACAAAGCACCTCTCTCATTGCAAGAAAAACCAATCTAGTTGGCCAAACCAAATCGATAGATCAAAGAGAAATACAAAGCTATCTCAATAATGCATAAAAGAGTTCAGAAAACACTCAAATAATATTCATAGATAATCTGATCATAAATCCACAATTCATCGGATCTCAACAAACGCACCGCAAAAGAAGTTTTATTCCATTTGGACTCCGTTTGGTATTCCTTTTCTGTAAAAGTCAAAAATAAGGAAAAAAACAGAAACTGGCATTGGCACTGGGCACTAGGTTATTAGGTTAGTCCCAAAAATAATATAAAATAGCATATTAATGCATATAAAACATCCAAAACAGATAATATAATAGCATTACACAATAAAAAATTATAGATACGTTGGAGACGTATCACATGCGGCTCCACCTAAGATGTTTATTAGCCAATCTAAACTCCCCTACATCCCAGTCAAGCGCCAGGCAACATTATTTCTTTCCTCAATTTTTACATCAATGAACATATCATCTAGAGCTAGTCAATGAACTCTGACATTGTTGTTCCAGAATAAAACTAACCCTCCTTTCCTACCATCACTTGGGCAAACCAACTTTTGATCCATCCCCAATCTTCTACATAAAACCTCAGCCTGATAGCTATCGAGGTGAGTCTCCGACAAGAACATCACATCGGGGCGACATCTTCGCTGGACGTCCAACAAAGCTCAAACTGCGGGGCCATTGCCGAGCCCCCGGCAGTTCCATGCTAACAGTTTCATTGCATCCGGCCATCCCCTATAGGGAGGACGCTGATATCTCATGGGTTTGACTTCCTTCTGTGTTATCAACAGCACCACCATCTTCACCTTTGAGCATCTTCCTGTTAGCATTTTTGGGGGGGGATTGATATTTTCATGGTTCTTCTGTAGTCCTCCCCCTTCAATGCGATCCATGATACGTCTCCAATGTATCTATAATTTTTGATTGCTCCATGTTGTTATATTATCATTCTTGGATGTTTTACATTCATTTTATAGCAACTTTATATCATTTTTTGGGACTAACCTATTGACATAGTGCCCAGTGCCAGTTGCTGTTTTTTGCTTGTTTTTTACTTCGCAGAATATCCATATCAAACGGAGTCCAAACACAGCGAAACTTTTTGGAGATTTTTTTTTGCCCAGACGGAAGCTTGGGAACCAAGAAAGTGCATGAGGGAAGGCCCGTGGGGCACACAACCCACCAGGGCATGCTAGAGGCCCCACGCGCACCCTGATGGGTGTTGGGGCCCACGGAGCTCCTTTCCACCGCCTCTCAGCTCTATAAACACCCAAATATTCCAGAAACCCTAGGGGAGTCGATGAAACACAATTCCAGCCGCCGCAAGTTCCAGAACCATGAGTTCCAATCTAGAGCCCTTTTCCGGCACCTTGCCGAAGGGGAACACGATCACGGAGGGGTTCATCATCCTCATTGGTGCTCCTCCGATGATGCGTGAGTAGTTCACCATAGACCTACGGGTCCGTAGGCAGTAGCTAGATGGCTTCTTCTCTCTTTTTGATTCTCAATACAATGTTCTCCTCGATGTTCTTGGAGATCTATTTGATGTAATGACTTTTTGCAGTGTGTTTGTTGGGATCCGATGAATTGCGAGTTTATGATCAGATCTATCTATGAATATTATTTGAGTCTTATTTGATCTCTTATATGCATGATTGTTATAGTCTCGTATTTCTTCTCTGAAACTTTGGTTTAGTTAGGCCAACTAGATTGATTTTTCTTGCAATGGGAAGGGGTGCTTTGTGATGGGTTCGATCTTGCGGTGTCCTCACCCAGTGACAGAAGGGGTAGCGAGGCACGCATGTATCATTGCTATTAAGGATAAAAGATGGGGTATATTCCTACATGAATAGATCTTGTCTACATCATGTCATCGTTTTTATTGCATTACTCCGTTTTTCCATGAACTTAATACACTAGATGCATGCTGGATAGCAGTCGATGTGTGCAGTAATAGTAGTAGATGCAGGCAGGAGTAGGTCTACTAATCTTGGACGTGATGCCTATATACATGATCATTACCTTGGATATCGTATTGCTCTTCTATCAATTGCCCAACAGTAATTTGTTTACCTACCGTATGCTATTTTCTCGAGAGAAGCCACTAGTGAAATCTACGGCCCCCGGGTCTATCTTTTATCAAATTGTTTTCAGATCTATTATTCCAAAAACCCAAAAATACCTTGCTGCACTTTTTATTTATTTATCCAATCTACCACAATTTTACCTATCTTATTACCGAGGAGGGATTGACAACCCCTCTTATGAGCTGGGTTGCAAGTATTTGTTCTTTGTGTGCAGGTACCGTTTACATAATTTTGCCTGGTTCTCCTACTGGATTGATAACCTTGGTTTCATAACTGAGGGAAATACTTACCGTTGATGTGCTTCATCATCCTCTCCTCTTCGGGGAAATACCAACGCAGATACAAGCAATCAATCCACTAGATTGGTTACAAACGAGGGTTTAGGCACTCTAGCCGACCCCCCCCCCCCCAACTGGGACAATTGCAAGATCAGTCGTCAGGTTCAAAGGAACAGTCATGGTGTCCTCAGCCGACCGCTTTCCCAGAACATTCATGTTTGCTTCCCCTGCATTAGTTCACTCGTTTTCTCTGCGTGCATTTGTCATCTCCTGAGAAGAAGAGTCAGTATCCATATTCTGGGTGTCGTTCCTGTTAAAAAGCGCATTGTGACGCCAAGCTGTGTTCATGTTGCTTCCAGGGGGAAAAGGAGGATCCCCTTTGCCCCGTCCTCTCCCATTGTCACTCTCATAGCTTGTTGTCCCCCCTCTACCACGAGCTGGATTCCTACCAGAACCACGGCCTCTGCCACGACCTCTTCCACCATCAGCTAACAAAAAATCGCCCCATTCAAGCTTGGAAACATCATGTTCCCCAGTCCCACACTCTTAGTACAGTGCCCCATCATATCGCGTTATCCACAAAATATAGGTAGTTTCTCATACTGGACTGTAGTAATCTGTCTCTTCATTCTTTGTAATCCCCACAAATCTAATAAGCTTCCTATTGACATTCAGTTCAACTCTGACATGAACAAACGCCCCTACAAACTAGCCAGGAGCATAGTCTAAATCTCCAAAATCTTGCCCATCTTCCTACACATTCCTCTGAGTTCTGCCGAGAAGAGGTTATTAGGCAATCTCAGGGTTCTCGCCCAAACTATTATTTTATCCAGTACCACCGATTCTGGATTCTGGAAGCCATCATATTCGGCCATCATGACTCCTTGATTACAGAACAACCATGGACCCTAGTTCATCGCAGTGTTCCAATCACCCAAGCAACCAAATTGGACTATGAAAAGATTGTTGTCAATCCTTCTCCATCTCGGTTCCTTCGCTGGGTTCCACGCCGATCTCATATCTGCATGGAGAATAGACGAGCTGAATCCCTTGTCTGTGTGGAGCATGGCAATGGCGAGCCACTTCGCCACTACCTATTCTTCCTGGAACTCATCTTCCCACACAAACTTATCCTCCTCATCTTCCTGAAGTTCTAGACGTTTCAGAAGATCTTCAATGGGTTCTTTCCTTGGCTGCGATCCGCTAGCCTCTCCCTATTATGCCATCTCGAGGAGTCTTGAGAAAACCTATTCCTCCAGCGGATGAAGAAGCAAGACCCCCCACACCAATGCGAGCCGACATCAGAGGGGATCCCTGGCCGGCAAGTGTGACGGGAGGGGATCGGAGATTTCCTGGAGGAGTTCTAAACCCTAGCGGGGAGGCGTTCTGATCTACGTTTTATTGATACATTCTTTGAGGAATTCTAATCTTCTTTCTGCTGCGATATTAAGAACTAGCTCTGCGCGCTCAGTTCACTTATTCTTTCTCTGAGTTTCACTGTTTCTCCTATGGCATGGATGTAGCCCAATATGCGGTATATTTTCAGTTTTACTTATTCTTTTAATTTTTCACTTGTTGTTTCCTTTTTTGCTTTGTTTTTAGATTTTTCCTTTTTCTTGCTATTATTTGCATTCTGGCTATTATTTTCATTTTACTTGCATAATTTTATTTATTGTTTTAATAGTTTTCTTGTCAAAATAACATGAACATTTTGTCTAAAGGCATTGATTTTTTAAAAACAAGAAATTTCATTTTCAAATACATGAATACATAAAAAATATTTTAGATATGCACATTTTTTTAAGTTGTACACTTTTTGTGTGCTACAGGAACATATTTATAAATATCATGAACATTGTATTCTATGCGTGTGAAAAAATATCAAAATTTTGTATCACTAGCAAATTTAGAGACATATGACTATTTTCTCTGTCTGGAATTAGCTGTCGCTGAAACGGATGTATCTAGACGTATTTTAATGATAGATACGTCCATTTGAGTAACAAATAATTCAGGACGGAGGGAGTATTTTCCTAGACTGATGAAATTAATTTTAATATTTCCATTAAAATGTTTTGACAATATGTTTATATATCTTTGTAATTAAATTTGAGTTGTGAACTATATTGATGTACTTAATTTTTAGTAGAAATATTAGCTTGTAGTAGTATGTAATAAATAAATTAGCAAAGTATAACATTTATAGGGTAATTAACATTTTTGTGATTGATTTAGAGTAAATGTTTTGAGTAGTTTATCTTGTGTATTCAGAATTCAATAGTATTTAGGATACAAGTGCCCTCAGGTGGATTTGTCTGCCACAGGCAGCGACCAACATTACCACAGATCGAACTTTTAGCAAACACTAGGAAATGTGCCCGTGCGATGCGACGGGAGAAACAAATCCTCATACACCCCTAGCAACCCATTATATTATGTTGCCATTTCTCCCCTTTTTCACCATCATGGATGTTGCTCATATTGTCCATCTATTCACGACGAACGTGATCAATCACAAGGTGATGTACTTGTCGTCATACTCTGGCACAACATATGTGCGTCGCATCACTAGTTTTAGGCAATGTTGGGGATATCGCTTATCGGGAACTTATCGGTCGACCCATGATAAAGGGTAAATCGGCCAGTTTATCGGCATATCGGCCGATTTATCGCCATATCGGCTGATTTATCGGCCCATTTATCTTATCGGTCAGATAGCGATAAGCGATAAATCGGCCGATTTATCGGAATATCGGAAGATATCTTGAACAGTGGTTTTAGGTCAAGTAACTGTTGATGCATACTCAACACAAAATTTAGTGATAGTAGAGTCTGACATGGAAGTTAAGTTTATGAATAAGTTCAGGTTCAAACATTTCATCAAGCATCTCAAAGAAATGTAAATAAACTTGTACCTGAATGTTAACGAATCAAAACAAAATATGAAACATCATTTGTATGAAAAGCAAATTAGTGAATCAAAGAAGTCATAGATAAGATGCAAGCTCCTAGGAAATTTATTTTGTTAAATCATGTTTTTTTTAGTACAATCTTAAATCCCCTTTTTTTAGATCATAGTGTATATTAATCTCATCTCCGGTCAGGTATGACTCCCTTTACTTGTGTGAATGGACTTGCAAGGAACATGCTTGCCCTTCGTCCCTTAGAATAAATCCAATTCCCAGACGGGCAGCCTGCACAACACGTCCCTTCCTTCATATATTAATCCAAGTTTTTTAGACCATATATTAATCTAGTTATTGATCTCATCTCCGGGCACGACTCACTTTGCTTGTGCATGGACTTACAAGTTCCTTACTTTTTTTAGACTGGTCCTCAGTTTGATCCTTCATTTCCTTAGAATAAATTCAATTCCCACGATCAGCCTGCACAACACGTCCCTTCCTTGCATGTGAATACCATGCTGCCCACAATCCTGAAATTCATCCTTCTTCCTTCTTTAAGAAATACCCAAGACTGCCCCCAATTCCCTATTGTCATGCAGTGCACGTTCATCCTTCGTTCCTTTAATCAATACCCAAGACAGCCCATGCTAGCCCTCTTGTCCGCTCCCATGGTCCCTGACGTATATAAATTGGTAAAAATCTTTTTGAATGAATAATGTGGGACTATTGCTTAGTTGGTTGCCTCCCAGCCGTACCTTTTTCTTCTAGTACCTATTTTGCTCGTGTGGCATGTGGCCCAGAAAAAGGCCTAGCAGTGGTATGCTCGGTGCAGTTTTTGAAGCCCAATAGTGCAACCAGCCGTACCTTTATTTTATGTATCTATGTTACTCATGTGGCATGTGGCCCAGAAAAGGCCTAGCAGTGGTACGCTCAGCGGTCCAGTTTTTGAAGCCCAATAGTGCAGCCCGATATTGGCACTCGTGGATTAGAGCGAGGGTGGAGATATAACATACGAAACGGAAACAGAAACGGGTGAAAGGTGGAGACAAAGGTTTAGGCTCGAGCGAACTAGTAATAATAAATTGTATGGAAAACTAAGAAAAACATATGAAGAGCTAAAAAATCTTCTCCTTTTAATATTAGGGAAAGATATGGCCAGATTTTGAGCAATTAACAAAGTATAACAAAAAAATAAATCAAATGGGCCTTGTAAGGTCTACTTGTGATTTCGATAAAGAATGGCTAAGCACTAGAAAGGCCCAGTAGCTTCTCTTCTAAGCCCAGTAGCTAAATCTTTGGCCCAGCCGTGACTTTCTGTTTCGTTTATCTCTCCTTATCTCATCCAATCCATTATCTCCCACACTTCACAAATCCACACCAATCGAACGCACACACTCCTCCCTGCTCCCTTCAATGGCGCTCCTCGCCGTCCAGGGCATGGCCATGTCCACGGCCGCCTTCCCCTCGCACCACCACAGCGCCGTATCCTCCTCCCCCTTCGGGCTCTCAGCCACCGTATCTTTCTCCCGCTCCCGCACCAGCCTCGCCGCCACCGCCGTCTCGGCTACTCTCACATCAGTTCTTGATGGTAAATTAACTCATCCTTTCTCTTCTACTTATGGATGCGTGAATTTTATCCGTTAGCTTGTTCTAATGTTGGACAGTTCGTTTGGTTCTTCTCCCGTTTTTTTTTTCCTTTAAAAAAAAAGAAGTACGACCGACTGACCAAGTAGAAATCCAAGAAGTTAGTTGGGAATGCCATGGATATTAGTGTGTGAAACACAGAGGGAGCTGAAGTTTGCTTAGAAAGAAGGAAATCCACTTTGAGTTTGGAATGTTCACAAGAATCAGCAAAAGCCCGAGATGGGTAGTGTAGTTTAGTTAGTGTGAGTAGGCTGCGTGTTGGTTAGCATACAGTTCAGTGGATATTATGTGTGGATTCACTAAACAATAAACAAACTTCTCATAAAAAGAATTAAGGATGGCATATGTTGAATATCGGGTGACCGTTTGAACTTTGAACCAATTGTGACCTCAAAATTGTCTCTGCCGTGGCCAGTCTACTGTGGAAGAGGGGACAGAAAGACGAAGAGAGGCAAAAGGTTCAGCCACTCATATGGGAATGTGAGTCCTCTAGCACAATCTCAAACTGATGTGTTTGTTGTGATTCTTATCTCTCTGTATCGTCATGTTAGGCACGGCCCCGTAACAAGAAGAAGGGAACAGGCCCAGCACGGCTTTACGCCCCTCCAGCGCCTCCTAGGAAGGATCAGTTTGAGGACGGGGAGATCATCGCAATTGAGATTGATGATGACATCATGGAAAGGATGGATTAGGATGTCTGAATTTCCCCTTATTTCATGATTTCCTGTCCTTCTGAAATACAATGCCCTGGGAGTAATTATTTTGCCATTATCCTATGTGAAGTGCAATTTCTTAGAAGTAATTATTTGGTCTTTCTGGACAAAACACAGATGCCTATGTGCTTTCGATTGCTTAGGCTGTATGCATAGGAAACCTGGCACCTATGTTGTCTAGCTCTACCGATGAGCCGGGGCCAGTGCTTCTAAAATATGTCTGTTTTTTCTCACCTTCTCTGTTACATTCCGTGTGACTCCTGAATTAAGTTTTAGTTATTCCAGCTGAATTTTTTTGGGACGAAAATAATTAAATATCTGTAGGTTCTTATCTAAGTTGTTAGTCTTTTTTTTAATGGATATATAAGTTATTTGCTTCAGTCTGCACTTTTGCACATGTTGTGGTCGTCCTGCATTGCCAAGCAAGCATGTGATGACTGAAGTGGATGATAAGAGTGTCAGTAGTGTTGTGTACCTCTTGTCTATGGTATGTTTTGTAGCAAAGCACTTGCCTGCCTGTTTTACAAGTTGCGTCCTTTTTTTCATTCAAACAATGTTGTGACTCTTTTGAAAGGATTACAAGTTATTACCTGCCCAAAACTCCGAAATAGGACTCCCAAAATCGTTCAAAACAAGAGCGTGTAGCTCTGGAATCAAGATCAAAGTTCTTCACCTCTACTTTTTTGGCAGCATGATCTTTTATCCGTCACAAAACAATAATAGGTTGAATAGAAAATAAGAGTGAATGATCTGAATCTTCTTTCCTGGAGCGCACAAGGTGGCATATACATCATCCTACATTCCTACTGTCGGATGATCCTTGAACAATCTGTAAGCTACATACTTCCTCCGCCCGGAATTAGTTGACGCTCAGACGGATGTATCTAGACGTAGGGAGTCCATTGTAACTCGTGTAGTTCATGAATATATATGGATTAAAACCATGTCGAGCTTGTTTTTTCTGTTTCACCTATGATGCACGAATTGCTGGTGCTCTACCTGATTCCATATGAATACCAAGTGAACATTTTGGGAATCAAATAGGACCCAGAAGTTATGACATAAATCTGGCAAATTACTTTGAAGATGGCCGTCACCTTTTGCGCTGACAGGCTCTAAGGCAGAGTCTTTCTCGTGATCCTCTCCCTCCTCGCATCCATGGCCTGAACACTGAAGACAAGATTCAGGCCATGGATGGGAGGAGAGCTGCGCTCGCCGATGGCTCATCTGATTTGCTTACGTATCTTGGAAATGACAGAGAAGAAAATTGAACACGGTGACCCCGTGAGGATGCGCGTAACGGATTACCAAATGGGAGTGACAAAAACAGATGCCCACCTGACCTCACTAGTGATGTCAACGAGAAAGCATCCTCCTCAACCACCGTGCTTCCAAGTTCCAATTTGTCGCAAGAGCTACTTTGCCGTGTAAAAAAAAAAAAAAAACAGCCACAAGCTATTTTGCCATGGCCGCACTTCATTAGTTGTCACCTGTAAATTCTTACACGAACACTGTATGTACAGCAGCACAGAAGAACTCACTGCAGAGTGCATATTCTGCAGTATACAGGTATCTTACAGGCTTGTGATGGTCTGGTACCTAAGTAACTACTACTCCATGCACATACGAGCTACAACTACAAGACGACATCGAATTGCACCATCGGGGTCGCCGTCTTGCTGCCGATGAACCGCTCCGACTGCGCCCTGCGCAGCGCGCTCGGGCCGGGGACGACCGGGGACGACCCCGCCTCCGGGCTGCCGCCGCTCTCCTCCGGGATGGACGTTAGCGCCCCGGACCATGGCGACCCCGTGCCGCTGTAGCCGCCGTGGCCGTACCCCTCGTACGCCCGGTAGCGGTCGTGTCTCGCCCCACGCGCCGACGCCAGCCGCAGCACCTTGGAGAAGAGCCTCCGGAGCAGGGCGGGGAGCCGCCTCGCGCGCTTCCTGCGGCCGGCTGGTTGAACGGCCGGGCTGGCGGCGGGGAGGTGCGGCATGGAGAGCGAGCGGCCGGCGAGCACGGCGGCGTCGAGCTGGCGCTTGAAGGCGGTGAGCTCGTACGAGTCGTAGAGCGCGCTGCCGCAGTCCCACAGCACGAGCGCGGCACCAGCACCACCACCACTGTCATCTGCGGGCTCGTGATCGGCTTGGATGTGCCTCGCCATCTTTATAGCTTTCCCTTTTTTGCTTCGATCAAAGCAGCAAGAAATGGATGAGAGGGGGAAGGAGAGAGGGGAGAGGGGCTGGCTCGCTTTACAAGTGGGTGGAGGTGGCATGAACGCGCGGTGCGCAGCGTGTGATAAAGGGTACGAGCGAGCTCGCTCACGGCTCACACGACACGATCGACCTCCGTCTCCACTTGCGGCCGATCGACGTGAGTGAAAAAGGCGCGGAGATGGTGATCCAAAGGTCGATGTGGGAGTGGGACGCGCACTCTTTGTGAGCGATTGATTAGGTGTAAACGCATACGCTTATCTGTCGCACAGTAAGCACTTAATTTACTTGAGTGGCTTGACCATTAAACTTCGGATCATAATTTCCAAGGTCTTCCTGATGATCCAGGCGTACGTTTTTTTAGACAACGTCACGAAGCTTTTATTAATTCGTCACAAAGTTTACAGGGACGGATGGTAGATTCTCGGGATGTCCTAACCAAACATGGCAGCCATCCCCGAGGGATAAAGTTGTGAGCTTCAAAGTTTGAGCTCCTAAACTCATGACTAAAGTTACAAAAATCAAAAGCTGCAGAGTGTTCTACTATTTCATGTATGATTGCTCCGTAACTCGCCAAATTCTCCTTCTGTATGTCCTGTACCATCGTTTTGCAATCCGATGCAACTTGAATACGTCTCAAGCAAGAGCTTCTCTGATGGCGAGAGCTTCCAAAGTGGATATACCATATATGGACGCTTGTTTTGCTTATTGTTAGAAGGAAATCATGTCCATGTCTGTATTGATCAGAGCCCAACTACTGCCTACGGAACATTTTGTCGGTCAAACTTGCATGTCTTTCAGAGAGCAACAGCGGATAAAAATATTCCATACAAATATACTACTCCCTCTATAAACTAATATAAAAGCGTTTATATCACTAATACTTTAGTGATCTAAACGCTCTTATATTAGTTTATGGAGGGAGTACTATTTTTCAACGCATTCTAATGTCATTGGAGGAGCGCAAGCAGAATCAGACAATGTTGGATCAGCGATCTTATCAATTCCGGCGCTAGTCCCGGATAAATTGAATAGCTTGCTTGGTAAGGGACTAAATCTGCATATCTTTACCTACTAATAAGTATGAATTGCTTCTTCCCGTCTATCGTCAGTATTTTTGCAAAAAAAGTCTTTATGCTTTTTGGTAATTCAATCTGCAGTCCCAATCAAACCTTCGATCAAATTCAAAAAGTACGTACGTCAGCTCAACCTTCGACCGCATAGCTCGCCAGGCCTTTTCTGGGCCACGCGTGAGAAAATATACCACCCTTGGGCCGGCCTTCAAATATCAAATATTATAATGGAAAAAATTGGTGCATGGGTGATAATCAAACTTATGAGCTCATAGATTACTGTAACCACGATAACAAACTGTGCCAGCCGTCTTTTTTAGAGAAAAGGCATGAGCCCGACTTTATAAATAAAGCCACCAGACAGCGTTCAACAAGAACCAACAACATCCGACCTCAGCCAGGACTTTATAAATAAAGCCACCAGGCAGCGTTCAACAAGAACCAACAACATCCGACCTCAGCCAAGACAAACCAACACAATCCCACAGACTAACAGCGCCAACAGGCCTAATAAGTTTGACGGCACGCAGGCCAACACAGAGATAGGCATGCAGGTCACCAACCTACTACCCAAAAGAAGAGAAACACATATGGAGTCTTAGGCATCGTCATCCTCATTAGTCCTGGATAGAGAGACCGCCGAAGCATGAACTTTAACAATCAACTCATCCAAAGCATCGCGATCAGTCGCCTTAGTCAATAATCTCCACTGCTGCATAAGCAACCATGTTTTGAACAAGCAATCAGCGAGTTTGTTAGGATAGACATGTTCGATGGTAAACTTGTTCCTGATAGTCCACAAAGACCAGCATAAAGCCGCAAAGCCCACCCAAAACAGTCTTTTCTGAGAACCCATAAGATTAGCCGAGAGCAAACGGAGCTCAGAAAAGGAAGAGGGCGCCCAAGACACCCCCATCCAGGATCAGATGCAGCACCAAGGCACCTTGGCTAGGACACAGCCAAAGAAAATGTGATTAGTGTCCTCCACTGCCGCACACAAGGCACATCGGTCCGAGCCGGGTCCATTGCGCTTGCGAATCTGGTCAGCCACGGGCAGCCGGCCCCTAATAGCTTGCCACAAAAATATTTTGATTTGGGAAGGTGGGGGGGGGGGGGGACCTTCGCTTCCGAGGCACACTTGAACCTGCTCGTAGGTGTGCCCAAAATTAATCTAGAGTAAAGTGATTTAGCAGAAAAAGTACCGGAAGAGGAATGGGGCCAAGTCACCGAGTCTTCCTCCACCGAAAGAACATGTAGAAGAGCAACAAGACGCTGCCAATCAGCCAACTCTGCATATGAAAGAGAACGACGGAAGGCCAGGTCCCAATTATTGTCCGAGAGCTCTGAGATGGAGATCTCTGGATCAGAACAGTAGGAGAAAAGAACAGGAAAGGAGACCGCCAAAGGCGACTCGCCGCACCACCAATCACGCCAAAACCTAATAGAACGGCCATTACCCACCACAAACTTAACATGTTCTCTAAAAACATCCCGTAATTTCACGAGGTCTTTCCGAAACTAGGATCCACCCGTAGCCGGGGCGAACATTGGGCTGCCAAGAGGAAAGTATTTAGCTTTTAATAAGGAGTACCAAAGACACCCTTCCCTGTTAGACATGATTTTCCACCACCACTTAATAATGAGGCACTTGTTCATTACCGGGGTGTTCATGATACCCAGCCCCCCAAGACTCTTCGGTTTACACATAAACTTCCACTTCACCATCCTGTACTTACATTTGTTATTCGTAGCGTTCCAGTAGAAGGCACCCATGTGCTTATCAAAACCTTCACAAGTCCCTCCAGAGAGGAGGTAAAAGCCCATGGTGAACATAGGTAAAGACGACATACATTCATTAGTGAGGCAAACCTTGCCAGCGTTGGTGTTGTACCTGCCCCTCGAAGGCATAACATGGTTCCCAACCTTAGTGACAAGAGGAGAAAACTCCTTGGCGTATAGCCTGGCAAGCGAGATGGGGAGCCCAAGATACTTGAAAGGGAATGACCCCAAAGAACAGTTGAGCAACTGAGAGACTCTAAGAGCTTCATCCTCAGGGACTCCCATAACAATGACCTCGCTCGTAGAGAAGTTAATTTTAAGCCCAGAGAGCGCTTGAAAACTAAGTAAAAGGAATTTGAGGTGGGCCAGACAGGAATCGTTCAGTTCCACCATAATAATCGTGTCATCAGCATATTGCAGGTGAGTAACCCCTTCCGGAATGAGATGAGATACCACAGGGGATATGTGCCCAGCCGAAGCTGCCCGAGAAAGAATACAAGATAGTGCGTCGGCCACGAAGTTGAACAGGAGGGGCGAGATAGGATCTCCTTGCCGCAAGCTGATAACCCACAAGTATAGGGGATCAATTGTAGCCTTTCTCGATAAGTAAGAGTGTCGAACCCAACGAGGAGCTAAAGGTAGAATTTATATTCCTTTCAAATTCTATCGACCACCGATACAACTCTACGTGCACTTAACGTTCGCTTTACCTAGAACAAGTATGAAACTAGAAGTACTTTGTAGGTGTAAAGGGATAGGTTTGCAAGATAATAAAGAACACGTAAATAAAAGCTAGGGACTGTTTAGATAAAGAAACTATTAAGTTAGTTTTAGTAGAGAGCTTTTTGTCACCAGAAAGTTATTTGTCCCTAGGCAATAGATAACTAGACCGGTAATCACTATTGCAATTTTATATGAGGGAGAGGCATAAGCTAACATACTTTCTCTACTTGGATCATTTGCACTTATGATTGGAACTCTAGCAAGCATCCGCAACTACTAAAGATCATTAAGGTAAAACCCAACCATATCATTAAAGTATCAAGTCCTCTTTACTCCCATACGCAAACAACCTACTTACTCGGGTCTGTGCTTCTGTCACTTGCACCACCCATCATAAGTGAATCATGAACATATTGCAAACCCTACAACGGGGATCCCTCACGCTTGCGCGACACGGAGAGCACCATAGGACAACACCAATAATAAAACATACAACTCAAGCCAATCACGATCATGAACCAACACATAGGACAAAACGGATCTACTCAAACATCATAGGATAGCCATACATCATTGGGAAATAATATATAGCGTTGAGCACCATGTTTAAGTAGAGATTACAGCGGGTAAAAGAGAGGTTACACCTCTGCATAGAGGGGGAGAGTGTCGGCGTACGACACCTATGGGGCCCCAAAAGACCCCTTTACGATTCGGCAGGGAGAGAGGTATGCACAAAGAGCAGAACCAACGATCGACGCGGGGCGATTTTACCCAGGTTCGGGCCGCTGATCAGCATAAAACCCTACTCCTGCCTTGTTTTATTATGAGTGTTCTTGAGCCCAGGCTCCAGGAGCGCTTGCAATGAACAGTACGTTCAAAGAGCAGCTACGCATGCAGAATGGGCCAGAGGATCCTCCCCCCTGTAGCAGTTGCCTTGGGCCTCCTTTTATACGCTCAAAGGGGTCACCACAATGGCAAAATATACATACATTGAGGTGTAAAGTAGCTACAGGGTTATCATACCTAACCACTGACGGATTAGGACAAATGCATTTAATGCACTGTTAGGTGTCCGTTTAGGTGTCCTCACTTTCTTGGGGATGGAAAAAGGGGCCATCCCATCAGCACCGCTTAAGCTCTCCTCCACTGGCGCGTTGCCACACATCCAGAGAAGGACCCAGAATGTCGGGCTTGTTGCTATGTCGAAGCGGTGGCACAGTAGCAGAATCTTGCCGGGCGCCGAATCTTGCCGGGCGTGAAATCTTGCCGGGCTTCACAGGCCACCCCGGCAAGATCTTGCCGGGGAGGCTGGCTTTCGGTCTTCAGATCTTCTTATCCGCTGATCCTCAGATCCTTGTCTTGAGTGTTTCTTCGATAGCTTGAATCAACCTCGAACTGTTCCCCGACAAGCCTTGCCGCGAGTATGGCTACAACTGCCCGTGCACAAGTACGGGGTACTAATGGCCCAATACTTAGTACACCGATAGGAGCCCCTGGGCCTAGGACACACACGAGTGCGAGGCGTTGTTGGGCTAGGCCCAAACAGTGCACGGGCACACGTGGTAGGGAATTAACTGCTCGTAAATATTCCGCTTACTGTGCCCCCCACTACGCGCGCTAAATGCGCGATGTGGGAAGCGTGCGCTGAAAGGCTGCAACTGCAGCATGCCTGCAGAGGCGTATTTTCATTGGGGAGTAAAAGAAGCGGCTTCGCCCCTTCCCCATAAAAAGGGAAACTGCAGAGGCGGAGCCTATTTACCCCCCTCTTCTTCTCAATCTGGTTTCTGCCATTATCTCCCCCTCTCGAGCTCAAAGCTAGACTCCTCCTCATCCGCTCTTTGCTTCCGCACCCGCTCGATCGTCAGCCTCCGCCCTTGCAATCACCATGCCGCCCAAGGCTAGCAAGGGCAAAGGCAAGAGCAAGGAGACGAAAGCCGATGTCCCGGAGAGCGAGCTGGTGAAGATGCGAAAGAAGTTCGTCGTCTTCGCTCCGACGCTCGATGCGAGGGCTTTGAAGAACCGATACCAGTGCATGTGGGCGAAGGGGACACAAGCTCATCCCGCAACGCGCGTGATTCCAGGTTCTTGTTCCAAGAGTGCCCCTGATAGATATCATTTCTTCACCGCTTATTTCTATTGCGGACTCTGTCCTCCATTCTCTGATTTCTTCAACGATATTATGTACACATACGGCTTCCACATTCTTGATTTCACGCCGAACGCTGTAATGTGCATGTCCATCTTCGCTCATCTTTGCGAAAACTTTGCCAGAGTAATTCCCAACACCACCCTTTTCCGCCATTACTTTATTCCTCGCATCCAAAAGGGGGAGGCCCTTTCCGGTTCTATCGCTTGGATTCCACGGGCTTGGAATAAAGAGATATACCCAGATGGAGTTCAGTGCGAGAAGTGGGACGAATGGCGGTCTGAGTGGTGCTGGATCAAGGAAGCAGATCCCCATCCGTTCTGTTCGCCTCGACGGCAAAAGGTGGTCCGCGGCAGAGACTGGAGCGATCTCGCCGCAGAGGACGAGAGGCTCTCAATCGCCACCACCAGGATCCTTCACCTGAAAGCTGCCGGGCTCACAATGGAGATGATCGGCTTCGATTTCCTCCGCCGCCGCATCGCTCCCCTACAGAGCAGGGGAAGACCAGCTTGGGAGTACCGAAACGCAGCGGACATCATGACGCTGCGCCCGGGATTGAACAACAATCTGACGACCATGCAGCTCGGCGCCCTCCGCCACAAACTGTTCCAGCGCGATGACAAACATCGGTTGCCGGCAAGAATTGTCCCTTTGTGCAACAACTCCGCCCTGGGGTCGATCATTGCCTTCATGCCAATGTTCAACGCCCATGGTCTTGACGCGACTTGGGCCGAGCCAACCGAGGAGGAAGCACAAAAGTTCTTCGACAACTTGTCGGAGAGGGCCGTCCGGGAAGAGACGGGCCTCATTCGCGCCACCACTGACGAGGAAGTGGCGTCTATTGCCTCTAGGGTGGAGGAAGCGAATCTTGCCGCGGAGGCCGGCAGCGTCGGTTTCACAGAATGGGAAACCAGCAACGCAGAAGTTGTGATGGAAGAAAATCCTGCCGGGGAAGCTGAGGCTGCCGGGGAACAGAGCAGCGCGGCCGCTGAGGGCTCGTCCGACGAAGACGTGGCCGAAGAAGAGCCACAGGAGGAGCCCCCAGCTTCGAAGAAGACCAAGCGAGTTCTTCGAAAGGCTGCTTCTGGCATCCCGGCAAGCCAACCTTCTTCGAGCAGCGAGGCTCCCGGCAAGAAAGCGGCCGACAAGACTGCGCCGCGGCAAGGGGTTCGACAGCAACCTGCGCGGCGCGCGAGACCCACACCCGCGGCAACTGCTGAGGCGGTAGGGGCGTCTCACACAACCGCACTGGAGGGCGAAGTGGCGGAATCACGCCAATCCCCTACGCCTGCTACAGCCAAGCGACCCAGGACCCCTCCTCCGCCTCCTCACACGGACACTGCAACGGAGGTCGATTTCGACATCTCCGGCTTTAGCCCGGAACGAGAAGAGGAAGAGTAAGTATCCTGTCATAACCTTTATCTTACAAATTTTGGAGTAATCTCATAGCCTTGTTTTGCCTCGTCTTCGCAGTGATGCAGAAACCTTGGCGGAAAGGGCGGCGAAGAGGTTGAGGACTTCCACGGGCGACGAGCCCCCGGCTGGCTCTACGAGCGCGCCGGAAATTGTCGTCGTCAGCCCGGAGCTCAGCCCTCAACGCAGCCCCCAGCGTGAGTTCTCCACTCGTTTTTTGCTGACGGGCGCTGAGGTTTTTACCCTTGCCGCTGATATCTTCGGGCTTGCAGGAGAAGAACAGCAACAAGGGGAGGTGGAAACCGCCCCTGACGTGTCGCCTCCGTCAACCGCGTCGCCCACAAGCGCATCCCCGGAAAGAGTTACCATTGATGAGACTATCCTGGTTGAGGAAGAGCCGGTATACATGGATACCAGCAACATTTCCCCGGCAACCAACATTGCCGGGAGGGGCAAGGCCACCTCTCAACACCTTGATGCAGGTAACTGTTTGCCTTGGAGCGCTTGTTATCCTTTTCTTTATCTTTCTTTCTTTTTGTCTTCTTGGACTTCAACCTTGATCTTATTTTGTTTCCTTCCTTCGTCCTCCAGAGTTCCCTCTGATGGAACACATGGACGTCGACGTTGTCATCGAGGAGACCGCCAGAGACGCTGCCGCCGAAGCAGACAGGATCGCCGCCAGCGAGGCCACCAAAGATACCACTGTCGAGGTCGGCGAAAATGTTGCCGAGGAAGCCGCCAAGGAACCTGCCGAGAGGGCCGGCGAGGAGACCGATGACCACACTGACGGCATTCCTGCCGCAGGAGCGCCAGGCGCTACATCGGCCACAGAGCCCCCAGCCACCGGCGAGACGAACGCCGAGGATCAACCATCGACATCCGAAGCCCCCTCATCAAGCAAGTATCTCAAGGTCGGCGACAACTTATTCATCAACTTGCCGGGCACGGCAAATATTGAAACGCCGGCCAAAGGGGGAACCTTCGATGAAGAAATTATCGCCGCTGCCGGGCTCGAAATTGTTGATGATCCAAGCGCCAGCAGTGGCAAATCTGAAGAGGATCAGCTCCTCCAGGCCATTGGCAAAATTTTCCGCAAGCTCCAAGCACTCCACCGTGCTCGGAAAGAGAAAGCAGACTCCAGAATGGCAGTTGTCGAGGCAGCCGAAGCAGATTTTCAGAAGCGCGTCGAGCAAATGCAAATCTGGTATGCCGAGGCCCTTCAAGAGTTGACTGCCAACCGGAAACAAGTGAGCCAAAACTGGACGGAGCTCCTCCTGAAACAATCTGACCTGGAGAAAGCGCAGGAAGAGGCTGCACAAAGAACTGCCGCTGAAGATGCTCTCCTGACGGAGCGTCGTATTGCACTTGACGCCCATGAGGAAGATCTTGTCGCACGTGAACAGGCGCTCGCCGCCAAGCTTCGCGGCAAAGATGAGGAGGTCGATAAGCTCGTCGCGCAGCAGATCCAGGAGCTGGAACAAAAGCACAAGGAGGCGCTCGAAGCTCTAACTGTAGATCACGCCGACAAGCTCAAGGAGGCCGTCGATGCTGCCGAGGCTGCAGAGGCCGCCAAGAACGAGCTGAGCGACAAAGTGAAGAAGCTGGAGGTGGATCTTGAAGAACACGGCAAGGAGCTCTCGACGCTCAAAGGGGACAGGGAGAAAACTCTCCACAGCCTGGCGGAGATGCAAGTTGCCATGTCTGACAAGACCAAGCAGCTCACTTCAGCCAACGACGCCATTGTCGATCTGAAGCTAAAGCTGACCATGCTGGAGAAGTCCCTCAAGGATGGCAGGGCCCGCGAGAAGGCCCTAAGCAGAGATCTTCAGGAAGAAAGGAACTTGCTTAAGAGCGCTGTCGCCGCCCAAATCGACTATGAAAAGGGAGTGAAAATCTGGACTGATCGCCTTGTCGACGCCGCGAAGAGGCTCACTGCACAGTTGTCAACCATGCGCCAGGATGGCCTGCAAAACTTCAGGTATTCCTCTGAAGAAAGGATATCTTCGAGCGCCAGGTTGACTATGTTCTTCGAAAGCATTGTTGACGCTTTGAAGCTGCTACAGTCCAACCGATCGACCCAACCGGCCAATGAATCCCGCAAACTTTGCCGGGCCGTCCTCCGCAAGGTGCTCGTCAAGGTGGTATACAATAACCCTGGCGTTGATCTCTCCAACGTGCTCGGCCACTTGCCGAAAGACGCAGATCTCAAAGCACTTGAAGAGCTCGTCGCGCCCATCCTCGAGAAGGTAGATTCAATCAAGAGGATCGAAGGCCAACGCAGGGACTAGATGCCTCATTTTCCCTTGTCGCCACCATTCCATGCCAAAAGACAATCAAGTCTTATGTTAGAACCGCGGCAACTTATTGATGTAATATAACTTGCGTATGTTTGGGTATATGCATGCTATTTCCCTTGTCTGATTCCTTTATGTACGGAATATACCCTACGCTTACTGAAAACTTGCCGGCGCGCAACCTGCCGCGAGCGCTGGGTGCGGGACTTCAGTAGCCTGCTGGAGGTGCAGCGGCCGGCAAGGCACCTTGGCGTTCTCAGTGCAGCCACTTAAATTGTTGAGTGGACTCGAAACAAAATAAGGGCGCAACCGATTACAACAAGGGTTCCTTCGCGTGCATGTTTTCCATACAAAAGTCAAAATTGTCTAAGGAAAATATCTTTGTAATAAAGGAAACTCGCTTTAAGTTTTAGAACTTAGCTTTCTGTCGTTGTTCTTCCTCCGGCAAGGCGTCAATTCTGATCGTCGCCAACTGGTACTCATATCTTCCTTCCCCCCCGGCAAACGTGCACGCAAGGAATCCTTCTGTCTTTTGAGAAAAAGAAAGAAGAGAAAATAAAGATATGGAACCTTGGCGGTTCGTTAGAACTTACCGGGAACAAGTGTCATACAACATCTTAGACAAGCATGCATATATATATATATGAACATGGAAATCGGTAAGGAAATGCACAACACTTAAACTAATTCATCAGCTGGGCTCAGGGTCTGCGCCTGGCTTTGTACAAAGGATTACATGCCTTGCCGGCAAGACTTGTACAAAAGGTGGTTGCCGGGGGCCCCCGGCAACCGCGCCTTATGGGTAAAACTTGCGAAGATGCTCGATATTCCAGGAGTTGTTCACTGGAACGCCATCTTCGGTCTCCAGGCGGACAGCGCCGGGCCTGGTGACTCGTACTACCCGATAAGGGCCTTCCCACTTCGGCGTCAACTTGTTTGAATTCTTGGCGGACTGAATCCGTCGAAGAATAAGGTCGCCTTCCTCAAGGCTTCGGGCATGAACTTTGCGGCTATGGTAGAGGCGCAAAGCTTGCTGGTAGCGTGCAGCTCGCACAGCAGCCTGAAGACGATTCTCCTCAAGGAGCACAGCATCTTCTTGCCACAGTTGCTTGTAACACCCCAAAAATTTAATCATGTTTTTACTAAATAAAATTTGGCCAGAATTAAAATTTTGAATTTTTACTAGGTCTTTTATTATTTTCAGAACCATTTTCTGTTTCTGTTTATCAAAATTCTTCCCTCCATATAGAAATTTTTGGAATAATATTGTGGCTCTGGTAGTTTTCTCAAATCATTTCAATTACATTTTAATAACAGTAAGAATTATTTTCATAATAAAAATTGCGCAAAACAATTATTTTAATAGTTGTTTCTATACTTTAAATGCTTCTGTTGCACTACAACTGTTTTAAATAATTCTTTTAAAACCCCACAAAAATTATGAGGTGTCATGTGATGCCTATATATCACTTTTATGCAAAAACCTAACTTGGTCTTTTGAAAAATTTGAGTGAAACAATCTCTTTTCAATTTTGTCCAGTATTTGAGTTTCTACTACAACCCTAATTTTCCTTGCTCCAAAAATCCTGAAATTTTTCCCACTCATAGTCCTTCCAACCAAACCCTTAAGTACAAAATATCAGCTCAGTTTGAATTTTGGAAGTCCACCAAATATTCCTCTAAAGTTTCTGTACAGAACTAAAATTCTTCAAAACTTGCACTAGCAAGTATTTCTTTTTGCCAAACCAACACCACCACCATCTCTATCAGCGAGGGAGACATCATCCTGTCAAATTGCACATCCTACAAAGCCTTGTAGATGGTCCTAGCATTCTGTCAAACACCTCACATGCATGACAGATTCTTGTAACCCTTTGAACTTGCATTGAGAACTTGAGCCTCTGGACCAACCAGCATGTCCATCACCTCTCTCATTCCCATAAGCACCACCCTGCTAATTTGTAGCCCATTTAGGTTCCTGTAGCTACCACTGGCATTTCATCAAGTACCCTGTGTGCACGCCCAGAGCACGAGCAGAGTGCCCGTTGTGCAGTCTCTGGCATCGAGCTGCTGCCGTGCTGTTACTACCTCCTTCGCTCGTCTTGATCCTCTTCTAGATCAGCCCGATGACCCAGGACCCTGCCGACACTCTCCCTCGTCCGCTAGTGCCGCCACCGCCGTCATTCATCGCCGCCCGAAGCTGCCTTCTCTGTCACGTCTCCGCCGGGACGCGTGGCTCACCCGCAAACTGCCTGGCACCACCTGAGCTTATCCGCAACGCGCCGACCCCGCCAACTACCTTGCCGACCACCATCAACTCCTCACCAGCCTCAACGGCGCAATAATGGCCACCGCCGTCGTGGTTATCCTCAGAGCTCGCGGAACCGCCTCACCGTCCCTATAAATTGGCCACCCCGAGCTCGCTACGTTATCCACCACTTCTCCTCCTTTCCCCTGTGAGCTCCCCAAGCAACCAGACAACCAGGGGAAGCCATCTTCTTCCCCTCCAGTGACCACGGTCTCCGCCACTGTCTCGATGGTTCCAAGCCAACCAGGGCCTCACCCTCTCCACTGCCACCACCAACAGATTCCTCTTGACCCCACGGATCCATCCCCGCTGCCAATTTCGCCGGAGGTTGCCCATAGACGAAACGCCCAAAATGCCTCCGCCGGAGTCCTCGGGAAGACCTCATCGCCGGCGACCTCGTACTCCTCCTCGATCGTTCCCTACCTCCACAGATTCGCGGTGATCCCCTGAGTACGTGGATGGCCTCAGATCCCCGAGAGGTGCCTCCTATCACCGGCAATCGTCGCCGGCGTGCCTTCTCTATTCGCAAGGAAGAGGAGGGAGAAGGCCAGTTAACCGGGGTCAAATCCGACAGGCGAGACCCGCTCGTCGATGACTGGAGGTCCACGCCAGCGTGGATAAGTGGAGACGGTTTTCGCTAAATCCGTCTTCGCGCGCGGAAGGTGGAACTCCAGCACTACGCCATCGACGTCGGCATCTTTTCGCGCAGCCGAAGCAACTGGGCTCGGCCCAGCGATGCCGTACAGCTAAAATGCGCACAGGGCGTTCCTCAGTCTTTTCTTTATCTTTTTCCAGCAGTATTCAAATAATTCCTCAGTGACCATTTCGAATCCAAATCCAGTGTTTGAAATTTCTAAATGCTTCTAAATTCATGCTCTATTATCCCATCTTAGGTGAACATTTTACCTAAGCTGTATCCCCACTGTATCAATTAAACAGTACTTTCAATCATTTATTCCATCTTGGTAATTTCATAAGTAATTCATATTAACTCCAAATGAATTGATTCTTTTTATGTTATTTTTCATTTTTCATCTAGTTTATTTTAGTATTTATTTCAAAAATATTTGAAACAATTTTTGGCACTGTTTTTTTGAATTATGTGGTAATTCAAATATTTTTGAAAAATAGGAAATGGAGGGAAGATAATGTTTTCAAACTTTTGGAGTGCACCCCACACTTCTGCATGCTCAAGGCAAGCATCTTGAACACTTGATATGGTGAATGCATGGTAGTTTATTTGCTATAATAATTTAAACATGACTATGTTAAATTCAAACTAAATTGCATATTGCTAGTAGTGCTTGCATGGTTTGAATTCGAGTAAAATTTGCATGCATGTAGTATTGGCATGTTTCATCGTACCATGCATCGTGTGTTGCCATGACTAACTTGCAGGAGCAGGCATAAGAAAAATACCGTTACCGGCAGGAGGATGATCACGTTGGAGCGTGATCATGCCTTGTTTGTTGTGCATGTTGGAGCATGCAAGGGTTGTGGCCCTGTTGGGATTGCTGTTGAAGGAATACCTTGTTGTGCTAACCGTTGCAGGAAACTTCATGCCTCCTGAGTCGACCATAGATCGAGTCTTGTTCCGGTAACCCCCATACTTGTTTTGTGCTGCCACAGGTTCCTGCCATAGGTAGGGTATGGTTCAGTAAGTTGATAACCCCTTTCCATGCACACACCATACAGAGGGCCACGATGAGGGTTTCCCAGGGATCCGGGACTAAATCCTGTCATCGGGTCAGGGGGCATGGGTGTTTCCAGTTGTGACTGAGAGGGGGGCACCCCTTGTAATCCGCGCATATTAATAGTGATCCCATGCAGGACGTTGGTCTCTCCGTCTCAGAGTTTTTCTTGAATGATGCCTTGGGTGATTCCTGGCATCCGGAAAGTTAATCTGGTGTGTGCTGGTCAGGTGTGTTTTCAACCCAAAGACCGTAATGGGAATTAGTCAGTGTCACGGTACTGACTAAAGAAATCCTTTACTTGTGGGTAAAGAGTACACCCTCTGCAGAGTTTAAACCTATTCGAATAGCCGTGTCTGTGGTTAAGGGCTACAGTCTGGGTTGGTCAAGTGTTGGTCTTAGTGTCGGTCTTCGGAGGAAAATAATTAAATTGAGCCTGAATTATTTTGCGGAATAATTATTGTCACCCTGTTGCTACCATGGATATTTTTATGCTTGTTAAATATTATTATGGTTATGCATAATATTGAGGACTAACCCGTTTCTCTCATTTTATATTTTTCCTGAGTGTCTCAGGGGCTGGCTAGACTACCCCGGGCACTCAATTTTATTTTCAAGACCTCTCGTGGCGTCCCTCGAGTTAACAGGCGGATTATCACGCCACTACTCTTGTGGACACCCGATTGGCATTTCTCTTCAAGTCCGACCGTGGCGTCACATGACACCCGACTGGCATTTCTTTTCAAGACCTCTCGTGGCGTCGCCTGAGTTCTCGGATGGTCATGTCTCGTCCGATTTCTCTTTTAGACACCCGTTTGGCATTTCTCTTCAAGACCTACCGTGGTGTCACTTGACATCCGACCGGCATTTCTTTTATTTTGTTTTCCTTTGACTTTCCTTGTTTATCACTAACAACTTTATATATTTTCACATGCTAATATTTTATCATGCCATGAATTAATCCCTGTCAGCGTGCATTTTATATAGTCCAGCATGAGCATACACATAAAGTTTGGTTCATCATGATCTTATAATTTAATTGTTGCATTTGGTATATCTTTTGTTCATGATGTTTGTGAGTACATTCAAACGTACTCACAGGCTTGTCCCTGGCTATTTACTTGGCCAGGTCAGGATTTCTACAAGGAGTACCACAGCGATGTCCGTGCGGAACCTAGGATAGCAGCCACGCGGGATAGGAATTATCCGGGTCAGCTGTTCCTGTGGGAATGGAGCCCCATCGACGTTGAAGAACCGTGAGACAATTCCGTCATCCACCACCAGACATCATTGTTGTATCATTGGACCTTTATGGTCTTGTATTCAACTCTTGTAATAGCTTGGTAATCTGTAACAAGGACGTGTCCACCAGTAACAGTAATCCTGGGCTGGTGATGACACGAGGGGTTAATTTCTGGGAATATGTTTGTGTCCCCGAAATCCGGCCCCGACATTGCTCTTGCCCAAGCTCATCATAAGCGAGCACTCGAGGTGATCCGTATATGAGTTCCGTGGGGAGAACTGCTTCCACTCCGTAGACTAGAGCGAAGGGTGTCTGGCCGGTGGCTCGATTTGGTGTCGTTCTGATTGACCAAAGAACCGCCGGCAACTCATCAATCCAGCGCCTTTCGTACTTTCTCAGCCTGTCAAAGGTTCTGATCCTGAGACCGCGCAGCACTTCAGCATTAGCCCTTTCCACTTGGCCGTTGCTTCTCGGGTGAGCAACAAAGGCAAAACAAATTTTGCCGCCAAGGTCTTGGACGTACTGCATGAAGGTGCGACTTGTGAATTGCGTGCCGTTGTCGGTGATGATCCTGTTGGGCACACCGAAACGGCAAACTATTCCTTTAAAGAACTTGACGGCTGATTGTGCTGTCACCTTTCTCACTGCTTCCACCTCCGGCCACTTTGTCAACTTGTCGATCACAACGTACAAGTACTCAAAGCCCCCGGTAGCCCGGGGGAAAGGGCCCAGTATGTCGAGCCCCCAGACCGAAAATGGCTAGGAGAGAGGGATCGTCTGAAGAGCTTGAGCTGGCTGATGTGATTTCTTTGAATGAAACTAGCACGCTTCACACTTGGTTACTAGTGCAGTTGCATCCTGGAGAGCGGTGGGCCAAAAGAAACCTTGCCGGAATGCTTTCCCGACAAGTGCTCTTGATCCTATGTGAGAGCCACATATGCCTCCATGTATCCCTGCCAACAGCTCTAGTCCATCCTCCCGAGGAATGCACTTCAATTTCACACCGTTTGGTCTCTTTCTGTACAGGACGTCATCGACGAACTTGTACATAACAGACCGACGGGCTACTTTTTCCGCTTCTTCCTGTTCCTCAGGGAGTTCTCCTGTCTGAAGGAAATGGACAATGTGTTGTGCCCATGCCTGAGCCTCGGGCTCGACAGCGAGGACTAAAGGCATCTCTTCCGCCAGGGGAACATTTGTCTCAACAGCGAAAGTGTGAGGTTCCGCCGGAGCCTGTCGTTCCCCGGCAGGTTTGTTGCTGATCCCGGCAAGTCCCTTGCCGGTGGCTCCAGGGAGCTCTGCCGGAAAGTACTGTCCAGAATTCAACTTTCTTCTCTTTTCTTGTCTCATTGATGGTGCCACAGATGGTTGAGTCAAACGGAGCACAAAAGTTCTTGGTTCCACAGGCAACTTAAGGGCAGCGCGCTTTGACAGGTCGTCAGCAATACCGTTCTCGGCACGAGGAATGTGCTTCATTTGCAGACCGTCAAAGTGCTCTTCCATTTTTCTCACTTCATCCACGTAGGCTTGCATCAATGGACTCTGATAATTCTTGTTAACTTGCCTGACAACAAGCTGCGAATCGCCTCTGATGATGAGCTTCTTGATACCAAGGTCTGCCGCAATCCTGAGACCGGCAAGCAGCCCCTCGTACTCCGCAGTGTTGTTTGTCGAACTCTCCAGGGGGAAATGCATCTGGATTACATACTTGAGGTGCTCTCCGGTGGGTGCGACAAGCAGCACGCCAGCACCGGCGCCTTGCAGCGAGAAAGCCCCGTCAAAGTACATAACCCATTCTCGATCAATTTCCTTGCCGGGGAGAGTCGTTTCTGGAACTCCTTCGTCTGGCGTTGGGGTCCATTCCGCAATGAACTCTACCAAAGCCCTGCTCTGAATTGTCGAAGTACTTTCAAACTTGAGACCAAAGCTTGACAACTCCAACGCCCACTCCACAATCCTGCCGGTTGCTTTCGGATTTCGCAAAATCCGTTGCAACGGAAAGCGAGTGATGACGGTGATTTCATGTGCTTGAAAATAATGGCGCAGCTTCCTCGAGGCCATAAGGAGGCCGAAGAGCAACTTCTGCACACCATAGTATCTTGACCTAGCTCCCTGCAAGAGGGAGCTAACAAAATAAACTGGTCACTGCACCACCTTTTTCTTTTGCACTGGTTCTTCTGACTGCGCAGATCCTGTTTTGCCGGGATCAACCCTTGCCGGGGAAGATCCTGCCGCGTCACTTGGTGGTCCTGCGGCTGGTATTGCCTCCTCATCAGCTTCTCTCTGCGCCACTAATGCAGCACTAACCACTTCATTTGTCGCTGCCAGATATAGCAGCAACGGCTCTTGTGGTTTAGGCGCGACTAGTGTTGGCGGAGAAGAAAGGTATTTCTTTAAATCTTGCAGCACAGCCTCCGCCTCCGGAGTCCATTTCATTGGACCTGCCTTCTTCAAAATTTTGAAAAAGGGCAGGGCGCGCTCAGCAGATTTGGAAATAAACCTGCTTAGGGCAGCAACACAACCGGCAAGACGATGCACATCCTTGACGCGTCTTGGCGCTTCAATCTGCTCAATAGCTTTGATCTTTTCGGGGTTCGCTTCGATCCCCCGTTGAGATACAAAGAACCCGAGAAGCTTGCCGGAAGGAACACCAAACACGCACTTCTCAGGATTGAGCTTCAAGTTGATCTTGCGCAGATTTGCAAATGTCTCTTCTAGATCTTGTATGAGCGTCGCTTTGTCCTTGGTTTTGACCACTATATCATCCATATATGCCTCCATATTTCTATGGAGCTGAGGCTGAAAACCAATTTGGACCGCTCTCGCAAATGTAGAACCATCACTCTTCAACCCGAAATGCATTCGTATAAAACAATACGTACCACATGGGGTGATAAATGCGGTCTTTTCTTCATCTTCTTTTGCCATGAAGATCTGATGGTACCCTGAGTAGGCATCAAGGAACGACAGTAGGTCACAACCAGCAGTGGAGTCCACAATCTGGTCGATGCGCGGCAAGGGAAAGAGATCTTTTGGACAGGCTTTATTGATGTCTGTATAATCAATACATAGCCTCCATTTCCCATTCGCCTTGCGCACTACAACCGGATTAGCCAACCACGTTGGGTGAAGCACTCCTGTGACCAATCCTGCTGCTTCCAGCTTCCTGATTTCTTCGGCAATAAATTCTTTCCGCTCTAAGGCTTGCTTCCTGACCCTCTGCTTAACGGGCCGCGCGTGAGGACAGACAGCAAGGTGGTGCTCAATTACCTCCCTGGGAACACCGGGGATGTCAGACGGTTGCCATGCAAACACGTCGACATTCGCCCGCAGGAAGGCAATGAGCGCGCTTTCCTATTTGTCATCTAGGGTGGAACTTATGGTGAAAGTTCCTCCCGTTCCGTCCTCCCTGATGGGCACCTTCTTGGTCTCTGGTGGAGCAGCCTTGGATTTCTTGTTCTTGCCGGTGGAACTCTCTCGTGCATCATCAACGGAAGCGCAGCACTCCGAGGAGGTGCGCTTGCCGGAGTTTGCGCCGTTCTTCTTCCCCCCGGGAGTTCCAGTGGCAGTAGCAGATGCCTTGACGGCAGGTGCTGCAACTGCTTCCCGGTAGAGTTGGTCGGCACAAATGAGCGTATCCTTTTTATCATAGTGGATAGTGATGACACTCAACGGCCCGGGCATCTTCAGCACATTATACGCGTAGTGTGATGCCGCCATGAATTTAGCTAGCGCTGGGCGGCCAAGGATCCCATTGTATGACATAGGGATCATGGCGACATCAAACACTACCTTCTCTGTCCTGTAGTTGAGCTCGCTACCAAATATCACCGGTAGCGTAATCTTGCCCTTCGGCTGGGTCCTTCCTGGATTGACCCCCTGGAACGTGCCCGTTTCCTCAAGATCTTCATCAGGAATTTGGAGCCTCTTGAGCATGTCTGGCGAGATTAGGTTCAGTCCGGCCCCACCGTCAAATAGCATTTTCGTCACCTTGAGGTTGCGGATTGTCGTGAGACCAACAATGGCAAGCACCCGACTGCGGTTGTGCGATCAGGGTGATCCTCGGCGTCGAAAATGATAGGCGTGTTGGACCACTTCAGGGGCTTACATGCATCTAACGATGGCTCCGTTGCATTAACTTCTCGCACCCATTGCTTAAGTCGTCGGTGGGAGGAATGCAACGAGGCATCTCCATCGATACACATGGCCTCTATAGCTTTCTGAAATTCTTGCTCACTAGACTCATCATCTTCTTCATCATCATCACCCTCTTCTTTGTCACGGCCTCGAGCAGGCCTCTCCCTCTGTTGCTTGGTCTTGCCGCGGTGACCCCCTCGGCCACCGCGCTTCTTGCCGGACCCCTCAGCACCGTCATGGGCCTTCTCCATATCTTGCCTTTCATACTCAGCTCTCTGCTTCTCGACAAGTTGCTCAACTTGCCGGCAGTTTTGGAGATCGTGGCCCTTGGTGCGATGGATCTTGCAATACTGCTTGCCGGAGCTTTCCGACTTGTCGGCGGCCGCCAAGGCCTGGCAGGAGGAGCACCCGGCAACTTCCTTGCCGGGGTCGTCAACCTTGGCCTTCTTGGCGGTGCCGGGGTTGCCAGATTCCTTGACAGCAAGCACGGCCTTGCCTTTGCGCTTCCTGTTCCGCCGCCGGCCCTTCCTTGGCGGGGTTGCAGCGTCTTCATCTTCCGATTCGCCCCCTGCGCCAGCAGCGTCACCAGGGAGTTTCCTCCCTTCTTCAGCCCGAGCACACTTGTCGGCCAAAGCATAAAGCTCGGCAATACTCTTGACCTTGTTCATCGCCAGCTCTTCACGCATCTTGCGGTTGCGCACGTTCTGATGAAACACGCTAACAACAGCGGCAGGGTGAATGTCAGGAATATTGTACTGCACCCGGCTAAACCTCTGGATAAACTTGCGCAGGGATTCGCCCTCCTTCTGAGGGATGATATGCAAATCACTCTCTTGGCCAGGAGCTTGGTGGGCTCCAACAAAGGCGCCAACAAACTGATGGCACAGATCTGACCAAGAAGAAATAGAATTCTCCGGCAGATGCATCAACCACGACCCAACGTTGGGTTTGAGCACCAACGGGAAGTAGTTGGCAAGTATCTTGTCGTCTTGGCCCCCGGCAGCCTGCACCGCAATGGTGTAGATGCTCAGGAACTCCGAGGGGTGAGTCTTGCCGTCATATTTCTCCGGGACCTCTGGCTTGAAGGTTCGGGAATTGGGCCACTGGACTTGCCGCAGCTCATGGGTAAACGCTGGAGTACCTACCTCGTAAGGTAAGTCGCCTGTGTCCCCTGGCGCAGGCTCGTCGACAGTGGGCCCTATGCGCTTATCAGATTGATAGTGCGCTTCCCGTCGCCGCTCGATGGTAGTTTGAGCGTCCTCTTTGCTTCGTTCCTGGAGAACTTGACGTTGGCCGTGGCGCATCCGCGGATCGTACGACGCCGTGGAGCCATCATCATGGCCATCAGTCCGCCGGGTTGTTGACCGCCGCTGGTGTCGTGGAGGGGAGTGCACCGTGGTTGCACCGCCTCCGTTCTTCTCCGCATCGGCTCGCGCCGGATCGATGGACCGCCGTTGTGAGGGCCCTGCCTCCTACGGCCCATCCTTGTTGGCGAAGCCAATGAGGCTTTGGATAGTAGCTCGCCACTCCTCCATCTTCTCCGGAGCAGGAGGGAAATCAAGCAGCAGCTGTGCACGCGCCAAAGCTTCCGCTGGCGTAGGTGGCGGCGACAGGTGTGAAGTACGTGAGGTGCTCTGACTCCTAACAATGTTAGAAGGAGCACCTTCATGATCTCGCGACCACGCGCCACTTTCGCCTGCAGTTTGATGTGCATGCTGGTCTTGCGCACCTTGGGATCGATGCGTAGAAGTCCTTTCATGGGGTCGCCCTGAACCACCAGCGCCATGGCGCTGCTCATCGCGCACGACCAGGGTAGGCCGTGACGCTTACGCCGGCGCGGGAGTCCTAGAAGGCTTCTTCCGATCTCTGGAATTCGTTGCACCGCCCGTAGGCACCACAGCTCCATCTCTGGATCCAGCGGCATGTGGGTTGCCGCTGCCACTGCGAACGACGCCGCTCGCCTGGCTTGGATCACCGGAACGCCGTGGAGGCTCTAAACCTCTTCCTTCTGCATCCACACCATCACCCATACGCGAGGGCACAGGCAAAACGGATGTAGATGGTTGCGCCGTTGTGGCACTCTTCTTCTTGGGTGGCATGATGATGAAGATGATGAAGAAACTAAAGCGCCGATCACTGGATCAGGTTCGCACAACCTTCAATCTCCCCTACCTGGCGCGCCAAAGATGTCGGCGTACGACACCTATGGGGCCCCAAAAGACCCCTTTACGATTCGGCAGGGAGAGAGGTATGCACAAAGAGCAGAACCAACGATCGACGTGGGGCGATTTTACCCAGGTTCGGGCCGCTGATCAGCGTAAAACCCTACTCCTGCCTTGTTTTATTATGAGTGTTCTTGAGCCCAGGCTCCAGGAGCGCTTGCAATGAACAGTACATTCAAAGACCAGCTACGCATGTAGAATGGGCCAGAGGATCCTCCCCCCTGTAGCAGTTGCCTTGGGCCTCCTTTTATACGCTCAAAGGGGTCACCACAGTGGCAAAATGTACATACATTGAGGTGTAAAGTAGCTACAGGGTTATCATACCTAACCACTGACGGATTAGGACGAATGCATTTAATGCACTGTGAGGTGTCCGTTTAGGTGTCCTCACTTTCTTGGGGATGGAAAAAGGGGCCATCCCATCAGCACCGCTTAAGCTCTCCTCCACTGGCGTGTTGCCACGCATCCAGAGAAGGACCTAGAATGTCGGGCTTGTTGCTGTGTCGAAGCGGTGGCACAGTAGCAGAATCTTGCCGGGCGTGAAATCTTGCCGGGCTTCACAGGCCACCCCGGCAAGATCTTGCTGGGGAGGCTGGCTTTCGGTCTTCAGCTCTTCTTATCCGCTGATCCTCAGATCCTTGTCTTGAGTGTTTCTTCGATAGCTTGAATCAACCTCGAACTATTCCCCGACAAGCCTTGCCGCGAGTATGGCTACAACTACCCATGCACAAGTACGGGGTACTAATGGCCCAATACTTAGTACACCGACAAAGAGAGTTGGTGATGACGGCGGCAAAGTTGTTGGTGTAGATCGCCATCACGATGATGGCCCCGGCGGCGTTCCGGCGCCACCGGGAGAGAGGGGGAGAGAGCCCCCTCCTTCTTCTTCTTCTTCCTTGACCTCCCCCCTAGATAGGAGGAGGGTTTCCCCTCTGGTCCATGGCCTCCATGGCGGCGGAGGGGCGGGAGCCCCTCTGAGATTAGACCTATCTCTCTGTTCTCTTCTGTTTCGTGTTCCTGTTTTCTGGTCTTTCATCGTTTCTTAAATTCCCGAAGATCCGTAACTCCGATTGGGCTGAAATTTTAACACGATTTTTATCCGGATATTATCTTTCTTGCACCGAAGAAGGGCACCAAATGCCTTACAGGGTGGCCACAACCCTGCCAGGCGTGCCTGGGGTAGGGGGCGCGCCCCTAGGGCTTGTGGGCCCCTCGGACATCTTCTTGCGTTGATTCCGCTTCCCAAAAATCACATATATTCCAAAATAATTCTGTGTAATTTTTATCACGTTTGGACTTCATTTGGTATGGATATTCCGCAAAACAAAAAACATGCAACAAACAGAAACTGACACTCGGCACTGGATCAATATGTTAGTCCCAAAAAATGATATAAAATGTTACCAAAAGTATATGAAAGTTGTAGAATATTGGCATGAAACAATCAAAAATTATAGATACGATGGAGACGTATCAGCATCCCCAAGCTTAATTCCTGCTCATCCTCTAGTAGTTAAATGATAAAAAAGATAATTTTTGATGTGGAATGCTACCTAGCAAAATCTTGATCATATAATCTAATCATGGCATGAATATTAAGACACGAGCGATTCAAAGCAATAGTCTATAATTTGACATAAAGACATCAATAATCAAGCATCCCAACAAACAATCATGTCTTTCAAAATATCAATGCTAAAGAACGTTATCCCTACAAAATCATATAGACTTGTCATGCTCCATCTTCTTAACACGAAGTATTTATCATGCACAACCCCGATGACAAGCCGAGCAATTGGTTCATACTTTTTAATGTGCCTCAGCTTTTTCATCCCCCATGCAATACATGAGCGCAAGCCATGGATATCGCACTATGGGTGGAATAGAATATGATATTGAAGGTTGTGTGGAGAAGACAAAAAGGAGAAAGTCTCACATCGACACGCCTAATCAACGGGCTATGGAGATACCCATCAATTGATGTCAATGCGAGGAGTAGGGATTGCCATGCAACGGATGCACTAAGAGCTATAAGTGTATGAAAGCTCAAACTGAAAACTAAGTGGGTGTGCATCCAACTTGCTTTCTCATGAAGACCTCGGGCATTTGAGGAAGCCCATCATCGGAATATACAAGCCAAGTTCTATAATGAAAAATTCCCACTAGTATATGCAAGTGACAACATAGGAGACTCTCTATATGAAAAACATGGTGCTACTCTGAAGCACAAGTGTGGAAAAGGATAGTAGCATTGCCCCTTCTATCTTTTTCTCTCATTTCATTTTTTTTTGTTTTCTCTTTTTTTGTGCTCTTTTTTTTCTTTTTTTATTTCCGTCCGAAGTCTCATCTCGACTTATGGGGGAATCATAGTCTCCATCATCCTTTCCTCACTGGGGCAATGCTCTAATAATGATGATCATCACACTTTTATTTACTTACAACTCGATAAAACTAATACATGATGACTCTATATGAATGCCTCTGGCAGTGTACCAGGATGTGCAATGATCTAGCATAGCAAAGATATCAAAAAACGGACAAGCCATGAAAATATCATGCTAGCTATCTTACGATCATGCAAAGCAATATGACAATGAATGCTCAAGTCATCTATATGATGATGATGGAAGTTGCATGGCAACATATCTCAGAATGGCTATGGAAATGCCATAATAGGTAGGTATTGTGGTTGTTTTGAGGAAGATATAATGAGGCTTATGTGTGATAGAGTGTATCATATCATGGGGTTTGGATGCACCGGCAAAGTTTGCACCAACTCTCGAGTTGAGAAAGGGTAATGCACGGTACCGAAGAGGCTAGCAAATTGCGGAAAGGTAAGAGTGCGTATAATCCATGGATTCACATTAGTCATAAAGAACTCACATACTTATCGTGAAAGTTTATTAGCCCTCGAAGCAAAGTACCACTACGCAGCCCCTAGGGGGATAGATTGGCAGGAAAAGACCATCGCTCATCCCCGACCGCCACTCATAAGGAAGACAATCAATAATAAATCATGCTCCAATATCATCGCATAACGAGAGACCATACATGCATGCTTCGGGAATCACAAACCTTAACACCATTATTCTTACTAAACCACAATCATTCACTAGTACCTCCCACATATTACCATCTCTATATTGCAAAACTATTGCAAAGAATCAAACATATCATATTCAGTGATCTACAAGTTTTATGTAGGATTTTATGACTAACCATGTGAATGACCAATTCCTGGTAACTCTCTAAATAGATATAAGTGAAGCATGAGAGTTTAATTCTTTCTACAAAAGATATGCCCACGCTCTAACAAATATAAGTGAAGCAAAAGAGAATTCTACAAATGATGGTTTCCCCATGTAGAGAAACAGGCAATCCAAACTTCAAAAGATATAAGTGAAGCACATGAAGCATTCTATAAAGCCATACTCAAAAGATATAAGTGAAGTGCATAGAGCATTCTATAAATCAAGCAAGGACTTTCTCATACCAGCATGGAGCATTATTAAAAGAAAAATAAAAAGCACACGACGCTCCAAGAATTTACGCATATCATGTGACGAATAAAAATATAGCTCCAAGTAAAATTACCGATGGTCGTTAGAAGAAAGAGGGGATGCCTTCCGGGGCATCCCCAAGCTTAGTTCCTTGGGAGTCCTTGAATATTACCATGGGGTGCCTTGGGCATCCCCAAGCTTAGGCTCTTTGCACTCCTTATTCCTTCATCCATCGTGATCTCACCCAAAACTTGAAAACTTCAATCACACAAAACTTAACAAAACCCTCATGAGATCCGTTAGTATAATAAAGCAAATCACTACTTTAAGTACTGTTGCAAACCCATTCATATTTTATTTTTGCATTATACCTACTGTACTCTAACTTCACCATGTCTTATATCACCGATACAATCCATAGATTCATGAAAACACGCAAAACAATGCATCAAAAATAGAATCTATCAAAAACAGAACAGTCTGTAGCAATCTGAACATTGACCATACTTATGTAACTCCAAAAATTCTGAAACATTAGGAATAAATAAACAATTTGCATAGAATTACCGTGTAAAAATTTCAGAAACTTTTGACGCTCCAGTAAAAAATGTAAATTGACACACTACAGCCAAAGTTTCTGTTTTTGCACTGCACAAACCAAACAAGCAATCTAATCGTCCTAAAGGCAAACCTTGTCACATTATTTTTATAATACAATGGATTTGTACAAGGGGATAATTATTTTTGTTGAAAAGTTTCTGTAATTCAAGATTTGCAAAGTTTCCATGGGCATGAACAAAGTTCAAGGAGCTCCCCCACTTCAACGGTGCTCGTCTTTCTTACTTTCACTTTTCTTTTTGAAAATTTTTAGGTTCCCCTCTATATTTTTTTGTTTTTAAACTTTATAAAAGCACACAATAGAAGTAAATGACTCTCCAAAACTTCCGGGTTGTCTCCCTAGCAGCACTTTCTTTAAAGCCATTAAGCTAGGCATAAAGTGCTCAAGTAATTGATCCACCCGTATCCCAAGGTATATCAAAGCCAATTTTAATTAGCAATGATTTGTATTTTAGTAGTGAGCACAAAGCAACATATATCATGAAATTACGAAGTCTAACTCTCTTCCTATGCATCATCATGTCTGATACGTCCATTTTGCATCATGCTTTTATATGAATATTTATTGCATTATGGGCTGTTATTACACATTATGGTACAATACTTATGCCTTTTCTCTCTTATTTTATAAGGTATACACAAAGAGGGAGAATGCCGGCAGCTGGAATTCTGGACCGGAAAGGAGCAAATCTGAGAGACCTATTCTGCACAACTCCAAAAGTCCTGAAAATTTACGGAGAATTATTTTGGAATATATAAAAAACATCAGGCGAAGAAAATACCAGAGGGGACCCCTCAGGAGGCCACAAGCCTGGGGGCGTGTCCTACCACCCTGGGCGCACCCCTAGGGCTTGCGGGCCCCCTGGCAGGTCTTCGGTGCCCATCTTATGCTATATGGAGGGTTTTGACATGGAAAAAAATCAGAAGGAAGCTTTTGGGATGAAGCGCCGCCGTCTCGAGGCGGAACCTGGGCAGAAGCAATCTAGTGCTCCGGCGGAGCTGTTCTGCCGGGGAAACTTCCCTCCGGGAGGGGAAAATCGAAGCCATCGTCATCACCAACGATCCTCTCATCGAGAGGGGGTCAATCTCCATCAACATCTTGACCAACACCATCTTCTCTCAAACCCTAGTTCATCTCTTGTATCCGATCTTTGTCTCAAAACCTCATATTAGTACCTGTGGGTTGCTAGTAGTGTTTATTACTCCTTGTAGTTGATGATAGTTAGTTTATTCGGTGGAAGATCATATGTTCAGATCCTTAATGATATTTATTACCCCTCTGATTATGAACATGAATATGCTTCGTGAGTAGTTACGTTTGTTCCTGAGGACATGGGAGAAGTCTTGTTATAAGTAATCATGTGAATTTGGTATTCATTCGATATTTTGATGAGATGTATGTTGTCTTTCCTCTAGTGGTGTTATGTGAACATCGACTACATGACACTTCACCATGATTTGGGCCTAGGGGAAGGCATTGAGAAGTAATAAGTAGATGATGGGTTGCTAGAGTGACAGAAGCTTAAACCCTAGGTTATGCGTTGCTTCGTAAGGGGCTGATTTGATCCACATGTTTCATGCTATGGTTAGATTTATCTTAATTCTTCGTTCGTAGTTGCGAATGCTTGCGAGAGGGGTTAATCATAAGTGGGAGGCTTGTCCAAGTAATGATAGCACCCAAGCACCGGTCCACCCACATATCAAATTATCAAAGTAACGAACGCGAATCATATGAGCATGATGAAAACTAACTTGACAATAATTCCCATGTGTCCTCGGGAGCGCTTTGCTTTATATAAGAGTTCGTCCAGACTTATCCTTTGCTACAAAAAGGATTGGGCCACCTTGCTGCAGCTTTGTTATACTTGTTACTTGTTACCCGTTATGAATTATCTTATCACAAAACTATCTGTTACCGATAATTTTAGTGCTTGCCGAGAATACCTTGCTAAAAACCGCTTGTCATTTCCTTCTGCTCCTCGTTGGGTTCGACACTCTTACTTATTGAAAGGACTACGATAGATCCCCTATACTTTTGGGTCATCAAGACTCTTTTCTGGCGCCATTGCTGGGGAGTGAAGTGCCTTTGGTAAGTGGAATTTGGTAAGGAAACATTTATATTACGTGCTGAAATTTACTGTCACTTGTTACTATGGAACATCATCCTTTGAGGGGTTTGTTCGGGGTATCTTCACCCCGACCGTAAGAGCAAAGAGTTGCCCCTCAAACTACTGAACCTACTGAAAATATTTATTATGAAATTCCTTTGGGTATGATAGAGAAACTGCTAGCTAATCCTTATGCAGGAGATGGAACACTACATCATGATATGCATCTGAACTATGTGGATGAAGTTTGTGGATTATTTAAGCTTGCAGGTTTGCCCGAGGATGAAGTCAAGAAGAAGGTCTTCCCTTTATCTTTGAAGGGGAAGGCATTGACATGGTATAGGCTATGCGATGATATTGGGACTTGGAATTACAACTGATTGAAATTGGAATTTCATCAGAAGTTTTATCCTATGCATCTAGTTCATCGTGATCAGAATTATATATATAATTTTTGGCCTCGTGAAGGAGAAAGTATCATTCAAGCTTGGGGGAGGCTTAAATAAATGTTATATTCATGCCCCAATCATGAGCTCTCAAGGGAAATTATTATTCAGAACTTTTATGCTTGGCTTTCTCATAATGATCAATCCATGCTCGATACTTCTTGTACTGGTTCTTTTATGAAGAAGACTATTGAATTCAAATGGGATTTATTGGAAAGAATTAAATGCAACTCTGAATATTGGGAACTCGACGAAGGTAAGGAGTCAGGTATAAACCTTAAGTTTGATTGTGTTAAATCTTTTATGGATACCGATGCTTTTCGTGAATTTAGCACTAAATATGGCCTTGACTCTGAGATAGTAGCTTCTTTCTGTGAATCATTTGCTACTCATGTTGATCTCCCTAAGGAGAAGTGGTTTAAATATGATCCTCCCATTGAAGTAAAAATAGTAGAACCTATTAAAGCTGAAGAGGAAACTATTACTTGTAATGTTGATCCTATTGTTCCTACTGCTTATATTGAGAAACCACCTTTCCCTGTTAGGATAAAGGAACATGCTAAAGCTTCATCTGTGGTTCGTAAGAGTTATACTAGAACACCTACACCCCCTGAACAAATTAAAGTTGAATCTAGTATTGCTATGGTTAAAGATCCCTTGGTCGATAATATTGATGGGCATGTTATTTATTTCTGTAATGAAGCTGCTAGAATTGCTAGACCCGATGATAAGGATAAACATAGACCTGTTGTTGGCATGCCTGTTGTTTCTGTTAAAATAGGAGATCATTGTTATCTTGGCTTATGTGATTTGGGTGCTAGTGTGAGTGCAATTCCCTTTACTTTATATCAAGAAATTATGAATGATATTGCACCTGCTGAAATGGAAGATATTTATGTCACTATTAAGCTTGCCAATAGAGATACTATATCACTAATTGGGATTGTTAGAGATGTTGAAGTCTTGTGTGGGAAAATAAAATACCCTACTGATTTTCTAGTTCTTGGTTCCCCACAAAATGATTTTTGTCCCATTATATTTGGTAGACCTTTCTTGAACACTGTTAATGCCAAAATAGATTGTGAGAAAGAAAGTGTTAGTGTAAGTGTCGTGGGAAACCACGGCCACCTATGGGGCCATCAGCCCCTTGTGGTTCGGCAGGGGGGTGAACACAATGCACAAAGAGCGGAGAACGTAGCGTAGCACGGCAGAGATCACACGGGCAGTTTTACCCAGGTTCGGGCCGCCACGAGGCATAAAACCCTACTCCTGCTTTGGTGGATTGATGGTGGATTGTGGTGGAAACGCAATGCTCTTGCCCGGTAGGGTTGCCTCGGGGCGAGGGCAGCTACGCGCGTACGAGTGTACAAGGGTCCGAATCGTCCGAGTCCTTTCTATGGTTGCCATGGCCCTCCTTTTATAGATCAAGGGGTCACCACAGTGGCAAATCAGTCATTGTGTACTGATTAGATAGTGAACAGTGCTATCATACCTAACTCTATAGTCAGAGCAGGGTGCATTAAATGCGCTGCTTAGTGTCACATCATGGCGTGCCCGGCAAGCCTTGCCGGGCTGCTTGGCCACCTTTTCGCCTGTCTGCTTGACACATCGCTGGACAAGTGTCATTTGGAGGTGATTTCTGTAGGAAGTGGCTGCCACGTGCCAAATAACAGCCACTTAGTCACATGGGAGCTTGACACCGCACCGATCGATGACTTGCGTCGCTGTGAGCTGGAGCGGTAGACCGATCCCAAATAAAAAGAGTTTCCAACGTTAGGAGGAATTCCCTTTAATAGCAAAGCATGATTTCAAAGGATCGATTCATTCGATAAAGTCTAGCTTTGCCAACTATTTGAAAAGGAAGATTCGAACTTGAAACTAATTCAACGGAAAAGAAAGCTAAGCTAAAGACAGGACTAGAGGAGCCTTAGCGGGGTAGTTTGCCCTCGTAGCGCCCAGCAGGCCTGCCGGGATGGTCTTGAGGCTCGACTTCGGGGCCACCTCGTCCTCGCCAGGCTCGCCTGCCTGGCAAGGGAGGTTTCTCCTTAGTGGTGCCTTGTTCATTTAGCTTGTCTTGGTCCTCTTGATCTGCCCTTTGATTCCTCAAGGAGCTGATCTCTCCTTGCTTGGTCTGGACTTGGACGTTGCGAGCTTTCCTTTTCAGTCCTATGCATGGTCTGGGCAATAGACCCAGGGTTTGTTGCACCGATAGGAGCTCCCAGGCCTGGCCCGAACGCTCTGCCGGGCGTCGTCGCGGTAGGCCCTATCCAGTGCACAGGCAAGGGGGAGCAGTTGCTTGTCCTTCGAGATCTTCTTTGCTTCTTCATTAATCTGAGCTTGGATCAGTTTTCGGTTCTCCCACGCGTCGCATAACGCCAATTGTGGTGGGGCCATCCTTGTAATGGCCCGTGAATGACTTTAACGCACGGGCGAGTAACTACCAATTCACTCTTCCCACCACGCTCTTATCCCTGGCCACGTATGTTGCATGCGTTGAGTGGGGTAGGTAACGGAGGTGCGTTGTGTGGGAGAGCGTCAAGGCAGGGGCCCGTCCTTCTTGGATTGGTGGAGATGGATGGTGGTTACCCATCGATGGATCAGCCCCCAGCTCCCAGCCCGCCTATAAAAGGGGGCGGGGGGGGGGGGAAGCGGAAGTGCTCATCCACACACCTCTTCTCGCCATTTCCTTCTTTCTTCTTGCAATGTTGAGAGGAAGAGACCGGGGGCAGGCCCCGGGCTCGGGCTTAGGGTTGATGACGCCGAAAGCTTGTGTAGGCACCCGGGGAGTGAGTCTAGTCAGGGGCAGGAAGGGATGCGGCGGTCGAGCCACTCACAGCGCAGGAGGTACCAAGCTTTTCCACTATGGTGGAATGCTTGTCTCCTCTGCTCGGGTCAGTCGTATGGCGGGGAGCACTAGACCTTGCCGCGAACCGCTGTGGCATCCTGCCCTGACGCCGGAGCTCCCAGGGCTTTCGACATCTGTCTAGGGTGCAGCGCTCGGGTCCCTCGGTAATCCCAGCACTGCCCCTTTGGTGAAGTTGGGGCGAATGTCGAAGACTCCTGCCCTCCAAGGTGGGAAGCGATGCTCCTCGCACGTCTCGAACACCGTCGTTGCCCGCAGCTTCTCCGGGGGAGGCAACGGCTCAAGGAGCTGGCGTCCCCCTGGAGTGGTGGTGATGAAGAAAGAACGAGGGAAGACGGAGAAGGCGGGTGGCAGGGAGTCAGGTCAGAGTACGATGGCACCGACGCCTTCGTCTCGTATTGCTGACCTGCTGCCTCGTCTTTTCGTTCTTCCCTTCCCTCCCTGGCACCATCATCACCGGCCTCTTGGTTACCGGGGAGGGGGCCGCTCTCTTGGTGCCTTCGCCTCCTCCAGCAGTCTTCCAGCTGAGCCCCGACGGTTCTCCCCGCCGGTGCTTTTGCTGGGGCTTCTGGCTGGTCCTGGAGGTGGTGACCAGGGCACCGCCGAGCTGCTCCTTCCGCTCCTCTCCTTTGCAGCCTCGCCACTCTCGATCTTGTCAGGCTGCGCCCGGCAGGTCCTGACGGGGTCCAGTGGGGCATCTTGCTCAGGCACTCCTTTTGCCCTCTTCCTCTTCCACAGCAGTGCCTAGGAGGAGAGGGACAAGAAAGGGATTACGGGGAACTTATCTTTTTTCAACCTAAAATATGTAGGAACTTGCCAAACTTTAGTCTAAAGAATGTAATCTTCTTTATCGATGTTGGTGTTCTGTAAGATCTGTACTTGTTCATCAGCATATTAATGAAAAAGACAAGCTTTGCCGGGCACTTGTGCATGCATCACACCCATGCAGAGGTGAAATGCCTCTATACATTCAAGTAAACAAGTTATCTCCGGCAAGCTATCCTGCCGGTACCCTCGAATTGTTGCCGTGGGGCTAAGCCTGCCGGGCACAAATCGCAAAGAGGGACTAGCCCCGCGCCAAGCCTTCTCCGCCAAAGGCCACTGCGACCATCCTGACCGAAGCAACGTTCGAGCCAAAGGATGGGAGCACCTAAGTTTCGAAGGTGACGAGGTTTTCATATGCACAAATTTCTACTTACAGAACATGTAAGGATAAGAAAAGAACTTATCTGTTTGGCTTGCCGAGGATCGTCACGTAGGCTCGTCTTCATTTCTTCTTTTTGGGACCGAGTCCACGGCAAGAACCCTGCAATTCAATGCAGATGAAAACAATGCCTCATGCGACCTCATCTATATGATCATGCTATGCTCATGATATGCTTATGCATGCATGCAAGTTTTGGGGGGCCCCCAGCGCTTCGTTTATTTCTGTTGCTCAGGGTCTGCGCCTGGCTTTGTACAAGGGGTTACATGCAACAGCGGCAAGGTCTGTACAAAAGGGTGGTTGTCAGGCAGGGCCCGACAGCTGCACCTTATGGGTAGAACTTATGGAGATGCTCAATGTTCCATGAGTTTTGCAACTGAATGCCATCTCCGGTCTCCAGACGGACTGCGCCAGGTCTGGTGACTCGTACTACCCGGTAAGGGCCGCGTCAACTTGTTTGTACCCTTGGCGAACTGAACATGCCTAAGGGCAAGGTCGCCTTCCTCAAAACCCCGGGCACGAACCCTGCGGCTGTGATAGTGACGCATGGCTTCTAGTATTGTACAGCACGCGTAGCGGCCCGGAGACGGTTCTCCTCAAGTAGCACAGCGTCGTCACGTCGGTGCCGTTCCTGCGCTACTTCATCGTAGGCAAGCACTCGAGGAGATTCGAATATGAGTTTCGTGGGGATAACTGCTTCTGCCCCATAGACTAGGGAGAAGGGAGTATGCCCGGTAGCTCGATTTTGGTGTTGTTCTGAGGGACCAAAGAACCACCGGTAGCTCGTCAGTCCATCGCCCGCCACACTTCTGCAGTCTATCAAAGGTTCTTGTCTTGAGACCTCGCAGCACTTCAGCGTTCGCCCTCTCAGCTTATTCATTGCTTCTGGGATGGGCGACAGAGGCAAATGAGATCTTGCTTCCGAGGGCATGAACATATTGCATGAAGGCGCGGCTCGTGAATTGGGTGCCATTGTCGGTGATGATTCGGGTAGGTACCCCGAAGCGGCACACCAATCCTTTCAAGAACTTGATAGCTGACTGTGCGGTCACCTTTCTCATGGGCTCCACCTCTGGCCACTTTGTGAACTTGTCGATAGCGACGAACAAGAACTCAAAGCCCCCGGTAGCACGGGGGAAGGGGCCCAAGATATCGAGCCCCCAGACCGAGAAGGGCCATGACAAAGGGATCGTCTGAAGAGCTTGGGCAGGCTGATGGATGTTCTTGGAGTGGAACTGGCAGGCTTCACATTTGGTGACGAGCTCAACTGCATCTTGGAGGGCTATGGGCCAATAGAAACCTTGCCGAAAGGCTTTTCCAACCAGAGCCCTTGATCCAATTTGTGAGCCGCACATACCCTTGTGTATTTCTGCCAATAGTTCCTTTCCTTCCTCTTGGCAAATGCACTTCAATTTCACACCGTTGGGCCTCCTTTTGTACAGCGTGTCGTCAACGAACTGATACATACTCGCCCTCCAGGCTACTCTTTCAGCTTCTTCTTGCTCTTCGGGGAGTTCTCCAGTTTGGAGGAAATGGACTATGTGCCGTGCCCAGGTTGGGGCCAGGGGCTTGGCAACAAGGACAAGCGGCACCTCCTCATTCGCAGGAGCGCACTTCTCGACCGCAGGGACCGGTGGTCTGGCGGGATGGTGCAGCTCACTGATCGAAGGGGAGTTGTTCCCGCCAAACTCTCTGCCGGGAGCCTCGGGAGGCTCTGCCGGGTGAGCCTTGCTAGAGTCCAGTTTCCACCTCTTTCTGGCCATTGTTGCCGGGGATATGGAGGGCTGAGTCAGATGGAGAACAAAAGTCCCTGGTTCCACAGGGAGTTTTTGTGCAGCGCACTTTGACACATGATCAGCAATGCTATTTTTCGCACGGGGGCACGTGCTCTGTTTGCAATCCGTCAAAGCGCTCCTCCAACTTTCTCACTTTCTCGACGTATGCCTCCATCAATGGACTTTGGTAATCCTTGTTGACTTGCCTCACCACAAGTTGTGAATCTCCGCGGATGATCAACTTCTTGATTCCCAGTTCTGTTGCAATCCTGAGCCCGGCAAGGAGCCCTTCATACTCTGCAGTATTGTTGGTAGCCTCCTCCCGGTGAAAGTGCATCTGGACTACGTACTTAAGGTACTCCCCAGTGGGGGCAACAAGAAGCACACCAGCCCCTGCACCTTGTAGGGAGAAGGAACCATCGAAATACATAATCCATTGTTGGGGCGCTTCCTTGCTGGGGATGATCGTCGCCAATACTTCTTCATCAGGAGTTGGTGTCCACTCTGCGATGAATTATGCTAGTGCTCTGCTCTGAATAGTTGATGTGCTTTCAAACTTCAAACCAAAGCTGGACAACTCCAAGGCCCATTCCACAATCCTGCCGGTGGCCTCGGGGTTTTGGAGTATGCGCTGCAAGGGGAAGCGGGTGACAACTGTGATCTCGTGGGCTTGGAAGTAGTGGCGCAGTTACCTTGAGGCCTGATGAGGCCAAAAATCAACTTTTGCACGCCAGAGTACCTCGATCTAGCCCCTAGTAACAGAGAGCTGACGAAGTACACTAGGCGCTGCACCACTTTCTTCCTTGCCACAACCATAGAACCGCTTCCGCTGCCCTACCTTTCTCCGCTCTGGACTGACTCTGGTCTTGTCGGGACGGGTTCGCTTTCCTCTTCAGAGGGGACAGTGGTTGTGGCTGCCGCGTCATCCACTTCCCGCTGCGCCACCAGCGCTGCGCTAACCACTTGGTTGGTTGCCGCTAAGTATAGCAGCAACGGCTCTTGTGTTTTGGGAGCGACCAAGGTGGGCACAGAGGAAAGATAGGTCTTCAAATCTTGCAGCGCAGTGTCTGCCTCTGGGGTCCACTCCACGGGTCCTGCCTTCTTCAAGATTTTGAAGAACGGCAGGGCGCGCTCGGCAGAGTTGGAAATGAATCTGCTCAGTGCAGCCACGCATCCAGTCAAACGCCTCACGTCCTTGACTGTCTTGGGTTCTTGAATTTGCTCGATAGCCTTGATCTTGTCGGGGTTGGCCTCTATCCCTCGATGAGACACAAAGAAGCCAAGTAGCTTGCTGGAGGGAACTCCAAACACACACTTCTCCGGGTTCGGCTTCAAGTTGATCTTGCGCAGATTAGCAAAGGTTTCTTCCAAATCCTGGATGAGGATTGATCTGTCCTTAGTCTTGACCACAATATCATCCATGTAAGCTTCAACATTTCTGTGCAGCTGGAACTCAAAGCCAATCTGTACTGCTCTTGCAAAAGTGGATTCGGTGCTCTTTAACCCGAAGGGCATCCGTACAAAGCAGTACGTGCCACATGGGGTTATGAATGCGGTTTTCTCTTCGAATTCCTTGGACATGAAGATCTGGTGGTATCCGGAGTAGGCATCCAGAAAGGAAAGCAGGTCACACCCGGAAGTGGAATCCACAATCTGGTTGATACGCGGCAAGAGGAACGGGTCCTTCGGGCATGCCTTGTTTAGATCTGTGAAGTCTATGCAAAGCCTCCATTTCCCATTTGCCTTGCGCACCACCACTAGATTTGCTAACCATGTGGGATGTAACACTCCCCTGACCAAACCAGCTGCTTAAAGCTTCCTGATCTCCTCGGCAATAAACTATTGCCGCTCCAAAGCTTGCTTCCGGACCTTCTGCTTCATGGGCCGGGCATGCGGGCAGACAGCAAGGTGGTGCTCGATTACCTCCCTGGGAACACCGGGGATATCAGATGGTTGCCAGGCAAACACATCGATATTCGCCCGTAGGAAGGCAACGAGCGCGCTTTCCTATTTGTCATCAAGGGTGGCGCTGATAGTGAAGGTACCATCAGCGCCAGCCAGCCCTGCCGGGACCTTCTTCACAGCAGGTGCAGCAGCTTTGGATCTCTTGCTATTGGAACTCTCCGGCAAGTCATCAACAGGCGCAGCATTCTCCAGAGAGGCACGCTTCCTGGATTCCTTGATGGCATCCTTGCTAGCTCTCTTCATTTTCTTACTTTCCTTGGCGGGAGCAGTAGTTTCTGCAGCCTCAGCAGCGACCGCCTCCCGGTACATCTTGTCCACGTACATGACTGCGTCCTTCTGATCTGACGAATGGAAATGACTCCTATCGGCCCTGGCATCTTCAATGTATTGTAGGCATAGTGGGATGCCGCCATGAACTTGGCCAGAGCTGGGAGACCAAGGATTCCGTTGTACGGCAAGGGGAGGTCAACCACGTCAAACACAATCTTCTCAGTCCGGTAGTTTAACTCCCCTCCGAACGTCACCGGCAGCGTGATCTTTCCCTTAGGATGACTCCTGCCGGGGTTGATTCCTTGGAACGTGCGAGTAACCTTGAGCTCCCCATTTGCTATCTGAAGTTTGCTGATGACCTTTGGAGATATCAGATTCTACCCGGCCCCGCCGTCAACCAACATCTTTGTGACCTTGAGGTTGCGTATTGTTGGTGAGACCAACAACGGCAAGCACCCTACCGCGGTGGTGCGGTCAGGGTGATCCTCTTCGTCAAAGATGATGGGCGTGCGGGACCACTTGAGCGGCTTCCGAGAATCTGCCGCTGGCTCCACAGCATTGACTTCACGTGCCCACTGTTTAAGTTGGCGGTGAGAGGAGTGCAGAGATGCACCCCCATCAATGCACAGGGCGTCAGTGGCTTTCTGGAACTCCTGCTCACTGGTTTCCTCTTCATCTCCTCCATCACTCTCATCATTGCAATCCTCCTTCTTACGGCCGCTGGCGGGCTTCCCTTGATTCCGAGGAGCCTTGCCGAGGTGACTTACTCCGCCGCCTCGGCCCTTCCCGCCAGCACCATCCTGGTTTTTCTCTTTATCACGCTTCTCATACTCAGCCCTCTACTTCTTGACGAGCTGCTCAACCTGATGACACTCCTGAAGGTCGTGGCCCTTGGTCCTATAGATCTTGCAGTACGACCCATCACCCTTCCCAGCCTTCTCGGCAGCCGCGGCCGCCCGGCAGTCAATGCACGCGGCAACCTCCTTACCGGGGGCCTCGGCCTTGGCCTTCTTGTCGGTACTAGGTGTGCTTGATCCTTTGACGACCATCACAACTTTCTCCTTGCGCTTCTTATTGCGTTTCTTGTTCTTCTTCTTCTGACTGGTGGCCTCGTCATCCTCGTCTGAACCAATGTCGACGCCATCCTCTTCACCGGGAAGTCGCCTTCCCTCCTCTATACGAGCACACTTATCCACCAAAGTGTATAACTCATTCACAGTCTTGGGCAGCCGCACGTTCATTTTGGAACATATCCTGCAGTTGCGCATGTTGGACTGGAATGCGGCTATCACAGCTGCAGGGTGGATATCTGGGATGTTCCTGTGCACTCGACTGAACCTTTGCATGTACTTCTGTAGACTTTCTCCTTCCTTCTGCGGGAGGAGTTGCAGATCGCTGGGCCGCCCAGGTTCTTGGTGGCCGCTCGTGAAGGCGCCAACAAACTCATGGCACAGGTCAGCCCAGGTCGAAATGGAGTTCTCCGGCAGGTGCATTAGCCAAGACCTCACATTTGGCTTGAGTGCCAAAGGGAAGTAGTTGGCGAACACCTTCTCATCTCTTCCCCCAGCAGCCTGAATAGCGATGGTGTAGATGCTCAGAAACTCTGTCGGGTTCAATCTCCCATCGTACTTCTCTGGTATCTCTGACTTGAACGTGCGGGAAGATGGCCAACGAACTTGCCGTAGTTCACGAGTGAAGGCGGGGCACCCAACCTCGAAAGGTAGGTACCCACCCTCACCGAGCACAGGCTCGTCGATGTCGGGGCCATTGCGCCTATCAGACTGGTGGTGGGTGTCACGGCGCCGCTCAATGGTGACGCACGCGTCTTCCCCTCGCCTGTCTTCCTGGGCCTGCCGCTGGTCTCGACGTGCTCGAGGGCCGGACGAAGCCATCAAGATGTCATCGGGTTCTTGATCGCGTGGCTCCGGCCGTGGCCCCTACGCAGGCTGCCGCGGAGGGGACTGCACCGTGGGGGTGGCCCCTTCGGCACGGCCAGCACCGTGGGCCATTGTCATCGCCTAGGAAGGCCGTGGAGGGCCAGCTCGCTGTGATCCTCCCACCTCGACAAAATCAATCAAGCTCTGAATGGTGGCTCTCCACTCATCCATCTGATCGGCTGCCGGCAGAAATCTCAACAGCAGCTGGGCTCGTGCCATAGCCTCCGAAGCGGAGCTTTGCATGGATGACGATGTAGACCGTAGCGTCGCCTGGCTCCTCATGGTGCCGGTAGTAGCTGCGCCTGTCGGTGAAACAAACCCTGGGTCTGTTGCCCAGACTATGCACAGGCACGGGATGAGATTGAAGCACCAACCCAAGTCAGAATTCAAGGGACTAAGAGTTTCAAAGGACTAACATACAGATCAGAGGGACCAAGATCAAGCCAAAGAAGCAAGGCACCATCAGGAGAAGGGCCTCCTTTGCCGGGCAGGCGAGCTCGGCAAGGGGCGAGGCCACCCCCGGAAGACGACGTCCAAAACGTCCCGACAGGGCCTGCCGGGGCACACGGAGGCGAAACCACCTCACCAACTACTCCACCACGACCCACGTCGTCAATCAGTGCGGTGTCGAACTGCGGAGTGACTAAGTGGCAGCCATTCACCACAAGGCAGCCTCTCCCTACAGAAAACACCTGCAGATGACACCTGTCCTGCGGCGTGTCAAGCAAGAAGGCGTGGAGCTGGCGAGATAGCCTGGCAAGCCTTGCCGGGCAACCAACGATGTGACGATGAGTGGTGCATTTAATGCGCCCTGTCAGCCCACAGAGTTAGGTATGATAGCACTGTTTGCTATCTTATCAGTGCCTAATGACTGTTTTGCCATTGTGGTGACCCCATACGCGCGTAGCCACTGCCTCCCTGAGGCAACCCTTGCCAGGCAAGTGTACTACGCTCCACCACCACCTTTCCACCATCAATCCACCAAAGTAGGAGTAGGGTTTTACGCCTCACGGCGGCCCGAACCTGGGTAAAAATGCCTGTGTGATCTCTGCCGTGCTGCCACATGCTCATCTGCTCTTTGTGCAACGCGACGCCCCCCTGCCAAACCAGCAAGGGGCCTCCTGGTCCCATAGGTGGCTGCGGTTTCCAGCGACATCTTTGGCGCGCCAGGTAGGGGGACCGCTTGCGCGAACCTGAAGGCGTGTGTAGCGCGTCACCTTCATCACCATCAGCATCATCGACGACGCCATCGACCATGGCGCCCAAGAAGAAACCCAGTTCTTCAGCTCATCCTTCCACCTTGAAGGCTCCGCCGCCCGCGGCCTCTAACGCTGCAGGGGCTGCGGAGACACACGAGGACGCGGACGCTGCTGGGGATGTGGTCGGGGCAGGCGGCGCCGTCACCACTTGCCCCGCGACCGACGCAGGAGTAGGAGACATCGGAGGAGAGCGGCATCAGCAACATCCCGACGGGCACAGCCGCAGCAACGACGCTCGGGCCGGAGCGAATCGCCGCTCTCCGACCGCTCCCACCACGGGTGCGGTCGCAGCGCGTGAACCTCCCCCGGGACGGGTCGACCAAGCTGTTTTGCCCGACGGAACCACCGGCCCTCGAGCGCCTTCGCCGCACCACCCTGCCATCTAGGTGGTCGCCTGGCAGCAGTGGGGGCGCAGCGCTACCGCCACTGGCACTGTCAGGAGCCAAGCGATGGTGCGATCGACTTCATCATCACCCATGCCAAGTACAGCCTCGGAGGCCATGGCGCGGGCTCAGTTGCTGCTGAGGTTTCCGCCAGCGGCCGAGCAAATGGACGAATGGCGTGCCACCATCCAAAGTCTGCTCGGTTTCGCCAAAGCTAGGGGCTCACGGCGAGCTGGCCCGCCACGGCCGCCCCAAGCGATAGTGACGGCTCATACAGCTGACTGTACAGAAGGGGCCGTCTCCACTGTGCAGTCCCCACCATGGCAACCAGCGTGAGCGCAACAGAATCAAGACCCCGACAATGTCTCGATGGCCTCTTCTGACCCTCGAGCACGTCCAGGCCAACGACGAGCCCCGGAGGATAGGCGGAGAGGAGATATGCGCGCCGTTGTCGAGCAGCGCCACGACGACCTCCGTCGGACCGATGGGTGCGACGGCCCCGGCATCGACGAACCCACGCTCGGTATTGGCGGGTGCCTACCTTTCGAGGTTGGCTGCCCTGCCTTTACCCGTGAGCTGCGTCAAGTCCGTTGACCGTCCGTTCGCACGTTCAAGCCAGAGATACCTGAGAAGTATGATGGGACGCTGAACCCGGCAGAGTTCCTGAGCATCTACACCATCGTTATTCAGGCTGCCGGGGGAAGAGATGAGAAGGTGTTCGCCAACTACTTTCCTTTGGCCCTCAAGTCCAATGTGAGGTCTTGGCTGATGCACCTGCCGGAGAACTCCATTTCGTCATGGGCAGACCTATGCCATGAGTTCATCGGTGCCTTCACCGGTGGCCACCAAGAGCCGGGCCGACCCAGCGACTTGCAGCTTCTCCAGCAAAAGGAAGGAGAGACCCTCCATAAGTATTTACAGAGATTCAACAAAGTTCATAGAAATATCCCAAATGTCCATCCGGCAGCCGTGATAGCCGCCTTCCTGTCCAATGTGCGCAACTGCCGGATTCGTTCCAAGATAAACGTACGGTTGCCCAAGACTGTGAAGGAGCTCTACACGTTGGTGGATAAGTGTGCTCGGATGGAGGAGGGTAGAAAGTTGCCCGGAGAGGAAGATTGCACCAATATTGATTCAGAGGATGAGGATGAATCAACTAGTCAGAAGAAGAGCAAGAAGCGCAGTAAGAAGCGAAGGGATAAGGCAGTGATGACGGTTGAAGGATCGGGTAAGCCTAGTACCGGCAAGAAGGCCAAAGCTGAGGCCCCCGGCAAGGAAGCTGCCGTGTGCGCTGACTGCCGGGAAGCCGCTGCTACCGAGAAAGCCGGGAAAGGTGATGGGCCGTATTGCAAGATTCATCGGACCAAGGGCCACAACCTTCAAGAGTGTTATCAGGTTGAGCAGCTTGTCAAAAGACAGAAAGCAGAGTATGAGAAGCGTGACAAGGAAAAGGGTCAGAATGTTGCTGGCGGCAAGGGCCGAGGTGGTGAAGTAAATCGCCCCGGCAAACCCTTTCGAAACCAAGGAAAACCCACCAGAGGTCGAGAGAAGGAAGCCTGTGGTGATGAGAGTGATGGAGGGGATGAAGAGGAAACCAGTGAGCAAGAGTTTCAGAAGGCCACCGATGCCCTGTGCATTGACGGGGGTGCATCTCTGCACACCTCTCACCGCCAACTCAAGCGGTGGGCGCGAGAAGTCAATGCCGTGGAGCCAGCGCCCGTGGCCCGGAAGCCGCTCAAGTGGTCCCGTACGCTCATCATATTTTACGAGGAGGATCATCCTAGCCGTACCACTGTGGTAGGGTGTTTGCCATTGTTGGTCTCCCCAACAATCCGCAACCTCAAGGTCATGAAGATGTTGGTGGACGGCGGGGCCGGGTAGAATCTGATTTCCCCAGCAGTTATCAGCAAGCTTTAGATAGCAAAGGAAGAGCTGGAGGTTACCAGCACGTTTCAAGGAGTTAATCCCGGCAGGAGCCGTCCTAAGGGAAAGATCATGTTTCCGATAACGTTTGGGGGAGAACTGAACTACCGGACTGGGAGGAGTGTGTTTGATGTGGTTGATCTCCCCCTACCATACAATGGGATTCTTGGACGCCCGGCCCTGGCTAAGTTCGTGTAAGCATCTCACTATGCCTACAACACCTTGAAGATGCCTGGGCCATTGGGAGTCATCACCATCCCATCAGATGAGAAGGATGCAATCATTTGTGTGGACAAGATGTACCGGGATGTGGTCGCAGTAGAGGCAGCGGCAGCAGCAGCTCCCATTAAGGAAAGTAAAGGAAAGAAGAGGGATTGCAGGGACTCTGGCAAAGAGTCCGAGAAGCATGCCCCCACCGAGTGCACGGCACCCATTGACGACGTGCTGGAGTGTTCCAATGGCAAGAGATCCAAGGTCGCTGCACCCCAAGTGAAGAAGGTCCCGGCAGGGCTGGCTGGTGTTGATGGTACTTTCACTATCAGCGCCACCCTCGATGACAAATAGGAAAGCGCGCTCGTTGCCTTCCTGCGGGCGAATATTGATGTGTTTGCCTGGCAACCATCTGATATCCCCGGTGTTCCCAGGGAGGTAATCGAGCACCACCTTGCTGTCTGCCCACATGCCCGACCTGTCAAGCAGAAAGTCCGGAAGCAGGCCTTGGAGAGGCAGCAGTTCATTACAGAAGAGATCAAGAGACTAGAGGCAGCTGGATTGGTCAGAGGAGTACTGCATCCCACGTGGTTGGCAAACTCAGTGGTAGTCCGAAAGGCTAACGGGAAGTGGAGGCTTTGCATAGATTTCACAGATCTCAACAAGGCTTGCCCGAAGGACCCGTTTCCCTTGCCGCGTATCGATCAGATTGTGGATTCCACTTCAGGTTGTGATTTGCTCTCCTTTTTGGATGCGTATTCTGGGTATCACCAGATCTTCATGTCCAAGGAAGATGAAGAGAAGATGTCGTTCATCACTCCATGTGGTATGTACTGTTTTGTCCTCATGCCATTCGGATTAAAGAGTGCCGGGTCCACTTTTGCAAGGGCAGTCCAGATTGGTTTTGAGCCACAGTTGCACAGAAATATAGAAGCCTATATGGATGATATTGTGGTCAAGACCAAGGATAGGGCCACCCTTATTCAAGATTTGGAGGAGACGTTTGCTAATCTGTGCAAAATCAATTTGAAGCTCAACCCGGAGAAGTGTGTATTTGGTGTTCCCTCCGGCAAGTTGCTTGGGTTCTTTGTATCCCATCGCGGGATCAAAGCCAATCCCGACAAGATCAAGGCTATCGAGCAGATCCAAGCACCAAGGACAGTTAAGGATGTGAGGCGTCTATCAGGATGCGTTGCCGCGCTAAGCAGATTCATCTCCAAGTCTGCCGAGCGCGCCCTGCCATTCTTCAAAATTTTGAAGAAGGCAGGACCCATGAAGTGGACCCCGGAAGCAGATGCAGCTTTGCAAGAGTTGAAGGCCTACTTGTCCTCCATGCCTACCTTGGTCGCTCCCAAACCCCAGGAGCCATTGCTGTTGTACTTAGTGGCAACCAACCAAGTAGTCAGTGCAGCTTTGGTAGCGCAGCGAAAAGCGGATGAAGCAGAGAGTGAGCAGAGACCGGCAGAGTCAGAAAAGGATTAGGACTGCAATGAGCATGGCAACGAGAGCAACCCCAAGGACGTGGCAAGGAAGAAAGTGGTGCAGCGCCCAGTGTACTTCGTCAGCTCCTTATTACACGGGGCTAGATCGAGGTACTCTGGCGTGCAAAAGTTGATTTTTGGTCTCATCATGGCCTCAAGGAAACTGCGCCACTACTTCCAAGCCCATGAGATCACGGTTGTCACTCGTTTCCCATTGCAACGGATACTCCAAAACCCTGAGGCTACCGGCAGAATAGTGGAGTGGGCTTTGGAGTTATTCAGTTTTGGTTTGAAGTTTGAAAGCACGTCAAATATTCAGAGCAGGGCATTGGCAGAGTTTATTGCAGAATGGACGCCAACCCCTGATGAGGAAGTGACGGAGACAGCTATCCCCGGCAAGGAATCGCCCCAAGAATGGATTATGTATTTTGATGGTGCTTTTTCCCTACAAGGTGCAGGAGCTGGCGTGCTTCTTGTTGCCCCCTCCGGGGAGCACTTGAGGTACGTCATCCAAATGCATTTTGCCCGGGAAGAAGCAACCAACAATACAGCAGAATATGAAGGGCTCCTTGCCGGGCTCAGGATTGCAGCTGAATTGGGAATTAAGAAGCTGATCATTCGAGGAGATTCACAGCTTGTGGTGAGACAAGTTAACAAGGATTACCAAAGTCCATTGATGGAGGCATACGTCGAGGAAGTGAGGAGATTGGAGGAGCACTTTGACGGATTGCAAACAGAGCACGTACCCGTGCGGAAAATAGCATAGCTGATCATCTATCAAAGTGTGCTGCACAGAAGCTCCCTATGGAACCAGGGACTTTTGTTCTCCATCTCACTTAGCCCTCCGTATCCCCAGCAACAATGGCCCGGAAAAGGAGAAAGTTGGACTCCGGTAAGCCTCTCCCGGTAGAGCCATCCGCTCCTGGCAGAGACCCTGCCGGAAACAACTCCTCGCAGTCTGCCGGACCACCCCCTCCAGCCGGGCCCATGGACACCGTGAACGAGGCATGTGCTCCCGCAACAGAGGAGGTGCCGCTAGTCCTCGTTGCCGAGCCCCAGGCTCCAACTTGGGCAAGGCACAATGTCCACTTCCTTCAAACCGAAGAGCTTCCCGGCAACCAAGACGAAGCTGAAAAAGTAGCCCGGAGGGCCAGTATGTATCAGTTTGTCAATGACACTCTGTACAGAAGGAGGCCCAATGGTGTGAAATTAAAGTGTGTCTACCGGGAAGAAGGAAAGGAACTGCTGGCTGAGATACACAAAGGCATGTGCGGCTCCCACATTGGATCAAGGGAACTAGTTGGGAAAGCATTCCGGCAAGGATTCTATTGGCCCACAGCCCTCCAAGATGCGGTCGAGCTAGTCACCAAGTGTGAAGCCTGCCAGTTCCATTCCAAGAAAACCCACCTGCCTGCCCAAGCTCTTCAAACAATCCCTCTATCATGGCCATTTTCGGTCTGGGGGCTCGATATCCTCGGCCCCTTCCCCCGAGCAATCGGGGGCTTTGAATTCTTGTTTGTTGCTATCAACAAGTTTACAAAGTGGCCGGAAGTGACTGCCGTGAGAAAGGTGACTGCTCAGTCAGCTATCAAGTTCTTGAAAGAATTGGTGTGTCGTTTTGGAGTTCCGGCAAGGATCATTACCGACAACGGCACGCAGTTCATGAGTCATGCCTTCATGCAATATGTTCATGCCCTCAGATGCAAAATCTCATTTGCCTCTGTGGCACACCCCCGGAGCAATGGGCAAGCTGAGAGGGCGAACGCTGAAGTGCTACGCGGACTCAAGATGAGAACCTTTGATACGCTGCAGAAGCGCGGCGGGCGGTGGATCGGGGAGCTGCCGGTAGTTCTATGGTCCCTCAGAACGACACCAAACCGAGCTACCGGGCAGACTCCCTTCTCCCTGGTCTACGGGGCAGAAGCAGTTATCCCCACGGAACTCATTTACGGGTCACCTCGAGTGTTTGCCTATGATGAAGTAGCGCAAGATCAGCACCGACATGACGATGCTGTGCTACTCGAGGAGAACCGTCTCCGGGCTGCTACGTGTGCTGCACGCTACCAGCAAGCCCTGCGTCGCTATCATAGCCGCAGGGTTCGCGCCCAGTGTTTTGAGGAAGGTGACCTTGTCCTTAGGCGCGTTCATTCCGCCAAGGGTACAAACAAGTTGTCATCAAAGTGGGAAGGACCTTACTGGGTAGTACGAGCCACCAGACCTGGCGCAGTCCGTTTGGAGACCGGAGATGGCATTCAGTTGCAAAACTCATGGAATATTGAGCATCTCCGCAAGTTCTACCCGTAAGGCGCGGCTGTCGGGCCCTGCCCGGCAGCCACCCTTTTGTACAGGCCTTGCCTCAGCTGCATGTAACCCCTTGTACAAAACCAGGGCGATGACCCTGTGCAAGAGAAAATAAAGAAGTGCTGTGGGGGGCCCCTGACCTAGATTGCATGCATGCAAGAGCATTCCAAGATCACTACATAAGCATTTCATGAGCATTTTCATATGCATATAGATAGGATCGCATCCTGCATTCATTCTCATCTGCACGAAGCTGCAGGTTCCTGCCGTGAACTTGGCTTTGACGAGGAGTTGAGAAGATTGCCTGGCACTGCGATCCCCGGCAAGCCAAACAGGTAAGTTCTACCTCCTGTCCATTAGTGTTTTGTAAGTTATAACTTGTGCATAAGAAAACACCGCTACTCTTTTGAGACTTAGGTGCTCCCATCCCTGACTCGAACATTGCTTCAGACGGGATGGTCGTAGTGGCCTCTGGTAAAAAGAAGTTGGCGGGGGGCTGGCCCCTTTGCCTGTTGCCCGGTAGACACAGCTCTCCGGCAGACAGAAAAGGTGCCGGCAGGATAGCCTGCCGGGGGAAACTCGTTTATTTACACTAAAGAGGCATCTCGCCTCTGCATGGACATACACATGCACGGGTTCCCAGCAAGGTTCATCTTTTTCATTAATATGCTGATACAAATGCAAGCATTACAGAACACAAACATGGACTCGAGAGATTACATTATTTGAATTAAAATTTGGCAAGTGCCTACAAGTTTAAGATTGAAAAAAGATAGGTGCTCCGTAAACTCCTCTCCCTGTCCCTGTTATCCCAGGTAGTGCGGTGGGAAGAGAAGAGGATGGGCGATGCGCCGGCACAATGCCACCATTGGCCTTACATGACACACAGAGAAACCAGAAACTGGCCTGGAATCAAGGCTAATGAAGAAGCAAAGAAGACCTCAAGAGACCAGCCTCTTCAGCGACCCCGCCTGTGCACTTATTAGGCCCTACCCCGACGATGCTCGGCAGCGCGTTCGGGGCAGGCCCGGGGGCTTCTGTCGGTGCAACAAACCCTGGGTCTGTTGCCCAGACTGTGCACAGGCACGGGGACGAGATTGAAGCACCAACCCAAGTCAGAATACAAGGGACTAAGAGTTTGAAAGGACTAACATACAGATCAGAGGGACCAAGTTCAAGCCAAAGAAGCAAGGCACCATCAGGAGAAGGGCCTCCTTTGCCGGGCAGGCGAGCTCGGCAAGGGGCGAGGCCACCCCCGGAAGACGACGTCCAAGACGTCCCGGCAGGGCCTGCCGGGGCACATGAAGGCGAAACCACCTCACCAACTACTCCACCATGACCCATGTCGTCAATCAGTGCGGTGTCGAACCGCGGAGTGACTAAGTGGCAGCCATTCACCACATGGCAGCCTCTCCCTACAGGAAACACCTGCAGATGACACCCGTCCTGTAGCGTGTCAAGCGAGCAGGCATGAAGCTGGCGAGATAGCCCGGCAAGCCTTGCCAGGCAACCAACGATGTGACGATGAGCGATGCATTTAATGCGCCCTGTCAGCCCACAGAGTTAGGTATGATAGCACTATTTACTATCTTATCAGTGCCTAATGACTGTTTTGCCATTGTGGTGACCCCTTAATCTATAAAAGGAGGCCCATGGCGACCGTAGAGAGGGTTAGAAGGTTGGGTAACTCAGACCCCCATACGCGCGTAGCCACTGCCGCCCTGAGTCAACCCTTGCCTGGCAAGTGTACTACGCTCCACCACCACCTTTCCTCCATCAATCCACCAAAGCAGGAGTAGGGTTTTACGCCTCACGGCGGCCCGAACCTGGGTAAAAATGCCTGTGTGATCTCTGCCGTGCTGCCACACGCTCGTCTGCTCTTTGTGCAACGCGACGCCCCCCTGCCGAACCAGCAAGGGGCCACCTGGTCCCATAGGTGGCCGCGGTTTCCCGCGACAGCACCGTGTTCTCATCGTTGTGAGCCCGTCGCCAGGGTGGCGTAGTGACGAGGTGGAGGTGCTTGAGGGCCAGCGCCTCCATTTGGCGCATCGGCTAGGGCAGCTCGTTCCGGGAGTGGCGCACGCCCTGCGGCCGCGTCTGCGGCGGGTGCGGCCGGAGAGTTGCGATTCGCCCCAGAGCGAGTGCCCCTGCTATGGCTATGCCCTTCAGCTGGGCGGAGAGGTGCAGACGGAATGATTTCTCCACCCATAACTCGTGGAGCGTGGCCGCTGGGATGCTGTTGGTGATGTCCTTCCCCGGTGCCTTCTGCCCTCATTTCAGCCGCATGGGAGGTGGGGACGATGCCGCCTACACCGGCCACGTCCCCCGCAATGTCCATGTCTCCGTGCATCCCCGTAGCCCCCACGACATCAGCGGCCGCATGTGACGGGGCCTTCGAAGTGGACGGATGGGCTGCGGCACCGGGCTTCTTCTTGGGCGCCATGGATGATAGAGCCGTTGATGAAGATGATGAAGAAAATGACGCGCTGCGTACGCTTCTCGGGTTCGTGCAAGCGCAGCCCCCTACCTGGCGCACCAAAGATGTCATGGGAAACCACGGCCACCTATGGGGCCATCAGCCCCTTGTGGTTCGGCAGGGGGGATGAACAGATTGCACAAAGAGCAGAGAACATAGCGCAGCACAGCAGAGATCACACGGGCAGTTTTACTCAGGTTCGGGCCGTCGCGAGGCGTAAAACCCTACTCCTACTTTGGTGGATTGATGGTGGATTGTGGTGGAAACACAGCGCTCTTGCCCAAGAGGGTTGCCTCGGGGCAAGGGCAGCTACGCGCATACGAGTGTACAAGGGTATGAATCGTCCGAATCCTTTCTATGGTTGCCATGGCCCTCCTTTTATAGATCAAGGGGTCACCACAGTGGCAAATCAGTCATTGTGTACTGATTAGATAGCGAACAGTGCTATCATACCTAACTCTGTAGTCAGAGCAGGGCGGATTAAATGCGCTGCTTAGTGTCACATCGTGGCGTGCCCGGCAAGCCTTGCCGGGCTGCTTGGCCACCTTTTCGCCTGTCTGCTTGACACATCACTGGACGGGTGTCATTTGGAGGTGATTTCTTTAGGAAGTGGCTGCCACATGCCAAATAACAGCCACTTAGTCACTTGGGAGCTTGAAACCGCACCGATCGATGACTTGCGTCGCTGTGAGGTGGAGCGGTGGAGCCTTGGCGGGGTAGTATGCCCTCATAGCGCCCGGCAGGCCTGCCGGGACGGTCTTGAGGCTCGACTTTGGGGCCACCTCGTCCTCACCAGGCTCGCCTGCCCGGCAAGGGAGGTTTCTCCTTAGTGGTGCCTTGTTCATTTAGCTTGTCTTGGTCCTCTTGATGTGCCCTTTGATTCCTCAAGGAGCTGATCTCTCCTTGCTTGGTCTGGACTTGGACGTTGCGAGCTTGCCTTTTCAGGCCTGTGCACGGTCTAGGCAACAGACCCAGGGTTTGTTGCACCGACAGAAAGTTTTGGGGATGTGTCTCATGAGTTTAATTTCTCCAAATTTCGTAGACAACCCCATGATAAGGAATTGCCTAATAAAGATGAAATTATTGGTCTTGCTTCTATTGCCGTGCCTCCTACTGATCCTTTAGAACAATATTTGCTAGACCATGAAAATGATATGTTCATGAATGAAAGAAAGGAATTAGATGCGATTTTCTTTAAACAGATGCCTGTTTTGAATCACAATTTGCCCGTTGAAACTCTTGAAGATCCTCTACCACCCAAGACTGATCCTGTGTTCGATCTTAAACAATTACCTGATACTTTGAAATATGCTTATCTTGATGAGAAAAAGATATATCCTGTTATTATTAGTGCTAACCTTTCAGAGCATGAAGAAAAGAAATTATTCAAAACTCTGAAGAAGCACCGTGCAGCTATCGGATATACTCTGGATGATCTTAAGGGCATTAGTCCCACTCTATGTCAGTACAAAATTAATATGGAACCTGATGCTAAACCTATTGTTGATCACCAGCGACGATTGAATCCTAAGATGAAAGAAGTGCTAAGAAATGAAATACTAAAGCTTCTGGAAGCAGGTATAATTTATCCTGTTGCTGATAGTAGATGGGTAAGTCCCGTTCATTGTGTCCCTAAGAAGGGAGGTATTACCGTTGTTCCTAATGATAAAAATGAATTGATTCCGCAAAGAATTGTCACAGGTTATAGAATGGTTATTGATTTTAGAAAGTTGAACAAAGCTACTAGGAAAGATCATTATCCTCTACCTTTTATTGATCAAATGCTAGAAAGACTATCCAAACATACACACTTTTGCTTTCTAGATGGTTATTCTAGTTTTTCCCAAATACCTGTGTCACAAGAGGATCAAGAAAAAACTACTTTTACATGCCCTTTTGGTACCTTTGCTTATAGACGTATGCATTTTGGTTTATGTAATGCACCTGCTACTTTTCAAAGATGTATGACTGTTATATTCTCTGACTTTTGTGAAAAGATTGTTGAGGTTTTCATGGATGATTTCTTCGTTTACGGAACTTCTTTTGATGATTGCTTAAGCAACCTTGATCGAGTTTTGCAGAGATGTGAAGAAACTAATCTTTTCTTGAATTGGGAGAAGTGCCACTTTATGGTTAATGAAGGTATTGTCTTGGGGCATAAAATTTTTGAAAGAGGTATTGAAGTTGATAAAGCTAAAGTTGATGCTATTGAAAAAATGATGTGTCCTAAAGATATCAAAGGTATAGGAAGTTTCCTTGGTCATGCTGGTTTCTATAGGAGGTTTATTACAGACTTCTCTAAAATTTTTGGGCCTCTCACAAATCTCTTGCAAAATGATGTTCCATTTGTTTTTGATGATGATTGTGTAGAAGCATTTGAAATACTTAAGAAAGCCTTGATTTCTGCACCTTTGTTAAACCACCTGATTGGAACCTACCCTGTGAAATTATGTGTGATGCTAGTGATTATGTTGTTGGTGCTGTTCTAGGACAAAGAGTTTATAAGAAGTTAAACATTATTCATTATGCTAGTAAAACTCTAGACAGTGCTCAAAGAAATTATGCTACTACTGAAAAAGAATTTTTAGCGGTTGTATTTGCTTATGATAAGTTCAAATCTTATATTATTGATTCCAAAGTAACTGTTCACACCGATCATGCTGCTATTAAATATCTTATGGAAAAGAAGGATGCTAAACATAGACTTATTAGATGGGTTCTCTTGCTGCAAGAATTTGATTTGCATATTATTGATAGAAAGGGAGCTGAGAACCCCGTAGCAGACAACTTGTCTAGGTTAGAAAATGTTCTTGATGACCCACTACCTATTGATGATAGCTTTCCTGATGAACAATTAGCTGTCATAAATGCTTCTCGTAGTACTCCATGGTATGCTGATTATGCCAATTATATTGTTGCTAAATTTATACCACCTAGTTTCACATACCAACAAAATAAAAAGTTTTTCTATGATTTAAGACATTACTTCTGGGATGACCTACACCTTTATAAAGAAGGAGTAGATGGTGTTATTAGACATTGTGTACCTGAGCATGAACAGGAACAGATCCTACGCAAGTGTCACTTCGAGGCCTATGGAGGACACCATGCTGGTGATAGAACTGCACACAAGGTATTACAATCTGGTTTTTATTGGCCTACTCTTTTTAAGGATGCTCATAACTTTGTCTTGTCTTGTGATGAATGTCAAAGAATTGGTAATATTAGTAGACATCAGGAAATGCTTATGAATTATTCACTTGTTATTGAACCATTTGATGTTTGGGGATTTGATTATATGGGACCTTTTCCTTCCTCTAATGGGTATACACATATTTTGGTTGTTGTTGATTATGTTACTAAGTGGGTAGAAGCTATTCCAACTAGTAGTGCTGATCATAACACCTCCATTAAGATGCTTAAAGAAGTTATTTTCCCGAGGTTTGGAGTCCCTAGATATTTAATGAATGATGGTGGTTCACACTTTATTCATGGTGCTTTCCGTAAATTGCTAGCTAAATATGATGTTAACCATAGAATTGCATCTCCATATCATCCTCAGTCTAGTGGTCAAGTAGAATTGAGCAATCGAGAAATAAAGTTGATTTTGCAAAAGACTGTTAATAGATCCAGAAAGAATTGGTCTAAGAAACTTGATGATGCATTATGGGCTTATAGAACTGCTTATAGGAACCCTATGGGTATGTCTCCATATAAAATGGTTTATGGAAAAGCATGTCACTTACCTCTTGAACTAGAACATAAAGCTTATTGGGCAATTAAAGACCTCAACTATGATTTCAAACTTGCCGGTGAGAAGAGGTTATTTGACATTAGCTCACTTGATGAATGGAGAACCTAGGCCTATGAGAATGCCAAATTGTTTAAAGAGAAAGTTAAAAGATGGCATGATAAAAGAATACAAAAGCGTGAATTCAATGTAGGTGACCATGTCTTGCTATACAATTCTCGTTTAAGATTTTTTGCAGGAAGGCTTCTCTCTAAATGGGAAGGTCCTTACATTATCGAGGAAGTTTACCGTTCCGGTGCCATAAAAATCAACAACGCCGAAGACAATAACCCAAAGGTGGTAAACGGGCAAAGAATCAAACATTATATCTCAGGTACTCCCATAAATGTTGAAACCAATATTATTAATACCATAACACCGGAGGAGTACACAAAGGAAACTTTCCAGAATGCTACAGATTCCGAAAAGGAATAGGTATGTGATACGGTAAGTAAACCGACTCCAAAACTTTCCCAAAAGCAATTTTACTCCATTTTGGAATATTTAAAAAATTAGGAAAATAAAAAGTAGTCCGAAAAGCGCACGAGGAGGCGACAAGCCGTGGGGGCGTGCCCTACCCCCCTGGGCACGCCTACCAGGCGTGTGGCCACCTCGTGTGCCTTCCGAACTCCGTTTACTTGTAGTACACTCCTTTTGGTCGGTAAAAATTCATTATATAATCTCCCGAAGGTTTTGACCATCGTACCACGGCAAAATCCTCTGTTCTTGTTTCGTGCTGTTTTCCTGGCAGATCTGAAAATATGTCGTCTCAAGATTCGAAGGGAGATAGCTATGCCACTGATTTCATTGCTAACCCAAAGGCCTATGGGGAGGTGGAGCATTACGGCTGGACCACGGAGGAGGAGGAAGACTCCGACATGGAGATAACAAGGGACGATAGTTCTGACGAAGACGAAGATCCACTACCTCAACCTGGCGATATGCATGTGGAATTCAAGAAGTCAAGCCTTCCTAAGGTCCAATCTATCCCACCACATTTTTTGCAGGACAGCAAGGCGGCATTATGCAAAAAGATAATGAGACTCGAGCTCGAGAATGAGGATCTAAGGGAGGAAAATTTTAGCCTCAGACGCAAGATGGAGAAGAAGAATGCAACAACTCCATCATCACCACCTCCGAAGAAGGAGACTTGAGTACATGGGTATGGGCACTCCCCTTGGCTTGTGCCAAGCTTGGGGGAGGTGTACCGGTATTGTATCACCATCACACCTTTACCTTTATCGTTTTTCTTAGTTCGATCCTTCTGGTTATATCTCTGTTTAGTAGACTGAAGTTTTAGTATGATCTAGCTTTGAGTTTTGCTTTGTGTTCCCTCTATGTAATCGAGTCCGAGAGTTATATAATAAAGATTAGTTTTGAGTTGAGGGCTTTGCTTTCTTGCTATGATCATGAGAAAAAGAAATAAAGAATAAAAGAAATAAAAAGATTATATAATGATCTTATGGGAAGTGACGACTTCACATATATGAAGTATGTCGTATGAAATTTGTTGGGAGTTGACAAACATAGTTTTGGTCATTGTTGCAATTAATAGGAAGTAATAAAGAAAGAGAAGTCTCACATATAACTATACTATCTTGGACATCTTTTGTGATTGTGAGCACTCATTAAAATATTATATGCTAAAAGGTTGATGTTGGACAAGGAAGACAACATAATGGGTTATGTTTCTTTATATATGAATAGAAGTTATATTGTCATGGATCCACCAACATGTTGAGCTTGCTTCTCATCCTATGCTAGCCAAATCTTTTGCACCAAGTAGAGATACTACTTGTGCCTCCAAAATCCCTCAATCCAGTTTTGCCATGAGAGTCCACCATACCTACCTATGGATTGAGTAAGATCCTTCAAGTAAGTTGTCATCGATGCAAGCAATAAAAATTGCTCTCTAAATATGTATGATCTTTTAGTGTGAGGAAAATAAGCTTTATACGAACTTGTGATATAGAAGAAATAAAAGTGATAGACTGCATAATAAAGTTCTTTATCACAAGCAGCAATATAAAGTGACATTCTTTCGCATTAAAATTTTGTACATCCAACCATAAAAGTGCATGACAACCTCTGCTTCCCTCTGCGAAGGGCCTATCTTTTATTTACCCTCTACCTTAATGCAAGAGTCATGGTGATCATCACCTATTCTTTTTACACTTTTTCTTTTTGGCAAGCACTATATGTTGGGGAAGATCCAGATATATATATCCACTCGGATGTAGGTACTCATAAACTATTATTGTTGATGTTACCCTTGAGGTAAAAGGTTGGGAGGCAAAGTTATAAGCCCCTATCTTTCTTTGTGTCCGATTGAAACTTTGATCTCATAAGTACCGCGTGAGTGTTAGCAATTATGAAAGACTAAATGATAGTTGAGTATGTGAACTTGCTGAAAAGCTCTTACATTGACTCTTTCCGATGTTATGATAAATTGCAATTGTTTCAATGACCTATATCATGGTTTGTTAGTTTTTCAATAAAGTTCTTGTTTCATACTTTACCTTGTGAACGAATTGTTACTTTAGCATAAGAAATTATATGACAATATATGGTGTTGTTCTAAAGATGATCATGATGCCTTCATGTCCGTATTTTATTTTATCGACACCTCTATCTCTAAACATGAGGACATGATTATTGATTTCGGTTTCCGCTTGAGGACAAGCGAGGTCTAAGCTTGGGGGAGTTGATACATCCATTTTGCATCATGCTTTTATATGAATATTTATTGCATTATGGGCTGTTATTACACATTATGGTACAATACTTATGCCTTTTCTCTCTTATTTTATAAGGTATACACAAAGAGGGAGAATGCCAGCAGCTGGAATTCTAGACCGGAAAGGAGCAAATCTAAGAGACCAATTCTGCACAACTCCAAAAGTCTTGAAAATTTATGGAGAATTATTTTGGAATATATAAAAAATATTGGGCGAAGAAAATACCAGAGGGGACCCACCAGGTGGCCACAAGCCTGGGGGGCGCGCCCTACCCCCCTAGGCATGCCCCTAGGGCTTGTGGGCCCCCTGGCCGGTCTCTGGTGCCCATCTTCTGCTATATGGAGGGTTTTGACCTGGAAAAATCAGAAGGAAGCTTTCGGGACGAAGCGCCACCGTCTCGAGGCGGAACCTGGGCAGAAGCAATCTAGGGATCCGACGGAGCTGTTCTGCCGGGAAAACTTCCCTCCGGGAGGGGGAAATCGAAGCCATTGTCATTACCAACGATCCTCTCATCGAGAGGGGGTCAATCTCCATCAACATCTTCACCAGCACCATCTCCTCTCAAACCCTAGTTCATCTCTTGTATCCGATCTTAGTCTCAAAACCCCAGATTGGTACCTGTGGGTTGCTAGTAGTGTTGATTACTCCTTGTAGTTGATGCTAGTTGGTTTATTCGGTGGAAGATCATATGTTCAGATCCTTAATGACATTTATTACCCCTCTGATTATGAACATGAATATGCTTTGTGAGTAGTTATGTTTGTTCCTGAGAACATGGGAGAAGTCTTGTTATAAGTAATCATGTGAATTTGGTATTCGTTCGATATTTTGATGAGATGTATGTTGTCTTTCCTCTAGTGGTGTTATGTGAACGTTGACTACATGACACTTCACCATGATTTGGGCCTAGGGGAAGGCATTGGGAAGTAATAAGTAGATGATGGGTTGCTAGAGTGACAGAAACTTAAACCCTAGTTTATGCATTGCTTCGTAAGGGGCTGATTTGGATCCACATGTTTCATGCTATGGTTAGATTTATCTTAATTCTTCTTTCATAGTTGCGGATGCTTGCGAGAGGGGTTAATCATAAGTGGGAGTCTTGTCCAAGTAAGGACAGCACCCAAGCACTGGTCCACCCACATATCAAATTATCAAAGTAACGAACGTGAATCATATGAGCATGATGAAAACTAACTTGACAATAATTCCCATGTGTCCTCGAGAGCGCTTTGCTTTATATAAGAGTTCGTCCAGGCTTATCCTTTGCTACAAAAAGGATTGGGCCACCTTGCTGCACCTTTGTTATACTTGTTACTTGTTACCCGTTACGAATTATCTTATCACAAAACTATCTGTTACCGATAATTTCAGTGCTTGTAGAGAATACCTTGCTGAAAACCACTTGTCATTTCCTTCTGCTCCTCATTGGGTTCGATGCTCTTACTTATCGAAAGGACTATGATAGATCCCCTATACTTGTGGGTCATCAATGTCATAAAAGAACAATTCATGCACACAAAGTAAAGGCCAATGCATAGTATAAATAGTTTCTTGCAATTTTGTCGTATTGGAAACATAGAGAGGCGGAGATGTAGTTCCTCTCTCATAATAATTGCAAGTAGGAGCAGCAAGCACATGCATATTATATTCATCAAAATCATCATGTGTAGTGGTAAAACGCAACCCATCAATATAATCCTTAATAAGCGCAAACTTCTCCGATATAGTGTAGTTGGGAGAATTCAAAAAGATAATAGGACTATCATGTGTGGGTGCAATAGCAACAATTTCATTCTTGACATAAGGAACTATAGCAAGTTCATCTCCATAAGCATAATTCATATTGGCATCATGGCCACAAGCATAGCAAGCATCAATTTCATCAAAAAGGGATAATTCAAACGAATCCAAGGGATAGCAATTATCATAGCATTCATCCTTCGGTAAGCACGAAGGGAGATTAAACAACGTATGAGTTGAAGAGTTACTCTCATTAGAAGGTGGGAACGGGTAGCTAATCCGCTCTTCCTCCTTTTGTTCTTCGCTCTCCTCGTCATCATTTTCATCTAATGAGCTCACAGTGTCATCAATCTCTTCTTCCATAGTTTCCTGCAAAATATTAGTCTCTTCTTGGACAGCGGAGACTTTCTCAATAAAATCATTAATATCGGTATTATATTCATAATTCTCATAGCAATATTTAAGCATAGCATAATTTTCAGGTCTGTAAATAGAATCGTCAATTTTTTTACACTTTTGAAACAAAGATTCAATTTCATAAGCACCCTTAAAAGCAATGAATTCTTCTATTCGTTCCACATCATAGTAATCATATATACCATTAGCATAAGAAGCCAAGGTTTCATTATCATTAAATTTACATGAAAAGGGAATGTGTGGAGCCTTCATCCTAGAGCAACAAGTATAATCATATCTCAAGCATAAATTCCAAGCATACGAATGCAACATTTCAATTTGATCCCATAACAGTTTCCCTTTTTGAGTCAAGCGATAATCCCTAAAGTATTCACGTTAATCCAACATGTCTCCCGTTATCAAGTTGAATGGGGTTTTCTCAAGATTATAAAAGTAGTATTTAATATTTTTCACATAACGAGCATCGAGGGTTTTAGGAGGTTCCCCATCTCCATGAGTAGCAAGTATACCTAATTTTTTTGGTATTTCGTGTTCACTACATAGCAGACGGCAAAGGCATGTTTGGTGGACGGCAAAGCCTTTGCCATCTGCCAGCAGGCGGCAAACACTCCGGCTGAACTGCTACCGGTAAAGGCCGCTTTGCCGTCTGCTGGCGTACAGCAAAGAAGGAAAGTTCTTTGCCGTCTGCTAGCAGATGACAAAGCTTGTGGATGGCACAAAAAAGGTGACAGCCCCGTTAGGGGGCTAACGACACTCTTTGTCGTCTGCCAGCAGATGGCAAAGACCTTGCTTCTTTGCCGTCTGCCAGCAGATGGCAAAGACCTTTGCTTCTTTGCCGTCTGCTGGCAGATGGCAAAGACATTTCTTCTTTGCCGTCTGCCAGCAGATGGCAAAGACCTTTGCTTCTTTGCCGAATGCTGGCAGATGGCAAAGACCTTGCTTCTTTGCCGTCTGCCAGCAGATGGCAAAGACCTTTTCTTCTTTGACGTCTGCTAGCAGACGGCAAAGAGGCCAAATAGGCAGCCCAGGTTGAACAGGCTGCTGTCACATGGCCTATTTGCCGTCTGCTAGCAGACGGCAAACCCCTTTGCCGTCTGTTAGCAGACGGCAAATTGGCTATATAGCCCCTATTTTTTCTTAAATTCAATCAATTTCACAGATATATATATATATATATATATATATATATTATATATATATATATATATATTCATTTCAAAATATTTCAACAAGTACATATAGCCAACATATCCCTGACATATGGATCATCCAACATATCCAACACATATATCATCATCCAACACATATATACACCAAATGAAAAGTCTAGCATATCCAACAATTAAGCAAAAGGTCCATATACAATATAGCCACCATCCATCCATACATATATACGTAGCTAGTTTCAAATTGTTCATCCTACAAAATCAAAACAAAAAGGATGGACAAGGAGAAGAGTAGACTCCAACGCAAGCTTCCGTGATATGAAGCAAATCTGCAAAATGGGAAAGAAGAAAGTTAGAAGAAGAAGAAGACTAGAAGACTAGAAGAAGAAGAAGAAGAAAAAGAAGCAGAATTTTTCTTCTCTGTCTTTTTCTTCTTCTTATTGCTTACTTGTGTCATTTTAGAGCTAACCTAGTTAAATAGGCCATTTTTGACCTAAATAGGCTAAGTATGTCATAAATGAACTAAATAGGTCATTTTAGAGCTAACCTAGTTAAATAGGTCATTTTGGAGCATATTAAGTCATTTTGGAGCTAAATAGGTCATTTTGGAGCTAAATAGGCCATTTAGGAGCATATTAAGTCATTTTCGAGCTAATAGTCATTTTGGAGCTAAATAGGTCATTTTGGGCATATTAAGTCATTTTGGAGCTAAATAGTCATTTTGGAGCTAAATAGGTCATTTAGAGCATATTAAGTCATTTTCGAGCTAAATGGTCATTTTGGAGCTAAATAGGTCATTTTGGAGCATATAAGTCATTTTGGGAGCTAAATAGGTCATTTAGGAGCATATTAAGTCATTTTCGAGCTAAATAGGTCATTTTGGAGCTAATGGTCATTTTGGAGCTAAATATGCTCCAAAATGACTTAATAGCTCCAAAATGACTTAATATGCTCCAAAATGACTTAATATGCTAAATTGGTCATTTTGGGCATTTAAGATCATTTTTGAGGCTAAATAGGTCATTTTGGAGCATATTAAGTCATTTTTGAGCTAAATAGGTCATTTTGGAGCATATTAAGTCATTTTGGAGCTAAATAGGTCATTTTGGAGCATATTAAGTCATTTTGGAGCTAAATAGGTCATTTTGGAGCTAAATAGGTCATTTTGGAGCATATTAAGTCATTTTGGAGCTACATAGGTCATTTTGGAGCATATTAAGTCATTTTGGAGGAATAAATGCTAAGTATAGGTCATTTTAGAGCTATCCTAGGTTAAATAGGTCATTTTTGAGCTAATTAAGCTTATTATGTCATTTTTGAGCTAGCTAAGCATATTGAGTCATTTTGGAGGAAAAAATGCTAAGTATATGATTATGTCGCTAGTATCCATATGGCAGAGAACCCGGGCTGACATGACTAGTCATAGAACCAAGGTGGCACAAACGTACAGGGACAAGCATACATGACCCAGCAATGCATGTGTTGGTCATCAGCGAGTGCAACCAAGTCGTAGCAAGCTACAAGGACTTCGGTGATACACCGCGTGACATTTCCCCGTAGGGACAGACACAGGAGCAAAGAAGGACACATGCCGGTCAATCCATGTGTTCCGGAGCAGTAGCGAACTACCATGGCTCAGTGGAAGCACTAGGAGGCATTTCCCTGTATGGAAGGCTACCAAAGGCACACGACTAGGTCATTTCTTAAGCTAAGTATGCATTTGTTAAGCTAAACACTTGGGAAAACTTACCGTCATCAAGGAGGTGTAGCTGTAGGACCGGTCGCGCCAGTGGCAGACGGAGAAGCATCGGTCGATGCTTGTCGGGAGTTATGCTGCACCAAAGCTCATTTCCAATGTATCATTAGCATGATGCAACTCAAATGTGAAGACTAGTAACTAATGACCATTCAAATGGAACTCACCGTGCCCGCCGGAACAATGTCTGGCATCACCGGAGGAGTCGTGCTGGTCTTCTCGCACATGGTCTGCACATTTGGTTTTGACGAGTCAGTCATATTAGATACGAATGTAAGGAACATTACGTGCATGATTTGGCTAACATGCAAAAAAAAATTACCGCGAACATCTCGTATAGGGCCCGGGTAGCCATCATGTTTCGGTTCCTCTCCTCCTCCAACAGCTTGGCCGTCTGCCGATCCCTCTCCGCTAGAAGCGCCTGTGTGTTCGCTCTCTCTTCCTCAATAGTAGCCTGGGTCTTCGCTCTCTCTGCCTCAATAGCAGCCTGCAACACCACTCGTTAGCATTGTAATAATCGACGCACACACAATGTAATGGAGGAAAGGTATTTGATTCCGTATAACTAACCTTGAATTGGAGCTCCACTGGCCGTGCATGAGGCAATATCTCAGGATCGGAGCTGGTCTGGTGCTTCTTGATCAGCGGGAGAGTGCTACTACAACGTATCAGTCCATTCCCAATGGCTAACGAGCCATGGGACCTCCCGCCACCAGATATCATCACCAGCTCTGGATCAAGAGGTTGGCTCGGGTTAAAGTCTGGCCCTTTCCTCGCCTTCCCCTAGTCTCTGTACATCACAAGCTTGTGGTGGGAGGTGGGGTTGGTGAATTTCTCTGGATCATCGAGGTCAGACTCAGAGAATGCCTTGGCCTTCTTGTACGAGGCAATATTGGACATGGCATTGAGGTCGAACAGCTCTGGCACTGGAACCTTGTTGTGTCGCGCCTAAAAGAGAGGAACAGAGTATTAGTTAAGGGCTCAAGCTAGCATGAAGAATGAATTTGCATGAATCATGAAGCAAACCACATACCCAGTTTTCCCCGAACTGACGTAGGTTGACGCTGCCTAGATGGTGTGGGACACCTTTCATTTGGGCACGCTTGTTCTTTGCAGTGTCGTGGACGGAGCGCCATTCGGGAGTGCACCACTCTTCCACCAACGCCTCCCAACAGTCCATCCTATCCGCACACCATCTCGGGGGCACCTAAGTTAAGCAAGAGAAATTTGAGCGCTACGCCTATGAATCAAATCAAGGAAACTAAGTACAAGGCCTTAATAATAGGTAATTACCTTCATGTACTTCTCCTTACTCAGATACTTGACGCGACACTTCTCTTTTTTCCTCCTAATACCAGCCGAGGCGAAGTAGTCTTGAACAGCCTGCGTCCGAGCCTCATGCCGAAAGTTTTGAAGTAGGCGCCTGCACCCGGTGTCGATAACCCGAGCCGCGACCTCCTCCTTGTACCTCAGCACACCTGTAGAAGGTCTGCAATCAAACAAGAAAACACGGATTAGTACATACACTAGGGTTGCCAATCAAAGAAGAAAACACAACGTAGACGGCAAAGGAGAAATTACCCAAAACGTCTGGATCACAATGTCGGCGACCGTGTGGCACTCGACATCGCCGATCCTATGCCCCGGCGGGGCCGGGGCAGCCAAGTAGTGATCCCAGGTCATTCCTAGCTCTCGAACCCGGCCCTCACCGGCCAACGTGACCCACCCCGGGAAGCTCTGGCGACAAATCACACCAAGGACACTGTTGGGCTTGCGGACATTCGGCTCGTGTGTCCAAGACCTGCAGTATGTGACAAGGCCAACGCATTAGATATTCGAAGAAACGTGAAGACAAAAGGTTAAAAAAGAGTAAATGCACTTACTTCTCCCCGCTAGGAGCAATCAACCACCTCTGGTCGGGGGTCGCCGGGGTGTCAGGGAGCTTTGTACCACCACGCTGGTAGACTTTGCGCCCCTCAACCCACTCACGCTCGCTATAGCTATCAGAGCTATAGCCACCCTCAGCACGGCCACTCGACTCCGGCGAGTCCTCCAAAGGGTTCTGCTGCGACTCAGCGTGATCCCTGCTGAGCTCCGGAGTCTCGTGGGACGGAGTCTCACGGGACGAAGGCTCGGCGGCCCGACGCTCGTCGGCCCGAGGCTCGTGGACCGGAGTCCGAGACGGCTCCACCTCAGGCGGCTCCATCTCAGACGGAGCACTCCTATGGTCAGGTGAATCAGCTGGGGGTGGCGGCGAGGAAGGTGTAGCAGCAGCCTTCCTACCTCGCCCGCCGCCACATCCACCTCTAGCAGCCTTCTTCCCCCCGACCTCTCCCAGCCGAAGAAGAAGCGACCATCGGTGGTGTCTGCGTACCGAGATCCAGCGCTCTCCGGAGGCTCTGGGGTGGAATGGAACTACCCCTCCCACCACGCGCCAAGGAAGGAGCCTCGGAGCGCTCTCGACCCGCGCCCACCATCTGTCAACACCTGCAATGACAAAGAGTAAACGAAATTAGTACAACATAAAAAGAATGAATACCTGACATGAATAATATGTATATAATTTTAGTGTATCATCATCATGAACTAATTAATAATATATATGTACATAATAATAATTGAATACCTGACATGAACTGTAATATTAATCTTCATCGTCATCATTAATAAATGCATCATCATCATCGTCAATATATGCTTCGGGGTCAATAAATGCATCATCATCATCACTATCAGTAATGACGTGCTCATCATCATCAATAAATGCATCAACATGTGGAAGGCCTCCTGTACGTAATCGGTCAAGCATTGACAGGTCATCCGCAACAGTAACCTCTTCTTGTTCCGGCTCAGGCTCTGATTCACTGCCGTTGTCTACTTCAATGTTCTGGGGTGAAGTAGAGCGGTTCTTGAAACGTTTTTTGGAAAGACGTGTTTCTTGGAAGAATTCTCCTTCATATGTGTCTGGGTTAATGTGAGGTTCATAATCCTCTTCATTGGGGGCAGGTGGTCTAACATGTGGCGGCACTTCATAAATGACATCCCAACCTTTGAGATTTGGATCACTTTGGCAGGCCCACGGTAGATAGAAAACTTGGGTCGCCTGTTGAGCCATAATATAGACATCGGGAACATTCAAATGGTTGCTTTGTTTGATTTCGACTAGCCCTAGATGTTCATGAGTCCTTCTAGTCTCCTTCGGTTGGAACCAATAACATTTGAAGACTACGATGTTCGGTGGGTTGGCACCATAGAATAGAAGTTCATAAATTGCTTCAACTCTTCCATAATACTCGGTATCTCCTTCGCCGATAGCAGAGACACAACAATTTGTAGACTTTCGATCGGCCATAGATAGCTCTTTGCCATAGGTATGAAAGCGATACCCGTTGATGTCGTATTTGTCAAATGAACGGACCTTATAGTCAAAACCATTAGCGACTTGTCTCAATTCGGCGTCCATAGACTCTGAACTAGCCTACAAGTTTAATACGAAAGGATTGTTGCATTAGCCAGAAATTAGAAGAAGAAATGAAATGGTCTAATGGAAATTACCGTTTGTTTGAAGCAAGAGATGAAACCGGGATAGCCGCCTCCATACATTGCCAGAAGCTCATACTCTTCGACGGAATCCTTTTGGATCACCGCTCCATACGAGAATTCGGCGATGTATCGACTGTATCAAATATCCGAGAATAAGAGCAGTTCAAAGGAATTAGAGGTTGCGAAACAATGTACCAAGAACTTACTCGATGTACGGCCGCACTTCTGTTAGGTTGTTCAAGATATACAACGTAATGGTCCGCCATTCGTTGACATCCAACGATAAGGGAGTATAAGCACCGGCTGGTGCGAGCTTCCCTTTGAATAGGCTGAGGTTGGAGCAACCCTTTTTAGGGTCGCCAGCATTGTACCGAGGCTTCAGATTATGCAAATGACGATTTTTGGCTTCGTAGTGTGCTGTCACGAAGTTTGCCGCCTCCTCAGTAATGAATGCCTCGGCCATCGATGCTTTAATTCGACATTTATTTTTACATTTTTCTCGAAGCATCTTCTGCATCCTCTCAGTTGCGTAGCACCAATGATTCTGCATGGGCCCCCCCAATCGTGCCTCGGTCGGGAGATGCAAAATCAAATGCTGCATTGGATTAAAGAAGCCCGGTGGAAAGATCCTCTCTTACTTGCAGATCAACTCCGGCGCCAACTCTTCCAGTTCTTCTAGCAAGCCAGGCGATAGTTCTTTCGCACAAAGAACACGGAAGAAATAGCTCAGCTCTGCCAGTACTAGCCATTCATCCTCAGGGATAAAGCCATGCAACATCACCGGCATTATCCGCTCAAGCCATATGTGCCAATCATGACTCTTGAGACCAAATATTTTCATTTTTTCAAGGCTCGCTCCCCTCTTTAGATTCGCTGCATACCCATCGGGGAACATCAACTCCTTTTTCACCCACAGGAGTATTTCCCTCATAGCTGGCCTTCCAAGATTGAACCATGCCTTTGGCTTCGTCCAGTTCTTCTTTCCTTTCGGTTGTCGCATGTTTTGTAGCGGTCTATCACATAGAGCCTGCTGATCGACTCTAGCCTTAGGATTATCCTTTGTTTTCCCCTCTATGCCGAACAATGTACCAAAGAGGGCCTCGCTGACATTCTTTTCAGTGTGCATCACGTCGATGTTGTGTGGGCAAAGGAGGCCTTTGAAGTAAGGCAGATCCCACAAGCATGTCTTATGAGTCCAGGCGTGTTCCGAATTATACCCCTTGAAATACCCTGGACGCTCTGGATCCGGCTCGAGAGAGTTTAACTGATCCAGGGTCTGTTGGCCTGTCAACGTAGGTGGTGCAGAGTTTTTGACAACTCTACCTTTGATGAAGTTCTTCTTGTCTTTTCTGAACTTATGGCGAGGATCCAGGAATTGTTTATGCATGTCGAAGCAAGAAAACTTGCCACCCGCCTGCAGCCGACGAAACTCAAGAGCTGCCTTGCATGTGGGGCATGGGAACCATCCATGCACACACCAGCCAATGAATAGCGCATATGCCGGCAAGTCATGCATCGATTACATGTACCACGCACGCATTAGGAAGTTTTTTTTGTAGCGGCATCGTATATCTTGATCCCATTATCCCAAGCTTCTTGCAGTTCATCCTTAAGCGGCTGCATGTACACATTCATATTCTTCCCCGGATAGTTGGGCCCCGGAATTATCAACGTCAGGAAAATGTTCTTTCTTTGCATAATCTGTCCGGGGGGGAGATTGAGTGGAATGACAAATACAGGCCAACAACTGTATTGGGCTGCCATCATACCAAACACATTGAACCCATCCGTGCTTATGGCGATTTGAGGATGCCTTGGATCTGCCGCTTTAGCATGATGTATTGCATCGAAGCGCTTCCACGCAAAAGCGTCCGATGTGTGTACCAACATCGGCTCCCCATCTGCATCTAGTTCGGTTCTTTTGCCCAATTTGTGCCATGTCATCTGTCTGGCCGTCTCTTCGACCATGAAAAGATGTTGAAGTCTTGGTATGATTGGCATATACCGAAGAACATTAACTGGGATTTTTGTCTGACTCTTCTCACCCATACCATTGTCTACCTCAACATACCTAGAAGACTGGCAAACGGGACAATACTTCAAGTCCGCATACTCAAGCCTAAATAAGGCACATCCTTTCTCACAGGCATCTATCTTCTCATAGGGCATCTTAAGTACACGGAGGATTTTGTCCGACTAGTACATGTTTGCAGGCATTACATGGCCTTTGGGTAGAAAGCGTCCAAATAGTGTCATCATCGCGTCGTAGCATTCTCTGCCCAAGTTGAATTGAGCCTTCAGAGCCATTACTTGTGCGATGGCATCCAGCTGACAAAGCTTGGTGTGCTCGTGGAGAGGACGCTTCGAAGACTCCAACATATCATTGAAGGCCTTTGCATATTCCTCCATCTCATCATCCGAATCCCGAGCATCATCAAATTCTTCCACCATGTCTTCCATCCTGGTACCATGCTTGTCGGTGCGACGATGGCCCTCCTCAGCTCTGGCACGTTGGGCAGACTCACCATGAAATGTCCAGACCGTATAATTAGGCGTAAAACCCAACTTCTGCAGGTGTTTGATCATTTCAAACTCTGACTTCTTATTAAAGTTGTCGCAGTCGACATAGGGGCACCGGGTTGTTTCCTGTCCATTTGCAAATGCGGCTCTCACAAACCCCTTGGTTTTTCTCATCCATTCATGGGTCATGTCTTTCTAACTAGTGTGACAGGTGTACATCCATGCACGATCACTCATCTTGCCTAGCTACTGGACACACAAGAAATAAATACATAATTTAGCAAACAATATTCATCAGTTAATAGAGTTTGTCAGTTTTATTACGTCCATGCAATCTAGACGCTAGTAGGTTAAGATAGGTCCTAATCCCACCCGAGTATGTGTAGATTGGGTTTGTTTTCCCATGCTCTGCTCCGGATCCGACGTAAAATTTCGGCAGCACCTCCCCGCTGTTCTCCTGATACACGTCTCGGCAATAAGCAGAGAGGATGTGTACCCGGAGAACAACAGGGAGGCACTGACGAAATTTTGCATCGGATCCGGAGCAGAGCATATGGGAAAATGAACCCAATCTACACATACTCGGGCTGTCCATGGATAACATTGGACAATTCGAAAGAATCACGGTTATAAATATGCAAATGAATGCATATTTATAGATGTAACCCTTTCGAACGGGAGACGCATAGTGGTCACGCATACTGATGATTGACACCTATAGCTAGCAAGTTTCATCGGCACGAAGACCGGAACAGAGCAAATGAAGGGGGGAGGAGGAGATGTCATTTGTGCTCACCCACGAACGCAGGGGCAGAGCTCGTCGAAAGCACGGGGAGGTCATCGAACACCAGACCCTCGCAGCAATGAAAGAACTACACATTTAAATCCACCCAATCAACACAAATATATATGATGTTTTTCTTAACAAAATCAGGAAATATACTTCCTAACTCATAATTCACAAATATATGACCCCATCGGCCTCTGGAAGGCCGAAGAGCACCTTTTCGGTCAACAGGAGGCCGAAGAGGTGTCGGGGGTCGGGGGTCTCGTGTCGGGTGTCGTGGTGTCGGGGTGTGGGGTGTGGGGTGTCGTGGTGTCCGTGGTGTCTGGGTGTCGCGGTGGTCGGGGTCGGGGTGTCGTGTCGGGTGTCGAGGTGTCGGGGGTGTCATGTCTGGGTGTCGGGTGTCGTGGTGTCGGGTTGTCATCCCTCGCACCACTCGACCCCTCGGAGTATTCTTTTCCTTCTTTCTCTCCTCTTTCTTCTTCTCTCTTCTCTACTCTCTTCTTCTTTCCCTTTCCTTTTCCTTTTTCTC
>CM022303.1:465140293-465538887 GCA_011799875.1 Thinopyrum elongatum
TTATGAACAAAATAAAGCTTTTACTAAACATATTGTTGATGCTATGATGAAAGCTTTTGAAGAAAAGTTGGAATTAGAGATCTCAATTCCTAGAAAATTACATGATGAATGGGAACCCACCATTAAAGTCAAGATAAAAAATTATGAATTTTTCTCTTTATGTGACTTGGGTGCTAGTGTTTCCACAATTCCGAAAACTTTATGTGATGTGCTTGGTCTTACCAATATTGAAGAGTGTTCTTTAAATTTGCACTTGGCGAATTCTACTATTAAAAAGCCTTTGGGAAGAATTAATGATGTTCTTATCCTTGCAAATAGGAATTATGTACCCATAGATTTTATTGTTCTTGATATTGATTGCAATCCGTCTTGTCCAATTATACTTGGTAGACCGTTTTTACGTACTATTGGTGCCGTGATTGATATGAAAGAAGGCAATATTAAATTTCAGGTTCCACTAAGAAAGGGTATGGAACACTTTCCTAGAACAAGAATTCATCCACCATATGAATCAATCATGAGGGCATCCTATGGATCTAGAACTAAAGATGACAATACTTGAATCTATGCTTTATGCCTAGCTAGGGGCGTAAAACGATAGCGCTTGTTGGGAGGCAACCCAATGAATAAAGTTTATTTTTGCCTTTTTCTTTCTATTCTTGAGTGTTTGCACAATTATGCCTCTGTTATGATTGTGTTTTTTATGTTTTAATCAGTGTTTGTGCCAAGTAAAGCCCTTGGGATAGCTTTGGTAATAGTTGATTTGATCCTGTTGGAAAACAGAAACTTTTGCGTCCAGTAAAATAATTGTCTAAATTCACAGAAGCGACAAAAAATTCTGAATTTTTTACACAAGATTTATATACAATTGCCTCTATTTTCCTAATTTCTCAGAATTTTTGGAGTTACAGAAGTATGAGTAAAATTCGAGTCGTTATAGACTGTTCTGTTTTTGACAGATTCTCTTTTCTTTGCATTGTGTGCTTATTTTGATGATTCTATGGATTGTACAGGGGGTATAAGCTATGGCAAAGTTAGAATACAGTAGATATAATGCAATAACAAAATTTGAATGGGTTTTCTACAGTACTTAAAGTAAAGATTGGTTTTCTTATACTAACGGATCTCACGAAGGTTTCGTTAAGTTTTGTGTGATTGAAGTTTTCAAGTTTCGGGTGAGATCACGATGGATGAAGGAATAAGGAGTAAGAAGAGCCTAAGCTTGGGGATGCCCCATGTCACCCCAAGGCAATATTCAAGGATAAAAAAGCAACTAAGCTTGGGTATGCCCCGAGTGGCATCCCCTCTTTCTTCTAACGACCATCTGTATTTTACTTGGAGCTATATTTTTATTTGTCACATATCATGAGTTTTGCTTGGAGCGTCTTGTATTATATGAGTCTTTGCTTGTTTTGCTTTTTAGTTTGTTACAAGTATCCTTGCTGGACACACCTATTTGAGAGAGCCAAAATTATACTATGATTTGTTAGAATTGCTCTTTATGCTTCACTTAAAAAAAATTGAGCTATGGAATTGCTCTAGTGCTTCACTTATATCTTTTTTAACACGGTGTGCTTTAATATTTTTTGAAGAAATGCTGTCATGCTTCACTTAGATTTATTTGAGAGTTAGTAATTTTGAAGAAATTCTCTCATGCTTCATTTATATTATTTTGAGAGATGAAATTTTTTATGCTCATGTTCTTCACTTAAATTTGTTTGAGCTATCAAAAGCAATATATGAAACTAGTCCCAAAGTGATAGATATTCAAGAGGGATATAATAAAAACTTTCATGAAGATCATTGGACCAAATAAACTTGATTCTTTGTAATAGTTTTGAGATATGATGATAGTGACATGTGAGTCATGTTGGTGAGTAATTGTGCTTTAGTAAGAATATTGGTGTTAAGGTTTGTGATTCCCTATGCAAGCATGAAAGTCAATACTTATGCAATGAAATTACATCCTACTTGTGGTGCATTATTCGGTTTTAGTTATGCTTAATGCTCGCTTATTTGATTTTTCGCTTCTTGGTTGGATGCTTCTCAATCTTTTTGCTAGCCTTCACTTGTACTAAGTAGGAATATGCTACATCTTGAGCTTGCATTGGTTTTTCCCTTGAAGAGGAAAGTCTGATGCAGCAAAGTAGAGATAAGTATTTCCCTCAGTTAAGAACCAAGGTATCAATCCAGTAGGAGATACACGCAAGTCTCGAACCTATGCACCTGCACAAACAATCAAACACTTGCACCCAACGCGACAAAGGGGTTGTCAATCCCTTCATGGTCACTTGCAAAGGTGAGATCTGATAGAGATAGATATAGAAGCTTACTAAAACGTAAAACAAAATAAAAGTAAATAAATTGCAGCAAGGTATTTTTGGGTTTTTTGGTTTATAGATCTGAAAATATATGATGGAAAATATACCCGGGGGCCATAGGTTTCACTAGAGGCTTCTCTCTTGAAGGCAAATAATACGATGGGTGAAAAAATTACTGTCGAGCAATTGATAGAAAAGCGCAAAGTTATGACGATATCCAAGGCAATGATTATGAATATAGGCATCACGTCCGTGTCAAGTAGACCGAAACGATTCTGCATCTACTACTATTACTCCACACATCGACCGCTATCCAGCATGCAACTAGAGTATTAAGTTCATAAGAACGGAGTAACGCCATAAGTAAGATGACATGATGTAGAGGGATAAACTCAAGCAATATGATGAAAACCCCATCTTTTTACCGTTGATGGCAATAATACAATACGTGCCTCGCTACCCCTACTTTGTCACTGTGTGAGGACACCGCAAGATTGAACCCAAAACTAAGCACCTCTCCCATTGCAAGAAGAACCAATCTAGTTGGCCAGACCAAACCGATAATTTGAAGAGAAATACAATGATATCAGATCATGCATATAAGAATTCAGAAAAGATTCAAATAATATTCATAGATAAACTGATCATAAATCCACAATTCATCCGATCTCGACAAACACACCGCAAAAGAATATTACATCGGATAGATCTCCAAGAACAATGAGGAGAACATGGTATTGAGAATCAAAGAGAGAGAAGAAGCCATCTAGCTACTAGCTATGGACCCGTAGGTCTGTGGTAAACTACTCACGCTTCATCAGAAGGGCAATAGAGTTGATGTAGAAGTCCTCCGTGATCTAATCCCCCTCCGGCAGGATGCCGGAAAAGGCCCCAAGATGGGATCTCACGGGAACAGAAGGTTACGGCGGCGGAAAAGTATTTTGGTGGACGCTTCTGGTGGTTTGGGAATATTTCTGAATTTATAGGCCAAAGATTAGGGTTGGAGGACTCCCATGGGGCCCACAAGCCAGGGGGCGCGCCCCCCCTAGGGTGCGCCCTGAGGGCTTGTGGAGCCCTCGGGACTCTTCTGCCTTCCTCTCCAAGTCCTACGTGTGTCTTCTGGTCCAAGAAAAATCATCGCGAAAGTTTTATTCCGTTTGGACTCCGTTTGGTATTCCTTTTCTGTAAAACTCAAAAACAAGGAAAAAAACATAAACTGGCACTGGGCTCTAGGTTAATAAGTTAGTCCCAAAAAAATATAAAGTAGCATATTAATGCATATAAAACATCCAAAATAGACAATATAATAGCATGGAACAATAAAAAATTATAGATACGTTGGAGACGTATCAAGCATCCCCAAGCTTAATTCCTGCTCGTCCTCGAGTAGGTAAATGATAAAAACAGAATTTTTGATGTGGAATGCTACCTAACATATTTATCCATGTAATTTTTCTTTATTGTGTCATGAATATTCAGATCCATAAGATTCAAAACAAAAGTTTAATATTGACAAAACAATAATACTTCAAGCATACTAATAAAGCAATCATGTCTTCTCAAATTAACATGGCCAAAGAAAGTTATCTCTACAAAATCATATAGTCTGGCTGTGCTCCATCTTCATCACACAAAGTATTAAATCATGCACAACCCCGATGACAAGCCAAGAAATTGTTTCATACTTTTGATGTTCTCAAACTTTTTCAACTTTCACGCAATACATGAGCGTGAGCCATGTATATAGCACTATAGGTGGAATAGAATATGGTGGTTGTGGAGAAGACAAAAAGAAGGAGATAGTCTCACATCAACTAGGCGTATCAACGGGCTATGGAGATTCCCATCAATAGATATCAATGTGAGTGAGTAGGGATTGCCATGTGACGGATGCACTAGAGCTATAAGTTTATGAAAGCTCAAGAAGAAACTAAGTGGGTGTGCATCCAACTCGCTTGCTCACGAAGACCTAGGGTAATTTGAGGAAGCCCATCATTGGAATATACAAGCCAAGTTCTATAATGAAAAATTCCCACTAGTATATGAAAGTGACAACATAGGAGACTCTCTATCATGAAGATCATGGTGCTACTTTGAAGCACAAGTGTGGTAAAAGGATAGTAGCATTGCCCCTTCTCTCTTTTCTCTCCTTTTTTTCTCCTTTTTTTTGTTTGGGCTTCTTTTGGCCTCTTTTATTTTTTGTAAAGTCCGGTGACTCATCCCAAGTTGTGAGGGAATCATAGCTTCCATCATCCTTTCCTCACATGGGACAATGCTCTAATAATGATGATCATCACACTTTTATTTACTTACAACTCAAGAATTACAACTCGATACTAGAACAAAAATATGACTCTATATGAATGCCTCCGACAGTGTACCGGGATGTGCAATGATCAAGAGATACATGTATAAAAAATATGAACGGTGGCCTTGCCACAAATACTATGTCAACTACATGATCATGCAAAGCAATATGACAATGATGGAGCGTGTCATAATAAACGGAACGGTGGAAGTTGCATGGCAATATATCTCAGAATGGCTATGGAAATGCCATAATAGGTAGGTATGGTGGCTGTTTTGAGGAAGGGTATATGGTGGGTGTAGTGCACCGGCGAAAGTTGCGCGGTACTAGATAGGCTAGCAATGGTGGAAGGGTGAGAGTGCGTATAATCCAAGGACTCAACATTAGTCATAAAGAACTCACATACTTATTGCAAAAGTTTATTATCTATCGAAACAAAGTACTACACGGATGCTCCTAGGAGGTTAGATTGGTAGGAAAAGACCATCGCTCGTCCCCGACCGCCACTCATAAGGAAGACAATCAATAAATAAATCATGCTCCGACTTCATCACATAACGGTTCACCATACGTGCATGCTATGGGAATCACAAACTTTAACACAAGTATTTCTACCAATCCACAATTACTCACTAGCATGACTCTAATATCACCATCTTTATATCTCAAAACAATCATAAGGAATCAAACTTCTCATAGTATTCAATGCTCTTTATATGAAAGTTTTTATTATATCCCTCTTGGATGCCCATCATATTAGGACTAAATTCATAACCTAAGCAAATTACCATGCTGTTTAGAGAGACACTCAAAATAATATAAGTGAAGCATGAGAGTTCAATAATTTCTATAAAATAAAGCCACCGCCGTGCTCTAAAAAGATATAAGTGAAGCACTAGAGCAAAATTGCCTAGCTCAAAAGATATAAGTGAAGCACATAGAGTATTCTAATAAATTCACGATTCATGCATGTCCCTCTCAAAAGGTGTGTACATCAAGGATGATTGTGGCAAACTAAAAATCCAATACTCATATCATACAAGACGCTCCAAGCAAAACACATATCATGTGGTGAATAAAAATATAGTCTCAAGTAAATTTACCGATAGACGAAGACGAAAGAGGGGATGCCATCTGGGGCATCCCCAAGCTTAGATGCTTGGTTGTACTTGAATATTACCTTCGGGTGCCTTGGTCATCCCCATGCTTAGGCTGTTGCCACTCCTTATTCCATAGTCCATCAAATCTTTACACAAAACTTGAAAACTTCACAACACAAAACTCAACAGAAAACTCATGAGATCTGTTAGTATAAGAAAATAAATCACCACTTTTTGGTACTGTTGTGAACTCATTCTTTATTTATATTGGTGTAATATCTACTGTATTCCAACTTCTCCATGGTTCATACCCCCCGATACTAAACATAGATTCATCAAAATAAGCAAACAACACATAGAAAACAGAATCTGTCAAAAACACAACAGTCTGCTAAGATCTGAATTGTTCTAATACTTATGTAACTCCAAAAATTCTGAAAAAAAATTAAAAAATATAAAATTTATATATAAATCTTGTGTAAAAAATTCAGGGTTTTTACATGCTCGAATGAATTTAAACAATTCTGTTACTGGACGCAAAAGTTTCTGTTTTTCAGCAAGATCAAATCAACTATCACCGTAAGCCATCCCAAAGGTCTTACTTGGCTCAAACACTAATTAAAACACCAAAACACAATTACTACAGAGGTAATAATGTGTATTTATTAAAAAAACAGAACCAAAAACAGAAAACATAAAAATAAAATTGGGTTGCCTCCCAACAAGCGCTATTGTTTAACCCCCCTAGCTAGGCATAAAACATAGATCTAGGTATTGTCATCTTGGGTACGCAATCCATAAGTAGCTCTCATAATAGATTAATATGGCAACTTAATTTTATTTCTTGGAAAGTGTTCCATGCCCTTCTTTAACGGAAATTGAAATCTAATGTTTCCTTCTTTCATATCAATAATTGCACCAATTGTTCTAAGGAAAGGTCTACCAAGAATAATATTACATGTAGGATTGCAATCTATATCTAGCACAATGAAATCTACAGGCACATAATTCCTATTTGAAAAAATAAGAACATCATTAATTCTTCCCATAGGTTTCTTAATAGTGGAATCCGCGAGATGCAAATTTAAAGAACAATCATCAAATTCACGGAAACCTAGCACATCACATAAAGTTTTTGGAATCGTGGAAACGCTAGCACCCAAATCACACAAAGCATGACGCTCATAATCTTTAATTTTAATCTTAATAGTAGGTTCCCCCTCATCATAAAGCTTTCTAGGAATAGGAACTTCCAACTCAAGTTTTTCTTCAAAAGATTTCATCATAGCATCAACGATATGTTTAGTAAAAGCTTTATTTTGATTATAAGCATGAGGAGAATTCAACATGGATTGCAACAAGGAAATACAATCTATCAAAGAACAATTATCATAATTAAAATCCTTGAAATCCAAAAGAGTGGGTTCATCGCTACTTAAAGTTTTGACCTCTCCAATCCCACTTTTATCAGTTTTTGCATTAAGATCTAAAAACTCCGAATCATTGGGACGCCTTCTAGCTAAAGTTGACTCATCTCCAGTCCCATATTTATCAAGATTTATATTAGAAAACAAAGATTCAATAGGAGTCACGCCAATCACTTTAAGATCTTCATCATTATTATCACAAGAAATCGAAGAACACGCTTTAACAAACCAATCTCACATAGCACGCACCTCAGCGGTTCTTTCTTTGCACTCATCAATAGAAATTTTAATAGCTTTAAGAGATTCATTAATATCACGCTTGGGTGGCATAGATCTAATTTTCAAAGAATCAATCTCAAGAGAAATTCTATCAACGTTCCTAGCCAAATCATCAATCTTGAGCAATTTTTCTTCAACCATAGCATTGAAAACTTTTTGCGAATTAATAAATTCTTTAATATTGTTCTAAAGATCTGAGGGAATCTTATTATAATTTCCATAAGAATTGTTGTAGGAATTACCATAATTATTAGAGGAATTACTAGGAAACGACCTAGGGTTAAAATTTCCTCTATACGCGTTATTACCAAAATTGTTCCTACCAACAAAATTCACATCCATAGATTCATTATTATTCTCAATCAAAGTAGACAAAGGCATATCATTAGGATCAATAGGGGCACTCCTACTAGCAAATAATTTCATAAGTTCATCCATCTTTCCACTCAAGGTATTAATTTCTTCAATCGCATGCACTTTTTTACTAGTGGAAGATCTTTCGGTATGCCACTGAGAGTAATTAGCCATGATATTATCTAGGAGTTTAGTAGCTTCTCCTAATGTGATTTCCATAAAAGTACCTCCCGCGGCCGAATCTAAAAGATTTCTAGATGCAAAATTCAATCCAGCATAAAAAAATTGTATGATCATCCATAAACTTAAACCATGAGTAGGGCAATTTCTTATCATCAATTTCATCCTCTCCCAAGATTGTGCAACATGTTCATGATCAAGTTGCTTAAAATTCATTATATCATTCCTAAGGGAGATGATCTTAGCAGGAGGAAAATACTTGGAAATAAAAGCATCTTTACACCTATTCCATGAATCAATACTATTTTTAGGCAAAGATGAAAACCAAGTTTTAGCACAATCTCGTAGTGAGAACGGAAATAGCTTCAATTTAACAATATCATTATCCACATCTTTCTTCTTTTGCATATCACACAACTCAATGAAAGTATTTAGATGGGATGCGGCATCTTCACTAGGAAGGCCAGAAAATTGATCTTTCATAACAAGATTCAGCAAAGCGGCATTAATTTCATAAGATTCCGCACTAGTGGCGGGAGCAATCGGAGTACTAATAAAATCATTATTATTAGTATTGGAAAAGTCACACAACTTGGTATTTTCTTCAGACATCGTGACAAAGCAAGCAATCTAGCACACGAGCAAATGAAAAGACGAGCGGAAGAAGGGCGAAAAAGGCAAATCTTTTTGTGTTTTTCTGAAATCGTTTTAGAAGTGGGGGAGAGGAAAACGAGAGGCAAATGGCAAATAATGTAATGCAAGAGATGAGAGTTTATGGTGGGTACATGGTAGGCTTGATGTAGATCTCCCCGGCAATGGCGCCAGAAATTCTTCCTGCTACTTCTTGAGCTTGCGTTGGTTTTTCCCTTGAAGAGGAAAGGGTGATGCAGCAAAGTAGAGATAAGTATTTCCCTCAATTAAGAACCAAGGTATCAATCCTATAGGAGATACACGCAAGTCTCCAACCTATGCACATGCACAAACAATCAAACACTTGCACCCAACGCGATAAAGGGGTTATCAATCCCTTCACGGTCACTTGCAAAGGTGAGATCTGATAGAGATAGATATAAAAGCTTACTAAAACGTAAAACAAAATAAAAGTAAATAAATTGCAGCAAGGTATTTTTGGGTTTTTTGGTTTATAGATCTAAAAATATATGATGGAAAATATACCCGGGGGCCATAGGTTTCACTAGAGGCTTCTCTCTTGAAGGCAAATAATACGGTGGGTGAACAAATTACTGTCGAGCAATTGATAGAAAAGCGCAAAGTTATGACGATATCCAAGGCAATGATTATGAATATAGGCATCACGTCCGTGTCAAGTAGACCGAAACGATTCTGCATCTACTACTATTACTCCACACATCGACCGCTATCCAGCATGCATCTAGAGTATTAAGTTCATAAGAACGGAGTAACGCCTTAAGTAAGATGACATGATGAAGAGGGATAAACTCAAGCAATATGATGAAAACCCCATCTTTTTACCCTTGATGGCAACAATACAATACGTGCCTCGCTACCCCTACTTTGTCACTAGGTGAGGACACCGCAAGATTGAAGCCAAAACTAAGCACCTCTCCCATTGCAAGAAGAACCAATCTAGTTGGCCAAACCAAACCGATAATTTGAAGAGAAATACAAAGATATCAAATCATGAATATAAGAATTCAGAGAAGATTCAAATAATATTCATAGATAAACTGATCATAAATCCACAATTCATCGAATCTCGACAAACACACCGCAAAAGAATATTACATTGGATAGATCTCCAAGAACAATGATGAGAACATGGTATTGAGAATCAAAGAGAGGGAAGAAGCCATCTAGCTACTAGCTATGGAGCCGTAGGTCTGTGGTAAACTACTCACGCTTCATCGGAAGGTTAATAGAGTTGATGTAGAAGCCCTCCGTGTTCGAATCCCCCTCCGGCAGGATGCCGAAAAAGGCCCCAAGATGGGATCTCACAGGAACAGAAGGTTACGGCGGCGGAAAAGTATTTTGGTGGACGCTTCTGGTGGTTTGGGAATATTTCTGAATTTATAGGCCAAAGATGAGGGTTGGAGGACTCCTGTGGGGCCCACAAGCCAGGGGGCGCCCCCCCTTGGGCGCGCCCTGAGGGCTTGTGGAGCCCTCGGGACTCTTCTGCCTTCCTCTCCAAGTCCTACGTGTGTCTCTTGTCCAAGAAAAATCCTCGCGAAAGTTTTATTCTGTTTGGACTCCGTTTGGTATTCCTTTTCTGTAAAACTCAAAAACAAGGAAAAAAACAGAAACTGGCACTGGGCTCTTGGTTAATAAGTTAGTCCTAAAAATAATATAAAATAGCATATTAATGCATATAAAACATCCAAAATAGATAATATAATAGCATGGAACAAACAAAAACTATAGATACGTTGGAGACGTATCAGAATACTACTTGTGCATCCAAATCCTTAAACCCAGTTTTGCCATATGAGTCCACCATACCTACCTATATGCGGTATTCTCGTGTCGTTCTAATCAAATTTGTATGTGCCATCTCTAATTTTCAAAATAATTTCCTTTTTGTGTGCTCATACCGCTCATGAAACGGTAGGGGGTGGCTGATATTTTTCCATGCTAGATGTGTTATTCTCAAGATGAGTGTTTATTCACTTGTCATTGCCCGAAAGTACGGCAAAGGTATTAGGGATGCCCAGTCCCGAAATGAAAAATGAATTTACTTTATGTTGTGAAATAATAAATTCCTTGGAAAGTGTTGGTATGGACGGCACCCGTGGATACGGCTAGCCGTGGAATGTGAAAGTATGGTGGAAAAAGGAATAAACTTTATTTTCTGTTTGGGAACCGCCTATGATATATCTAGCATGGAAAGTATTGGGAACTACTCGATCATTTCCGTTGACAGGAAAAGCATGCCACTCAAAATGTTTTATCTCTATTTTTGCGCTTTGAGCTCTGGCACCTCGACAAATCCCTACTTCCCTCTGCGAAGGGCCTTTCTATTTACTTTATGCAATTTTTGTTTTTATTTGAGTCTCCATCTTCTCTTATAAAGCACCAACTAAGGGGCACTATGATCGTACTTGAGCATTAGATGTAGCTAATATGCTAGTGTGTTTCATGAATGGATCAATGATTGAGCATGATGGGCTAGGGATAACATGCTTTAGTGTTGATATTTTGAAAGAGATGGTTCCTTGTTGATATGATTGAGTATTGAAATCTTCATGTCAAAACTAGATTATTGCTTTGAATCATATAAAAGTCCAAATGTCCATGCTACAAAAGAAAAGAATATGTGATGAACATGTTAGGCAGCATTCCACATCAAAAATTCTGTTTTTATCATTTACCTACTCGAGGACGAGTAGGAATTAAGCTTGGGGATGCTGATACGTCTCCAACGTATCTATAATTTTTGCTTGTTCCATGCTGGTATATTATCATTCTTGGATGTTTTACAATCATTTTATAGCAACTTTATATCATTTTTTGGGACTAACCTATTGACATATTGCCCAGTGCCAGTTGCTGTTTTTTGCTTGTTTTTTTACTTCGCAGAATATCAGTACCAAATGGAGTCCAAACGCAGCGAAACTTTTTGGAGAATTTTTCTGGACCAGAAGACACCTGTTGGGCCAAAGAAGTACCAGAGGAGGGCTCCAAGGGGAGCAGCACCCACCTGGGCGCGCCTGGGGGCCTAGGCGCGCCCTGGTGGGTTATGCCCACCTCGGCCGCCTCCCGCACCGCCTCTTTGCTCTATAAATACCCCAAAAATCCAAAAACCCTAAGGGAGTCGATGAAACACAATTCCAGCCCCCGCAAGTTCCAGAACCACGAGATCCAATCTAGACACCATCACAGAGGGGTTCATCATCCTCATTGGTGCCTCTCCGATGATGTGTGAGTAGTTCACTGTAGACCTACGGATCTGTAGTTAGCAACTAGATGGCTTCCTCTCTCTCTCTTTTGATTCTCAAAACAATGATCTCTTGGAGATCTATTTGATGTAACTCTTTTTGCGGTGTGTTTGTTGGGATCCGATGAACTTTGAGTTTATGATCAGATCTATTTATCCATGAAAGTTATTTGAGTTTCTTTCATCTCTTACATGCATGATTACTTATAGCCTAGTATTTCTTCTTCGAATCTTTGGTTTAGTTTGGACAACTAGATCAATTTTTCTTGCCATGGGAAGAGGTGCTTTGTGATGGGTTCCGTCGTGCGGTGTTCTTTCCAAGTGACAGAAGGGGCAGCAAGACACGCACGTATCCTTGCTATTAAGGATAACAAGATGGGGTCTATTCCTACATGAATAGATCTTGTCTACATCATGTCATCGTTCTTATTGCATTACTCTGTTTCTACATGAACTTAATACACTAGATGCATGCTGGATAGCGGTCGATGTGTGGAGTAATAGTAGTAGATGCAGGCAGGAGTTGGTCTACTAATCTTGGACGTGATGCCTATATAATGATCATTGCCTGGATATTGTCATAATTATTTGAAGTTCTATCAATTTCCCAATAGTAATTTGTTTACCCAGCGTATGCTATTTTTCTCGAGATGCCACTAGTGAAATCTACGGCCCCCTGGTCTATTCTTTATCATATTTGCTTTGAGATCTATTTTTATTTTCTTTTGTTTTCAGATCTATTATTCTAAAAACCCAAAAATACCTTGCTGCACTTTTTCTTTATTTATTTTATTTTGTTTTATCGCAAGACCTATTTATCCAAAATCATACAAACCAATCTATATTTGACCCGAGAGGGATTGACAACCCCTCTTACACGTCGGGTTGCAAGTATTTGTTCTCTGTGTGCAGGTACTGTTTACATAGTGTTGCTTGGTTCTCCTACTTGTTCGATAACCTTGGTTTCATAACTGAGGGAAATACCAACCGTAGCTGTGCTGCATCATCCCTTCCTCTTCGGGGAAATACTGACGCGGACACGAGCCATCAAGAAAGGATTTCTGGCGCCGTTGCCGGGGAGACATCATCAACATCTATCAGGTTCCTAATCACAAATCTCATCTTGCAATTTACATTATTTGCCATTTGTCTCTCATTTTCATCTCCCCCACTTCACAAAAATTTGTCATTTTATTCGCCCTCTTTTTCGTTCGTCTTTTTCTCGTCAGATGTGTTTTTGTGTGCAATCTTGTTTGCGTAGTCACGATGACTCAAGAAAACACCAAGTTGTGTGATTTTTCCAATACCAACAACAATGATTTTATTAGCACTCCGATTGCTCCTCCAGCCACGTAAAACTTGCAGAAACAAAGTAGAGGACATCTAACTTGTTTTTGCAGGGTATGTTGTGATGTGATATGGTCAAGACGTGATGTGATATACGTTGTTGTATGAGATGATCATGTTTTGTAATATCGACAACCGGCAGGAGCCTTAGGGTTGTCTCTTAATTATTGTATGAAATGCAAGCGCCATGTAATTTCTTTACTTTATCGCTATGCATTAGCAATAGTTGTAGAAGCAATAGTTGGCGAGACGACCCCAACACAACGATGGAGATCAAGGTGTCGAGCCGGTGACGATGGAGATCATGATGATGCTTCGGATATGGAGATCAAAAGCACAAGATGGTGATGGCCATATCATGTCACATATTTTGATTGCATGTGATGTTTATCCTTTATGCATCTTATTTTGCTTAGAACGATGGTAGCATTATAAGATGACCCCTTCACTTAATTTCAAGATAAAAGTGTTCTCCCTGAGTATGCACCATTGCTAAAGTTCGTCGTTTCGAAGCACCTCGTGATGATCAGGTGTGATAGACTCTACGTTCACATACAACGGGTGTAAGACAGTTTTGCACAAGCAGAATACTTGGGTTAAACTTGACAAGCCTAGCATGTACAGACATGGTCTCGGAACACTGGAGACCAAAAGGTCAAACATGAGTCATATAGTAGATATGATCAACATAGAGATGTTCACCATTGATGACTACCCCATCTCACGTGATGATCGGACATGGGTTAGTTGATTTGGATCATGTATCACTTAGATAACTTGAGGGATGTTAATTTAAGTGGGAGTTCATTAGTAATTTGATTAATTGAACTTAATTTATCATGAACTTAGTCTTAATAGTTTTTGCATATCTATGTTGTAGATCAATGGCCCGTGCTACCGTTCCCCTGAATTTTAATGCGTTCCTAGAGAAAGCTAAGTTGAAAGATGATGGTAGCAACTACATGGACTGGGTCCGTAACTTGAGGATTATCCTCATTGCTGCACAGAAGAATTATGTTCTTGATGCACTGCTAGGTGACAGACCTGCTGTAGGAGCTACTGCAGATGTTATGAACGTCTGGCAGACTCGATGTGATGACTACTCAATAGTTCAGTGTGCCATGCTTTACGGCTTAGAACCGGGGCTTCAAAGACGTTTTGAACGCCACAGAGCATATGAGATGTTCCAAGAGGTAAAGTTGATATTTCAAGCTAATGCCCGGGTTGAGAGATATGAAGTCTCCAACAAGTTCTATAGCTGCAAGATGGAGGAGAGCAGTTCTGTCAGTGAACACATACTCAAAATGTCTGGGTATCATAACCACTTGACTCAGCTGGGAATTGATCTTCCACTTGAGAGTGTTATTGACAGAGTTCTTCAGTCACTGCCACCAAGATAAAAAGGCTTCGTGATGAACTATAATATGCAAGGGATGACGAAAATGATTCCTGAGCTCTTCGCAATGCTGAAGGCCGCAGAGGTAGAAATCAAGAAGGAGCATCAAGTGTTGATGGTTAACAAGACCACTAGTTTCAAGAAAAAGGGCAAGGGAAAGAAAGGAAACTTCAAAAAGAATGGCAAGCAAGTTGCCGCTCCCGTGAAGAAGCCCAAAGCTGGACCCAAGCCTGAAACTAAGTGCTTCTACTGCAAAGGGAATGGTCACTGGAAGCGGAACTGCCCCAAATATTTGGCGGATAAGAAGAATGGCAAAGTGAAAAATGGTATATTTGATATACATGTTATTGATGTGTTCCTTAGTAATGCTCGTAGTAGCACCTGGGTATTTCATACTGGTTCAGTTGCTCATATTTGTAACTCGAAATAGGATTTGCGGAATAAACAAAGATTGGCTAAGGACAAGGTGACGATGTACGTCGGAAATGGTTCCAAGGTCGATGTGATCGTCGTCGGCACGCTACCTCTACATCTACCTTCGGGATTAGTTTTAGACCTCAATAATTATTATTTGGTGCCAGCGTTGAGCATGAACATTATATCTGGATCTTGTTTATTGCGAGACGGTTATTCATTTAAGTCAGAGAATAATGGTTGTTCTATTTATATGAGTAATATCTTTTATTGTCATGCACCTTTGATGAATGGTCTATTCTTGTTGAATCTCGATCGTAGTGATACACATATTCATAATATTGATGCCAAAAGATGCAAAGTTGATAATAATAGTGCAACATACTTGTGGCACTGCCGTTTAGGCCATATTGGTATAAAGCGCATGAAGAAACTCCATGCGGATGGACTTTTGGAACCACTTGAGTATGAATCATTTGATACTTGCGAACCATGCCTAATGGGTAATATGACTAAAACTCCGTTCTCCGGAACAATGGAGTGAGCTAATGACTTATTGGAAATAATACATACAGATGTATGCGGTCCGATTAGTGTTGAGGCATGCGGCGGGTATCGTTATTTTCTGACCTTCACAGATGATTTGAGTAGGTATGGGTATATCTACTTGATGAAACACAAGTCTGAAACATTTCAAAAGTTCAAGGAATTTCAGAGTGAAGTAGAGAATCATCATAACAAGAAAATAAAGTTTCTATGATCTGATCACGGAGGCGAATATTTGAGTTACGAGTTTGGCCTTCATTTAAAACAATGTGGAATTGTTTCACAACTCACGCCACCTGGAACACCACAACGTAATGGTGTGTCTGAACATCGTAACCGTACTTTACTAGATATGGTGTGTTCTATGATGTCTCTTACCGATTTGCCTTTATAATTTTGGGGTTATGCATTAGAGACAGCCGCATTCACATTAAATAGGGCACCGTCTAAATCCGTTGAGACAACACCGTATGAACTATGGTTTGGCAAGAAATTTAAGCTGTCGTTTCTTAAAGTTTGGGGATGCGACGCTTATGTCAAAAAGCTTCAGCCTGATAAGCTCGAACCCAAATCGGAGAAGTGCATCTTCATAGGATACCCTAAGGAAACTATTGGGTACACCTTCTACCACAGATCCGAAGGCAAGATCTTTGTTGCCAAGAATGGGTCCTTTCTAGAGAAGGAGTTTCTCTCGAAAGAAGTGAGTGGGAGGAAAGTAGAACTTGCTGAGGTAATTGTACCTTCTCTCGAATTGGAAAGTAGCACATCAGAGAAAACCGTTCTCTTGATGCCTACACCAACTAGAGAGGAAGCTAATGATTATGATCATGAAACTTCGGATCAAGTTACTGATGAACCTCGTAGGTCGACCAGAACACGTTCCGCACCAGAGTGGTACGGTAATCCTGTCCTGGAAGTCATGTTGTTAGAGAACGGCGAACCTACAAACTATGAAGAAGCTATGATGAGTCCAGATTCCGATAAATGGCTTGAGGCCATGAAATCTGAGATAGGATCCATGTATGAGAACAAAGTATGGACTTTGGTGGACTTGCCCGATGATCGACAAACCATTGAAAATAAATGGATCTTCAAGAGGAAGACAAACGCTGATGGTAATATCACTGTCTACAAAGCTCGACTTGTCGCGAAAGGTTTTCGACAAGTTTAAGGGGTTGACTACGATGAGACTATCTCACCCGTAGCGATGCTTAAGTCTGTCCAAATCATGTTAGCAATTGTCACATTTTTTTATTATGAAATCTGGCAAATGGATGTCAAAACTACATTCCTTAACGGCTTTCTTAAAGAAGAGTTGTATATGATGCAACCAGAAGGTTTTATCGATCCTATAGGTGCTAACAAAGTGTGCAAGCTCCAGCGATCCATCTATGGACTGGTGCAAGCATCTCGGAGTTGGAATATACGCTTTAATGATGTGATCAAAGCATATGGTTTTATACAGACTTATGGTGAAGCCTGTATTTGCAAGAAAGTGAGTGGGAGCTCTGTAGCATTTCTGATATTATATGTGGATGACATATTGCTGATTGGAAATGATATAGAATTTCTGGATAGCATAAAAGGATATTTGAATAAGAAATTTTCAATGAAAGACCTCGGTGAAGCTGCTTATATATTGGGCATCAAAATCTATAGGGATAGATCGAGACGCTTAATAGGACTTTCACAAAGCACATACCTTGACAAAGTTCTAAAGAAGTTCAAAATGGACCATTCAAAGAAAGGGTTCGTGCCTGTGTTGCAAGGTGTGAAATTGAGTCAGACTCAAAGTCCGACCATGGCAGAAGATAGAGAGAAAATGAAAGTCATTCCCTATGCCTCAGCCATAGGTTCTATTATGTATGCCATGCTGTTTACCAGACCTGATGTGTGCCTTGCCATAAGTTTGGCAGGGAGGTACCAAAGTAATCCAGGAGTGGATCATTGGACAGAGGTCAAGAACATCCTGAAGTACCTGAAAAGGACCAAGGATATGTTTCTCGTTTATGGAGGTGACGAAGAGCTCATCGTAAAAGGTTACGTCGATGCTAGCTTCGACACTGATCCGGATGACTCTAAGTCACAAACCGGATACATATTTATATTGAATGGTGGAGCTGTCAGTTGGTGCAGTTCCAAGCAGAGCGTCGTGGCAGGATCTACGTGTCAAGCAGAGTACATAGCTGCTTCGGAAGCAACGCATGAAGGAGTCTGGATGAAGGAGTTCATATCTGATCTGGGTGAAATACCCAGTGCATCGGGTCCAATGACAATTTTTTGTGATAACGCTGGAGCAATTGCCTTAGCAAAGGAATCCAAGTTTCACAAGACAATCAAACACATCAAGAGACGCTTCAACTCCATTCGTGAAAAGGTCAAGGATGTAGACATAGAAATTTTCAAAGTACATACGGATCTGAATGTGGTAGACCCATTGACTAAACCTCTTCCACGGGCAAAATATGATCAGCACCAAGACTCCATGGGTGTTAGATTCATTACAATGTAATCTAGATTATTGACTCTAGTGCAAGTGGGAGACTGATGGAAATATGCCCTAGAGGCAATAATAAAGTTGTTATTATTATGTTTCCTTATTCATGATAAAGGTTTATTATTCATGCTAGAATTGTATTGATCGGAAACTTAAATACATGTGTGGATACATAAACAAATACCATGTGCCTGGTGAGCCTCTACTAGACTAGCTCGTTGATCAAAGATGGTTAAGGTTTCCTAACCATAGACATGTGTTGTCATTTGATAATGGGATCACATCATTAGGAGAATGATGTGATGGACAAGACTCATCCGTTAGCATAGCATATGATCGTTCAGTTTATTGCTAATGCTTTCTTAATGTCAAATCATGTTTCTTCGACCTTGAGATCATGCAACTCCCGGATACCGGAGGAATACCTTCTGTGCTATCAAATGTCACAACATAACTGGGTGATCATAAAGATGCTCTACAGGTATCTCCGAAGGTGTCTGTTGAGCTGGCATGGATCGAGATTGGGATTTGTCACTCCGTGTATCGGAGAGGTATCTCTGGGCCCTCTCGGTAATACAACATCACAAGAAGCTTGCAAGCAAAGTAACTAAGGAGTTAGTTACGAGATGATGTATTATGGAATAAGTACAGAGACTTGCCGGTAACGAGATTGAACTAGGTATGAAGATACCGACGATCGAATCTCGGGCAAGTAACATACCGACAGACAAAGGGAATTATGTATGTTGCATAAGGTTTGACCGATAAAGATCTTCATAGAATATGTAGGAACCAATATGGGCATCTAGGTCCCGCTATTGGTTATTGACTAGAGAGGTGTCTCGGTCATGTCTACATCATTCTTGAACCCGTAGGGTCCGCACGCTTAACGTTCATTGATGATATAGTATTATATGAGTTATGTGAGTTGATGACCGAATGTTGTTCGAAGTCCCGGATGAGATCACGGACATGACGAGGAGCTCCGGAATGGTTCGGAGGTAAAGATTGATATATAGGACAATACTATTTGGTCACTGGTAAGGTTTCGGAATGTATCGGGTAGTCATCGAATCACCAGAAGGGGTTCCGGGAGGCCCCGGGAGGTTATTGGGCCATATGGGCCAAAAGAGGGGAGCATGCCAGCCCACAAGGGGCTGGCGCACCCCACCTCTAGGCCGCCGGCCCTATGTAAGGAAAGGGGGAGGGCTAGCCCCTCCTGCCTTCCCTCCACCTAAGAGAAAGGAAGGGGGGCGCCACCCCCTCCTACCTTCCCCCCGCGCGCCCAAGGAGGAAGGGGGGCGCGGCTAGGGCAGGCGCGCAAGGTGGCTGCCGGCCCCTTGGGGGAACTCTAGGCTTCCTCCCCTCCTCCCCCCACCTATATATATGTGTGGAGGGAGAGGGGCAACATACACCACGATTCCCTTGCCGTGTGCAGCGCCCCTCTCCCTCTAGTTCATCCTCGGTCATATTTTCGTAGTGCTCAGCGAAGCCCTGCGGAGATAGTTGCATCACCACCGTCACCACGCCGTCGTGCTGCTGGAACTCATCTACTACTTCGCCCGTCTTGCTGGATCAAGAAGGCGAGGACATTATCGAGCTGAACGTGTGCTGAACGCGGAGGTGCCGTACATTCGGTACTTGATCGGTTGGATCGTGTAGGTTTTCGACTACATCAACCGCATTGATAAGCACTTCCGCTAAATGGTCTATGAGGGTACGTGGACATACTCTCCCCTCTCGTAGCTATGCATCTCCATGGATAGATCTTGCATGTGCATAGAATTTTTTTTGTTTTCCATGCAATGTTTCCCAACATACACCTGCTATTAATTCTGATATGTCGTAAGTAATTGATGATCCTACTTCTACTATGAATGATGCTACTGATTATGCTAGTACTTTGCTTGATGAAACTGTGCCATTAGGTGAATTTCTTGATGAACAACTTGCTAGAGCTAAAGAAATTAAAAGTGCTGAAATTGAGAATGCTGAAACCGATGAATTTATGATTCACCTATTAGGCCTAGCTATCCTAGAATTGAAATGCCTGAGATACCCAAGGGTTATGTTGTTGGTGAACAGATAGCTAGAGAACTTCTTTCTTGTAATGATAGAGATGATGTTAAGAAACTACTATGTAAGCTGAAAGAAAAATCTCTGAATGCAAGAATGAAATATGATCCTAAGTTTGCTACTTCACCTATCTTTGTTACTGATAAGGATTATGAATTCTCTGTCGATCTTGAGTTAATTACTTTGGTTGAATCTGATCCTTTCCATGGTTATGAATCTGAAACTGTTTAGGCACACCTTACTAAATTGAATGATATAGCCACCCTATTTGCTAATGAGGAAAAAATTCGCTACTACTATATCCTTAAGTTGTTTCCTTTCTCGTTAAAGGGTGCTGCTAAGATATTGTTTAATGCTCTTGCTCCTGATTGTGTGCGTAGTCCCTTGGATATGATATATTACTTCTTTGAAAAATATTTTCCTGCTCATAAGAAACAAGCTGCCTTATAGGAAATATTTAACTTTGTTCAAATTGAAGAAGAGAATCTCCCTCAAGCTTGGGGGAGGCTTCTCCAATTACTTAATGCTTTGCCTGATCATCCTCTCAAGAAAAATGAAATACTTGGCATCTTTTATAATGGACTAAGCGATGCTTCTAGGGACTACCTAGATAGTTGTGCTGGTTGTGTTTTCAGGGAACGAACAATTGAACAAGCTGAAGAACTATTGAATAATATATTGAGGAATGATAATTATTGGACACTTCCTGAACCACCACCTAAACCAACTCCGAAGAAGAGATGTATTCTATTTCTCAGTCCTGAAGATATGCAAGAGGCAAAGAAATCTATGAAAAAAAGGGTATTAAAGCTGAAGTTGTTAAGAATTTACCACCTATTGAAGAAATACATAGACTTGACACCCCGACACAGGTAGTAAAGGTAAATTCTCTTATAAGATTTGATGAAGGTGATATTCCTTATAATAATATGCTAGTCAATGCCTGGATGAATTTGACAATTACATTGTTAAGCAAGAACACTTTAATATGTATGGTACCAAGCAATTGAAATGCAATGCCTTCATGATTGATCATTTGAGTGACTTAATGTTCAGAATTGCTAATGATGTTAAAGGTATAGGTAAACATGCATCCATGGTCCAAACTTAGTTAGAACAAGTTGCTAAGTCTCAACATGATTTGCTCAATGAGATGAGTAATAAAATGAATGATCACGTTGTTAGAGTAATGACTAGAGGAGGTAAAATGACTCAGGAGCCACTTTATCCTGAAGGTCATCCTAAAAGAATTGAACAAGATTCTCAGAGAATTAATATTGATGCACCTAGTCTATCTAAGAAGAAAAATAAAAAGAAAAATGGTAGGACTTTGCATGCTTCTAGTGAAAGTGAGGTAGAAAAACCTTCTGAGAATAGTATTGATGTTTCTATTTCCGATGCTGAGACACAATCTGGTAATGAACATTCACCTAGTGATAATGATAATGTGATGTTCATGTAGATGCTCAATCAGACAATGATAAAGAACCTGATAATGATGTTGAAATAGAACGTGTTGTTGATCTTGATAACCCACCTCATAAGAATAAACGTTATGATAAAAGAGATTTCATTGCTAGAAAACATGGTAAAGAAAAAGAACCATGGGTTCAAAAAACCATGCCTTTTCCTACTAAGCCACCTAATAATAAGGATGAGGAAGAATTTGAACGCTTTGCTGAAATGCTTAGGCCAGTCTTTTTGCGTACTCGTTTGACTGATATTTTAAAGATGGCCCAATATGCTAAATATATGAAAGATATTGTCACTAATAAAAGAAAGATACCTGAAGCTGAAATCTCCACGATGCTCGCAAATTATTCTTTTAAGGATGGAGTGCATAAGAAACTAGGATATCCAGGAATACCTACTATACCATGCTCCATTAAAAGAAATTATGTCAAAACTGCTTTATGTGATTTGGGAGCCGGTGTTAGTGTTATGCCTTTCTCTTTATATAGAAGACTTTATTTGAGACTCACACCTACTGAAATATAATTGCAAATGGTTGAAATCAACTGCCATACCTATCGGTATTTGTGAGGATGTGCATGTTGTAGTTGCAAATGTTATACTTAATATGCCCGAGGACAACAACATGTCGATTATCCTTGGTAAACCCTTTTTGAATACTGCAGGGGCTGTTATTGATTGCAACAAAAGCAAGGTCACTATTCATATCAATGATAATGAGCATACGGTGCACTTTGTGAAAAAACAATTTCAAGTGAATGGTATCAATATTATTGAAAAAGTCTCAACAATTACTATTGGAAGCTTTCAGCTCCCTCTTCCTACTATCAAAAAGAAATATGAAACTCTTATTATTGGGGAGATGCATATCCCTGTTGAGGTAACCTAGTGTTATACAAAGATTCTTTGGTTTTATGTTTCTCGAAAATAGTTTGTTAATACGACTTGATCAGCCTTATTAATGGATTCTTTTTTAGGGGCATGAGGTCGATGAATTTAGTAAGCACAATCTTCTATACCTACTATTTGGTCTCTATTATTCTTAGTTAAAAACAATAAAATTCCATGATTATCCTATTTTCTGAATTATCCATGCAATAAAAATGGCCCATAAATAAAAGTGCTCAGAATGATGTAAAATTTTAACATGAATTTTTCTGGAATATTTAAGAATTTTGGCACTGAACACAACCCAGGGGGATGCCCCTAGTGCCCACGAGGCACATGGGCGCGGCCACCCCCTGGGCGCGCCCATGTGGCTCGTGGGCCCCACAGTGACCCACTCACTTATCCCTTTAGCCCACTTCATCTCTTAGCTCTAGAAAAAAATCCTGGTTGCTCTCTCCCTCGTGTTCTTGCTCCCAAACCTGAGATTTTTGATCTCTTTGCTCAGAGCTCCATTTCCAAAACTTTTTTGGGGGATTGCTCCTTGGTATGTCACTCCTTAATTGCTCCAATTAGTTTTTGCTTTAGTGAATTATATTTTGCATAATTAGCTGCTCTTGGTGCTACTGAAAATGAGCTTGCATGTTGAATTCTTTGAGTTCCGAGTAGTTTGAATGCTTGATATAGCCTCTAAACATTCATATGAGTAGTTGCTATCAATCTTGTGAAGTTTTATTGACATAATTTTGTGGCCCAAAAATTTCAGAAATTTGTTTGTAGGAAAAATGAACTTCTTTAGGAGGAGTTCTTCGAGGAGGAGGTCCTCGGAGGGGTCGTCGAGCGAGAGCTCGGTACGGCAGGCGTATGTTGAACCAAGGGCAAGCTTGGCACAGAGTACCGATACCAAATCATGTCGGTGGCCGTGCAACAAGTTCATGATAGGCGCGGGTATTAAAGAAGAATTTGATCTATATATTCAGAACACCGAGGTCACCGCCTTCCTACCAAATAAGCGACCACAACACTATAATCTCACTTATTCATTCACCCAAAAGTTTGAGTATCATACATGTGATTTTAGAGTTTTATTTCATCTTCATGATAGAGCCTATGGTATGCCTCTAGAAGAATTCTGTGATGCATGCAAAATTCCATATTGGGGTTCACTTGACGAACCGCAAAAATCTGACTATGATATGTTCCTTAATAGTCTTTGCAATGGTGAGGATAGAAGAGTCACACAAGCTGGAATAAAAAGTATTCAATTTCCCTCTATTCGTTACTTTGCATTGTTTAATGGAGAATGAATTGCTGGTAAACAAGACTGTAGTGCACTTTGTGCCCCTGATTTGAGCATTATTCATACTGCTCTAACGGGCCTCAAACCATATAATATTGGGGCAATTGTTGCACGTAGGCTGCAGTGCAATGCGGGAATGGTCATTTTTATGGACGAATTTATGCCTCTTGCGTAGCTGCAAAGCTAGGGGTCTCGCCTAGGCCCAATGATCCTATACTACCTGAAAAATACTTAGACTTTGAGGCAATGTGACACCATGATTTTATTAGGGATGCAGCTCAAAAATATGACTATACACTACTGCAGGATGTTGCTAACGCGACACTATGATCAGAGACCCTTTGACGAAACTGTGTGCGATGCATTAATCGCAAACGGGATGTAAAAAACCCGTCAAAAAAGATGCAAAACGTTTGCGATGGCGGAGACAACAAATACGGTTCAGATTTTAGTTACGTGTGCGATGCGGGGCATACGGTTGATTCATACGAACTGTTTGCGATTAGACAGAAGAACAGAAACGGGCAGCCATATCAATGTGTGTGTGATATACGGCATACAGTTCGCTCCGATGAACTATTTGCTATTAGGGAATGCAACAGAAATGGTCAGCCAGATCAAGGTGTGTGTGATATACGGCATACGTTTCACTCAGACGAACTATTTTCGATTAGGGAAGAGAACATAAACGGTTCAACTTAACAAGATGTGTGTGATATGCGGCATACAGTTCACATAGATGAACTGTTTGCGATGAGCCAAAAGAACGAAAACGTTTCGTGTAAACAAGATGTGTGTGATACACAGCAAACAGCCCACTCGGATGAACTGTTTGCGATGAGAAATTATAACACAGACGGTTACTATAGTTAGTTCGTGTGCGATTCTGTTTGTACAAAAAACTTTGAAAATTACTATAGTTAGTTGCTTGCGGTGGCTAGGAGTATCGCACACGATGCGTCTGCGAGCACTCGTGTGCGATGATTAGTAAGTTACACATATGTTTCCTTATGTTAACACGTGTGTGATAAATAACACGTGGCACCACATACGGTATTCGGGTTGTGTGTGTGCTCCACTTAGTCTTCCCGCGCTCCAGCGAATGCTTCCCGCGCTCCACATGGGTCAATTGTAAAATCCACGCCTCTTCCCTCATCGGTTTCCTGCCACCAGCTAATGGCTTGCTGCATATAACCCAGGCGGCAACGCACCGTCGTGACACTCTGCGCAGATCTAGTCCTCACCCATCTACCATTAGTTATTCCAAGCATGCCAGGCAACGACCAAACCTTCTACGTCGACCCCTACCTGCGTTACATCTTCGGTGAGGAGAACGAGCCGGAGCAGGTCGGGGAGCAAGAACTTCATCGGCCGGTGCAGGCACCATGGCCCATCAGCAGCGATATCGGCGTGACAATCCTTGGGCGCACAATCGACATATTGTAGAGGAAGTGTGATGAGCAGTTTGCCATCCACCATGCAAAAGATCCAGAGCTGCTTGGCGGCATGATCGACGACCCAACCGAAGAGCCACCATCACCAGTGCTCATCGAGAGCCTGATACCCCGCAAGGAATGGGCAGAGGAGCTATGTGATTCAGTCAAGACATAGCCAGCTTGCGGCTTCATCATTACCGGCGGCGGCCGTGTCAACCTCGATCCCGATGATCTGGAACATCGCCAACGTGATATCTTGAGGATGCAGGTGATGGACAGAATTTGCTACCAGGCCAGAGACATGAAAATGGAGCGGTTCCGCGGAGATATCATGCGTGTGATTGCACGCTGTCAAGCTCTTCTGGAAGAGGCCCAGCAGCCCCAAGAGCCTCCCAGCGCCAGCAGCTCCGTAGGCGGAGGCGGGTCGGGACACTTGGAATGAACAGCCGCAAGGGTGCTATGCTGATCATGGAGTCCGAGAAGACCGTCGTCGGAAGGCCGCCAGCTTAGCCTTTTAGCCTATATTTTATCATAATTGTATGCATATGTAGGTCATGAGTGTTTTGGGCGTTGCCGCATGTGGCATTTTAAATTATCCTGAATATGTAAGACAATTATTAACCGTTGCCATTGTAAATTTGCCTCAACGGCGAGCAGAGCGCGCACAGGGACGCCAGAGCGGAGCGCGCCGCGGCCGCCTCAATGGCGAGCAAAACATGCGGACAGACGCGAGTAGAGCGCGCCGCGGCCGCCTCAACAACGAGTAGAGCGCGCTGCGGCCGCCTCAACGGCGAGCAACCACGTGGTCAACCTTCGGGCACCCCGTGGGAGGCGCGACGGCGCATCCATCGGACACGATGGTGATATCTTGACTATGTGTGATAGTGGGCAGGCACGTACACGTACATCCGAGAACGCGGGCTCACGTTTCGGCCTTCCGATGCGTGGCATACGGTTGATCCATAAGAACTGTTTGCGATGAGCCAGAACAACAGAAATGGGCTTTGTAGGCCCAGAATCATCAATAAATTTTGACCTTATTTCTCGTCACATTGCAGATTACAACGCAATAAGTAATTGCAAATCTGTTCACACCAATCAAACCAATATGTGTTCACACTTAGCACTGGGCTATAAAAACTACCCACTCAAAATTTACTTCACTGTTCCTCTCCTTATCACCCACAAAACTGGTCTTTCCTGTCAAGTCATTCCGCCATGACCGGTAGTAGGAGTTTCGGGTGGACATATAACCAGGGAGCAAAGACCAAGGCCATGGAAGCACTAGAGAGGTCCCATCGCCACGCGGCAGCCGCAACAGAGATGTCCCGGCGCGCCGCGGAGCCCTCGAATGAGCTCTCACCAGCACGCGAGGGCTCTCACAAGCGCACTCACCGCGTCGGCAATCGCGACAAGCTGGCGTTGATGAAGTCCTTGGCCGGCGATGACAACATTCTCGCTGGCCTCATTAAGCAGCAGGAGTTGGTCGACGGCTTGATGAAGTGGCTCGAGATCAGCGATGCCTCGGTTGATAAGGCGACCGGCCTCATCGAGCAACTCATGGGTGACAATGCGAAGCTCCTCAAGGTGCTCGCCGAGAAGGAGGAGGAGGCCACCGGCTGGAAGATGTTGCATGAGCAGAGCAGTGCCTCGGGGATGACGCTGACAGCGGTTGTCGAGGAACTAATGGGTGACTTGAGGAAGCTCCGGATCGAGCGCGAGCAGGAGGTGGAGGAATCCGTGGCTGCTTTCAAGCAAAGTCATGAGGAATTGAAGAAGGAGCTGGAGAATGTCGTTGCCCGGTGATCCATCGAGGAGTAGAGACGATAGTGACCCAGATCGTTGTCTGCGATTTCCTTCTTCTCTTGCCCCCGTGTTTCCGGGCTTTGCCGCATGTGGCATTTTAAATTATCCGGAATATGTAAGACAATTATTATCCGCGCCATTGTAAATTTGTCGTCGTATTATTCGTTGCCATTTTATTTGTCGTCGTATTATCTGTTGTCCTATATGGCATTTTAAATTAGGCCGGAATACGAGTTGAAAACACGAACAAAGCAAGTGCTAACGTTGAGCGGGCCATGGGATCACAAGCAAACACCCTCTGTCAAGGTGCTTTAATTAACCGCGTGTTAAACAGTGGCTAGGCCACCATTAATGGAGAAGTTGTGAGCGAAGCGGGCGGCTGGTGGATGGAGGTCAAAGAGCTCGCTTCCCGGTGAGCATGGGCGGCCTTGCTGCTCGCACGTGTCCTTTCGAGCCTGTGAGGTGGACAGGATGCACGCGTCCCGTCGAGCCTGCGCGGCGGACTGCTCGCACGCGTCCCGTCGAGCCTCCACGGCGGACTTCTCGCCCTCGTCCCTTCTAATCAAACAGCTGCACGCACGCCACCGAGTATGGTTAAATTTTGGCACAAAATACAAAGATGACCAATGAACGAGGACGGAAGTAGTACTATCCCATAAGAAAAGAGGGACGCGTGGCCGCACTGAAATGGTTACAGGAACACATGGTTCATATAATAACAACCGTTTGCGATATTAACGTGTCAGCTATTTGTTTCAAAAGGACTTCATTGGCTATTAATGTGTGTGCCTTGTCTCAAACTGGGCGATTTTTTTACCACGGCATATATGTGCCATGTCATGAAACCATGCCAAGTTTCATGTTTTTTGGGTGAGTTTTCGATTTACTGGGATTTAAAAACCGAGATTCTCAATGTTTCAGGACGACGAGAAGTTTGTAATTCATTCTCATTCCTTCAATGAGACCTAAACATGCACCCAATGACACATGTACGATTTCCCACCTATTTTGCTTCACTGGAGCATGTGCTTGTAGTTCAAATTTGAATTATGGACTACATTAAATGCCTAGAAAACTCAATTAATATATAAAATGGCCAAACAAACCCTGAACAGTTTCAAATTTCATCACGACACTCATGTTATTCTATGTTGCCTGTAGAAAACAAAGTTCAAGGCGAGAAGAGGCGGCGATTATCGTTTCGCCCACAAGAGGGGCATGTTTCCTTACCGGAACCAGGAGGGTTGCGAGAAGCTTCGGTTTGTAAGAGGCTTGTAATATAGCTTGGCCCAAATTGGACAATTATTTTACCACGACTTATATGTGCCATGTAGTGACACCATGCCAAGTTTCATGATTTTCTGGTGAGTTTTGGAGTTACGGTGATTTAAAAACCGAGATTCACAATGTTTGTGGCCAAGCCAGGATGCCGAGACGGTTGAATTCATTCCCATTCCTTCCATGGGACCTAAACATGCACCCCAAGGACACATGTACATTTTTTCTAGCCATTTTAGTGCACTGGAGCATGTATTTGTAGTTCAGATTTGAATTATGGACATTAAATGCTTAGAAAACTCTATTAATGAATAAAAAAGGTCAAACGAACCCTGAATAATTTCAAAGTTCAGCGCGAATCTCCCATTGCTCCATGTTGCGTGTAGAAGAAAATACAAGGGTAGAAGAGGGAGCGATTATCGTTTCGCCCACAAGGGGACATGTTTCCCTATCGAAACCACGAGGGTTCTTGCGACAGGCTCCGGTTTGTAAGAGGTTTGTAATAAAGCTTGGCCCAAATTGGACAATGTTTTTACCACGACATATATGTGCCATGACGTGACACCATGCCAACTTTCATGACTTTCTGGTGAGTTTTGGATTTACGGGGATTTAAAAGCCGATATTCCAAATGTTTGAGGACAAGCCAGGATGCCAGTACGGTTGTAATTCATTCCCATTCCTTGCATGGGACCTAAACATGCACCCAAGGACACGTGTATAATTTTTCTAGCCATTTTGCTGAACTGGAGCATGTATTTGTAGTTCAGATTTGAATTATGGACATTAAATGCCTAGGAAACTCAATTAGTGTATAAAAAGGCCAAATGAAGCCTGAATAATTTTAAATTTCAGCACGGATATCCTGTCGTTCCATGTTGCCTGTAGAAGAAAATACAAGGCAAAAAGAGGCAGTGATTATCATTTTGGCCACAAGGGGGACACGTTTCCCTATCGGAACCACGAGGCTTCTTGAGAGAAGCTCCGGTTTGTAAGAGGCTTGTAATAAAACTTGCACCAAAATGGACAAAAAAAATTCCTCGACATATATTTGCCATGTCGTGACACCATGCCAAGTTTCATGATTTTCGGGTGAGTTTTGGATTTACGGGGATTTAAAAACCGAGATTCTTCTCACGAAATGTTTTCAAATAGCACACGGTTCACTCACGAAAACCGTGTGCCTACCACACCGTGGTCGATGCTCCCCCTGCTGCGCGTGCGATCTGAGTCGTGCGTTCTGATTGGCCAGAACCCAAACCCCACGGATCGTACGTCTGCACCGTTGGATGCTCCCAGATCGAACGGCAATCCTCATCCCTTTTGACAGCACATGCAGTTCCGGTTGTGATTTTATTTATATGGGTAAGCACTGTGCGCATGCGTCGTGCTAGCTCACGCTTCCTTCTCTACTAAGTTTTCTATATTAATGTTGTTATATATCCAAACACGTTACCGTTTCCCGCCACTCCTCCCATCGGTTTCCCGCCTCTTATCCGATCATTTTCCCGCTGCCAGTGTCAGTGCTCATTGAAGGCTAGGCGGTGACACACCGGCCATGTAAATATCGCACACAGTTTCTAAAAGCACAAATGTGTGTGATAGTAGGGAGTAGGTCCCATAGAGTGACCAGCTCGAAACGCCTTAAAGGCAAGGAGGCAATTCCTATCAGCAAGGGGCGGCTTCCCATCCGCTAGCCTAGTCGAATAGAACGCAGAAGTTAAGCGTGCTCAGGCTGGAGTAGTCTAAGGATGGGTGACCCGGTGGGAAGTTGCATATCTCTAGCTTCATTTAAACGCTATGATACGGTAATTATAGAGATAAATGTCTCTATATTGACCTGTCATCACGATTATATAAACCTTGGGATCCTTGTTTTGCTAATTTGTAGACTTGTTTTTTATTGGTTATTTTTTGTTCTAAAAAATCAAAGAATGATCGACTCTATAGTGACATGTCATGGCGATTATATAAACCTTGGGATCCTTGTTTTGCTAATTTGTAGACTATGTTTTCATTGGTTATTTTTTGTTCTAAAAAAATCAAAGAATTATCGACATCTGTAGGCCCACACAAATTATCCCTTTGACTCAACGCACGAGAAGGATTTACTCTTTGCTCCGTGTTCTATGTTAGAGCAAATCAAGTTTCAGCACATGCGTTGGACGGCACCCGGCCCCTACCTCCCTCCCCCCCACCCGCCTCAAAGTTGCGTTCCCGACATCGTACGTCTTTAACCTGGCCGCGGGGGTACGATGTTCAGTTTGTAATGTTACTGATGTAGTTGGTGCCCCCATCGAACTTGTGCTTTCGAGATTTGAACAAATCACACACCAGACCCATACATATTTTTAGGGTCGCATGCATGGTATAGGGGGGCGGGTGTTCTGATCGAGCATGTCTCCCTTGTGTGGTTTATAGACGCCGCACATATCTGTGGGCTCCCCGAGGTATATATATTATCCTTGACCGATAACGAGGGGGGCCCACACAATCTATCCCTTTGACCCAACATATATACGAGAAGGGTTTGACCATGATGGTTTCCTATTGCTATGTGTGCCATGTTAGACCAAATAATATTTGAGCGCATGCGTTGGACGACACCCCCCCCCCCGCCGCCGCCGCCTCGAAGTTGGGAAACCGACATCGTACGTATTGGACCTAGCTTGGGGTCGGGTACGGTGTTCGGCTTGTAATGTAGTTGGTGGCCCATCGAAGTTGTGCATTCGGGATTTAAACACATCATACACCACTGTACCCATACATATTTTTGGGCTGCATGCAGTGTATACGGGGTCTTCTGATCAACCACGTCTCCCTTGTGTGGTTTTTTGTGACGACACGCATATCTGTGGGCTCCCCGAGTGTATATATATCATCCCTTTGACCGATAACGAGGGGTATGTGTTAGCCATGAATGGATTCCTCCTAGTTCGTGTTAGGGCCGGTCACCGTCACATGTCGTTCAACCAAAGCTCGAGCTAATGCGTTGTCAGGATTCCCTCCCACATGCTCGGATTGCTGGGTTCGACCGACACCGTACCCTGCGTATCTCATCCTTAACTACCTGGCTTTCATGGTTTTTGTCTGTATCAAGAGGCAGACACCACATCTAAATTGTACATTATTCTATATTGAAAACACACATCACCCCTTCCAACGTACATCATTTTGGGCCGCACGCAAGCGGTGCTGGTTTTGTGGTCCCTCTCGTGCGATTTTTTATGATGGTTCAATCTATTGGCCCAAGCGGTTTATCGACAACAACAGTTGTCGTTTGACCAAACGATAGATTCACTGGTCTGTCTTATGGTAGGTCATGGCGACATGCATGTATGACCAAAGTATCATTATGTGCATCCGCCCCGCCGACACGAAGTGGGAGGTGGGTCAAGCACCCTAGCTAGCTACGACATTATGTCATTATAGATATATCCAAGGGTGCTTTCGGGCTTGCGAGGCAGGTGCCACCAAAGTTGTGCATTGTGTATTTAAAGTTTTAAACTTCACACCCTATATTCCTACATATATTTGGCCACTTCCAGGTGGTTCTTGACTTCTGGCCCCTCTCATCGATCTTCGACGACGCGCCCAACCGTGGGCCCGCGCGGTCAAAGTTGTGCATTGGAATTTTGAACATCACAGACCACCCTTTTCACTCATATATATTTGGGCCACATGCTGGTGTGGCTGTCTTCTGACCCTCTCTAAGGTTTTTTTTGCTGCAAAGACTCTGATGACGCTCAACAGACACGGTATAATGTCTTAACCGTGTGTGATGCAAGTGCGCTGTGAATCACCATGACTGCGCAAGCGCGAGCAAAGGTGGAGGTACTGGCTTAACCGTGTGTGATGCAAGTGCGCTGTGAATCACCACGACTGCGCAAGCGTGAGCAAAGGTGGAGGTACTGGCTTAACCGTGTGCGATGCAAGTGCGCTGTAAAATCACCACCTGCGCAAGCTAAAGGCGGGTAGTTTATTTAGATTGCATTCCACGTCTGTGTCTGAAAATTAGGACAAACCGTGTGCGATAGACCAGCTAGCTAGTAATCTAAAAACAAACTACCCGCCTTGAGCGTTGCAAAAATCGGCGGTTTCACCACTTTTCCTCAAACACCACCCCCCCCTCCCATCGTCCCCCCACTCCATAGTCCCCCCCACCCCCCCTCCCCCCCCCCCCCTTGAACCCTAGCTCACCGCCGCCGCCAACCCTTCCGGCTTCCACTATCCTCCTATTTAATAAGTGTGGTTCCGCGATTCCCATACCTGTCGCCACTCCCTGATTTTTAAAAGGAGGTTTCCCCCCTTCCTATTCCGTCGTGCTTGCCCCCGCCCTGTCCGGGCCGGCCTTTCCCCCCCCGTTCCTCTGCCTCTGGTTAGGGGGGGTGCCTTTCCCTTTCCTTTCCTGTTTCCCCTTCACCCTGCCTTTATTCCCTCCTTCCTTCCTCCTTCCCATTCCTTTTTTTCCTTATCCTGTCCTTTTTTCCTTTCCGATTGTCCATCTTTTCCGCGTTTCCGGCCCCCCACCCTTTCCCGGATGCCGGGCCGGTGACTGCCGGTCCGGGCCGCCTCGAATTTCCTGACCTTTCTCCTTTTGCCGTTCCTGTCCCTTTCCAACCCTTGCCGGCCGGTCTGCCCATTCCTCCTAGCTTAGATAATAAAGTTTAGGTTACCCAGCGATTCCCATACCGTCGCCCCACTCCCCTGAGTTTTTAGATGAGGCATGCGGTGTCCCTCCCCGCCAGATCCACATCCCCTACCCCAGAATGTCGCAGCCTAAACTCGACCACGTATCCCGGGGAGCCCGACGAGCGTTCGGCCAAGAAGAGGTTTATCATGGCTCCTCCGGCGGACGTTGGCGAGGTGGCCGCCGTTCGCCCAGACCTGCCGATCCCGGAGCAACACCTTGCCGCGGAAGCCGGCGAAGACGTTGACTACGTTGCCATGCCGAAGGATTCACATCAGTGGGCTAGCGTATTACTGTATCTCAGGAAAGCTGGCTATGACATCAAGCTCGTCGACAGCGACGGCTTCACGCGGGCCATGTCATAGGTTAAGTGGTCCATCCCCAATCCCTCTGGTTCAACCATCGTCGATCTCTTCGATGGCCCTGCCGCTGATCTCCTCCGCCACGCGGTCAAGGATTTGCGATCCTTGTACGCCATCGAGTCCATTTTTTCATTTCTGAAGGACACGTTCTATGGCGGCGGCTTGGGATCCTCAATTGCCAAGTCAGATCTCATCGACCACGACCACGAGGAGGGCACCCACAACTGTTCTTCCAAGGTGAAACCGCCCATCTGTGACATCAGAGAGTGCACCATGGGTCTGTGCTCTTCCAACTGGAAGGATCCCGTCCATGACATGTGAGGCAACATCCTATCAGCAAATCTTACCTTTTCTAGGTTGCCAACCCGTACCCTTTGTTGTAGTAGCATTTTCCATGCGGTGTTTTAACTGTGCCGTGTTTAATTATTTCAGTTATGCAAAAATGTATTGTTCAATAGGGCTATGTGATGTTTAAGTATGAATTGTCCACTTCAGTTTCACGAATGGCTATATTTGGTTGTTTATAGTGAATAGATGCCTTGTTTATCTGTATTTGGTTGTTAGGTTGGTTGCAGTGAGCATTTTTCCAGTTATCGAGCAGATGCCTTGTTTATATGTATTTGGTTCTTAGGTTGGTTGCAGTGAGCATTTGTCCAGTTATCAAGCAGATGCCTTGTTTATCTGTATTTTGTTGTTAGGTTGGTTGCAGTGAGCATTTGTCCAGTTTTCAAGCAGATGCCTTGTTTATCTGTATTTGCTTGTTAGGTTGGTTGCAGTGAGCATTTGTCCAGTTTTCAAGCATATGCCCTGTTTATCTGTATTTGCTTGTTAGGTTGGTTGCAGTGAGACTCTGTCCAGTTTTCAATGGCTATATTTGGTTGTTATACTGATCATTTATGCCTTGTTTATTTCAGTCATTCACAATGTGATGTTCATTACGTGCAAGTCGGAACTGTGCCACTCGATTGCATCAATACTAGTTTGAACGGCTATATTTGGTTCCAGTTATGCCTGGTCTAGTTAACACATGCCCTTTATTTCAGTTTTACACATTTATCCAGTGTGATGTTTAAGCATTACCTACGTTCTATTCATTTTCAACAATACCAGTTTGAATTGCAATATTTGATGGCTGTTAAGCCTGTTGTAGGTAACATTGCCTTCCATTTTATATCTGCTTTAATAGCATGCTAAAATCAACACATTCAAGCTATCATTTGGAGATGATGTTGTTTTCCTTTGCTATATTTGTTTGATGTTAAGGTTGCTGTACTTATCATGCCTTTCCACTACTTATGCAGGACAACAACGGGAGTGGCCACCATTTTCCGCCGAGGTTAGTTTCATCCCTCGGCTTGTACTCCCCCCGTCTTTCCATAATGTAGTGCATATAGATCCAGGCCTGGACACTTGTTAGCTTCTAATATTGACTTGTTGTTTGTAGGTACATATGCCCTTGGCAAGGATCCACGCATGGATTCCCTTTTTGCATATGGGGCCATGAGATATTCATGAACAAGCATCAAGTGAGGAAACTGATAAGGATTATTAGCAAACAGATACGAACGGTGGCAAGAAAATTATTTGTTTATGCTCTATCCAACACAACAGTGAGCTGTAGGATGGTAACTACAAACTCTGCAGCCTTCTCTTTTTACTGCCCATAATGAGTTGTTAGACAACAATGTCTGAATATTTTTCGTTCGCAGTGGTTCCCGAAGCAGTTCACTCAAGATTACCTTGCAAAGTACATGATTGGTGGACACGCAATGAAGGTTAAAGTATTTCATCCAGACTACAATGAGCATCGAGAAGTCCTAATGAAGACAGTGAAGGATGGATGGGCAGCCATCACAAGGGGTTGGCCTAGAGTCGTGCGCGCATTACGTATGGAGGAGGGCACAATATGGGCATTCCACTTCACCTTCTCCAGCAACCAGAATGTCTTTCGCCTCTCTCTTTACAGTCTTTAGTACAACTGTGGTTCATCATTCTTTACTTGGTGCTTCTGTAGTTCTTCAGTATATGTACCTGTGCATCGAATTATGCATTCGTGGTTGAACCTATATTTGTAATAAACATGGTTGCATATGAAATAAGTGATTGCCTACTTTCAAATTCAAAACATGTGATTTTTAAATTAGGGATTACACTGCACACGGTTTGCGAAAGCGAAACGTCTGCGATAGACGTGGAGATCAGACACGTTTCTAGGATCCACTACGTGTGCGATCAATCTCTACTGCACACACGATCAGCCAAGAAAAAACGTGTGCGATTAACAATAGCATCGCTAATAGTTCTTTCTTATTAAATGTTTGCGATAGTCAGCATATCACACACGCTTCGTAATTATGGACTGTTTATGATGTTGTGCGCATCGCAAACGTTTGGTCATAGAAGAACGCGTGTGATAGGTCTTCATCCGATGCGGGTACGACGGATGAATCGTGTGGGATGTATTCAAGCTTCGCATACAGTTTTATAGCGACAACTGTGTGCGCTCTTACATCGAATCGCATATAGTCGAGGAAAAGTAAATGTGTGTGATTGTCTGCTTCTATAATCATGAACTGTTTGTGATGGGTCACGCATCGTAAACGTAGCACCACAGAATACCGACTGCGATGGCAATGCGAGCACAAACGAGTTGCAAGGATGGAGCATTTCTGATATTCGAGATATCAGAAATATTTTTATAGGGACAACTGTATGCATCAAGGCTCCCTATCCCCGACGGTTTCTGTGTCGTGTGGGAAGGACCCCCCTATCGCAGTCACTCACTTGGCGACGGTTCCAAACGCCGTCGCGGAAAGGGGTTAAAAACCGTTTATATAGCACCTCGATGTACCAGTGATAACTTAATATTCGATAAAAATTGTGTTGTCTCTGTTATTTTGCCTGCACCTGTTCTCTTTGATTTTTAGAGGAAACAAAGATATTTCATCTATGAGAGCGAGGCATGTGAGTACAACGCAGTAGTATAAAGCTGCACGTCTCGCTGAGGAGGTTGCATGGAGAGCCTCCACGATCTACCACTTTGATTATTACCCAGACCAGCGATGGTGATTACCAAGCCAGGCAAAAGCGTAAGCTTGGGGGAGTACGTATTTCTCACCGACATTACATTCATGATCACACATTTCATTCTAGTTGTCAGTGTTCATCCTCTTTCATTCTATAATCCTTTTTAGTTTTATTTTAGCTTTCTTCTTGTGTGTTTGAAAAACTTTGAGAAAATCCAAAAATATTTGTCGCTTCTTTTTGGTTTTCCTTTCTAATTAAATTAGTTGTAGTATTAAAAGAAAACCCAAAAATATTTCTCGTTCCTTCTTTTGCTTGTTGGGAGCTTTCCCGTGTAAATAGTTTTTCTCGCTTTTGTTTTTCCTTTATTAATTTGCTTTCTTCAAGAGAACTAAAAACTCCAAAAACATTTCAGTGTGTTTCTTTGAAAATTCTCTCTTTTTGTTGAGTCATCGTAAGGAGAAGACCACAATGAAAATGTTGAGTGGCTCTAATATGCATTATTGTTGGTCTAACAAAGAGCATATATTACTTTGTCTTCTCCTTTGAATTAAATGTTTGCAGATTCTAGCTTAGTCCACGACACTCTTGCACTATTATTATTTTCATATCGTCACGCAAGTGAAAGGCAATAATGATGATAATTTGATGAAGTGACTATGGCAAGGAAAAGTGGGTACGAACTTAACTAGTTTTTGTTTTTGTAAATATGTTTAACTCAGTATCCATGATTCATCATATTATGAGTAAACATGTTTATGATAACAATTAGAGATTATAGTTGCTCATGCCATGCTTAAGTAGCTAGAAGTGGATAATGATTTATCTTGGATGTTAACATGCATTAAAATGGTTATGATGTAGTATGATAGTATGGTATCCTCCTCTGAAAGTTTCAAGTGGCTTGACTTGGCACATGTTCACGCATGTAGTTCATTCAAAACCAACATAGCCTCCACGTATTTATGTTCATGGTGTTTATATCCTACTCATGCTAGTATTCAATGTTAATTATTCACAATGCATGATTATGACCGTTGTCACTCTCTAGTTGGTCGCTTCTCAATCTTTTTGCTAGCCTTCGCCTGTACTAAGCGGGAATATTGCGTGTGCATCCAAATCCCTAAACCAAAGTTGTTCCAAATGAGTCCACTATATCTACCTATATGCGGTATTACTCTGCCGTTCTAAGTAAATTTGCATGTGCCACCTCTAAACATTCAAATAAGCATCTATTTTGCGTGTCCGTGCCGCTCTTGGAGTGATGACCCACAAGTATAGGGGATCAATCGTAGTCCTTTCGATAAGTAAGAGTGTAAAACCCAACGAGGAGCAGAAGGAAATGACAAGTGGTTTTCAGCAAGGTAATTTCTGTAAGCACTAAAATTGTCGGTAACAGGTAGTTTGATAGCAAGATAATTTGTACCGGACAAGTAACGGTAACGGTAAAGAAAGTGCATCAAGGTAGCCCAATCCTTTTGTGGCAAAGGACAGGCCAAAACGGTCTCGTATAATAAGCAAAGCGTTCTTGAGGGCACACGGGAATTTCATCTAGTCACTTTCATCAGTTTGGTTTGATTCGCGTTCGCTACTTTGATAATTTGATATGTGGGTGGACCGATGCTTGGGTGTTGTTCTTACCTGAACAAGCCTCCCACTTATGATTAACCCCCTCGCAAGCATGCGCAACTACGATAAAAGTATTAAGATAAAATCTAACCATAGCATTAAACATATGGAGCCAAATCAGTCCCTTACGAAGTAGCGCATAAACTAGGGTTTAAGCTTTTGTCACTCAAGCAACCCATCATCTAATAACTACTCCACAATGCATTCCCTTAGGCCCAAAGATGGTGAAGTGCCATGTAGTCGACATTCACATGACACCACTAAGGGAATCTCAACATTCATACCATCAAAATATCGAACACATATCAAATTCACATGATTACTTGCAACATGACTTCTCCCGTGACCTCAAGAACAAAAGTAAATACTCACAAACGATGTTCATGCTCAAGATCAGAGGGGTATTAAATAGCATAATGGACCTGAACTTATAATCTTCCACCAAATAAACCATATAGTAATCAACTACAAGATGCAATCAACACTACTAGTCACCCACATGTACCAATCTGAAGTTCCGGTACAAAGATTGAACACAAGAGATGAACTAGGGTTTGAGAGGAGATGGTGCTGTCGAAGATGTTGATAGAGATTGGCCTCCCAAAGATGAGAGGGTTGTTGGTGATGACGATGGCTTCGATTTCCCCCTCTGGGAGGGAAGTTCCCCCGGCGAAATCGCTCCGCCGGAGGGCAAAAGTGCTCCTGCCCAAGTTCCGCCTCAAGACGGCGGCACTCTGTCCCCAAAGTCCTCTCCTCATTTTTGCTAGGTCAAAAGACCTTAAGTACCATAAGATGGGCACCGGAGGTGGGCTGGGCTGGCCACAAGCCACCAGAGCGCGCCTGGGGGGCCTGGCGCGCCCTGGTGTCTTGTGGTCACCAGGTGGCCCCCCTCCGGTAGTTATTTGCTCCAGTATTTTTCATATATTCCAAAATAATTCTCCGTGAATTTTTAGCTCATTTGGAGATGTGCAGAATAGGTATCTCTGACGTAGCTTTTTCAGGTCCAGAATTCCAACTGCCGGTATTCTCCCTCTTTGTGTGAACCTTGCATATTATGAGAGAAAAGGCATTAGAATTACATCATAAAGCATTATTATGTAGAAAAACATTATAAATAACAGCAAGAAAACATGATGCAAAATGGACGTATCAACTCCCCCAAGCTTAGATCTCGCTTGTCCTCAAGCGAAAGCCGATATCGAAAACCATGTCCACATGTTTAGAGAGAGAGGTGTCGATAAAAACAAAATACAGACATAGTAGCATCATGCTTATTATTATAATAGCAACAAACTTCGTCATAAAGCTTTATCATATAACTTCTCATGAACAAGTAACAATTCATCACAACATCGAAGTAGAAAGCATAAACTTTATTGAAAACCAACAAACTATGTTCTCAGTCAACTTTGCAACTATAATTCATCATATTTTCAGGAAGGGTCTCGTATCGGAGCCTTTTGGCAAGTCCACATACTCAACCATCATTTAATCTTCTATGATTGCTAACACTCACCGCATACACATGAGCAAAAAGTTTCAACCGGACATATAGAAAGATAGGGGCTTATAGTTTCGCCTCCCAACTCACTCACCTCAAGGGTGATGTCAACAATAATAACTCATGCTCACTCACATTCAACTGGATATATGTGCCTAGACACTACAAGAAATATGTCAACTTGCGACCATCACTATTGGTCGCTGAATGGTCATTGTTTTTCATGTGCGAACTTTTTATGACCAAAAACAATTGGTCAAAAGCTGACCGTCTTTAATGAAACTTAACGACCTTCTTTGTGATATGGTCATCGAAGGCAACGACCAAAACAAAAGGCCGTTGGTCCTATGACCTTTTTTTTTGGTCGCTGGTTGTCTACCCAGGCCACGCCGGATCCAACGTGGCAAGCTAACATGGCAAAATTGCGACCAATTGAATTGGTCGTTGATAAGAATCAGCCCGATCCATTTCGCTGCTTTACATGGGCCGAGCCCAACAATTCAACCTTTTTATATTTTTCCTATTAATTTTGTTCATCTACATGGGCCAGGCCCAACATTTTAGCCATTTTATTTTTGGGTTGAGGCCTTCATTTTTCTTTTTTTTATAAAATGGGTCCACTAGTCAGGTGGGTCCCCATTGTCAGGTTCTGGTAAGTAGGTCCTAGCTGTCAGGGTCATATTCTTCATTTTTTAATTTAACATAATTAAATACCCAATATGGCAGAGTCGCCAAACAAAACAATTCTACAAGTAACACTTCAAATATTATCAGCCAGATTCAATACAAAGCTCCTGTTGTACAAATAACACGTAATAAGCTCTAACATACACTTTGCAAGCTCTACAAGTGTAATAACAGTATGACAGTCACAGTTACAAGCTCCACAAGTTCAATAACGAGGTACAGTACTTTACAAGCTCTACAAGTGTTATGTTCTTCAGCATGGAGCTCCTTCGACAGCTTCACTAGACGACCATAGTCAGGACTGGGCTAACAGAACGGCGATATGCCTTGCACGGTCGCCCTGTTACATGAATCAACAGAAAAGAATCCAAAAAACTGGAGCCAATATACTATGAGCAGACCTTTCAAAAAAGGACAGTTATTTAGAATGACGACACAAATTCAGCTAGTATCATGCTTTTCGTTCTCCAGCTAGTTAAAATGAGATACTCATTCATAAAAGAAAACAGAGACACAATATGAAAATTCATTACACAAGTGGAGGTTATGCAAAATACTTCACTGCAACACATTGCGCGTAAACTACGCAGAAGATATAATTGATAAAAATCAGTTTGCTGCTACTGTCATTGGAAAACTGCTGTGGGTTTGTTTTGATCATAGAACATAGAACTGATAACATCAGTTTGCTGCAACTCTGTCATGGATTTGTTTTAATCGCAAAAGATAGAATTGTTAAAATTTAGTTTGCTCTACTGTCATTGAATAACTGCATCTGCAGCGGAGACATCTTACCCAGAGAGCCGACGTGCATGGACTTGCGCAACATATGACAGAGTTGCCGGACGTCTCTCCTGCCTAAAACAGAGAAGAACACAAAACAACATGGTTCAGTACCACAATGTTTGCCTGAGATAGTTCTGACGGATGTGTTTGGAGATGACGGGGATGTGAAGATGGGGATTACCTGTGGGTTGTTGTAGGCATCTATCTTCTTGGTGTACTCAGCCTTGAGCTTCCTGGCTCATAGTATATTGTACCCTGCACACACCAAGTTTCAAATGTTCAGAATAGATCAACATGTTGAGCAGTTAGGGAATCACGAGAAGGAAGTGGGAGGTGGATCACGATGGTCTCACCTTGTTGCCATCGTCCTCATCCAACCCAGGCGACCAAGTACACATCCAAGCTAGTTCATGAATCCATGGGTGCTAGCTTGCCTACCAGCTCCAGCATTGTGACCCTGGATGCCACAAAAACAACCTGACTTATAAGCATAGTGTCGGTGTACTAAGTATTGGGCCACTAGTACCCCGTACTTGTGCACGGGCAGTTGTAGCCATACTCGCGGCAAGGCTTGTCGGGGAACAGTTCGAGGTTGACTCAAGCCACCAAAGAAATCATCAAGTCAGAGATCTGAGGATCAGCAGATAAGAAGAGCTGGAATCCGAAGGCCAGCTTCCCCGGCAAGATCTTGCCGGGGTGGCCTGCGGAGCTCGGCAAGGATCGGTGCCCGGCAAGCTTCGGCGCCCGGCAAGGTTTTGTTGCTGTGCCACCGCTCTAGCACAGCGACAAACCCAACATTCTGGGTCCTTCTTTGGATGCGTGGCGACGCGCCAGTGGAGGAGAGCTTAAGCGGTGCTGATGGGATGGCCCCTTTTTCCATCCCCAAGAAAGTAAGGACACCTAAACGGACACCTTACGGTGCATTAAATGCGTTCGTCCTAGTCCGTCAGAGGTTAGGTATGATGACCCTGTAGCTACTTTACACCTCAATGTATGTACATTTTGCCACTGTGGTGACCCCTTTGTGGTATAAAAGGAGGCCCACGGCAACTGCTACAGTGGGGAAGGATCTTCTGGCCCATTCTGCATGCGTAGCTGCTCTTGAACGTACTGTTCACTGTGAGCGCTCCTGGAGCCTGGGCTCAAGAACACTAATAATAACACAAGGCAGGAGTAGGGTTTTACGCTGATCAGCGGCCCGAACCTGGGTAAAATTGCCCCGCGTCGATCGTTGGTTCTGCTCTTTGCGCATACCTCTCCCCCCGCCGAATCGTAAAGGGGTCTCTTGGGATCCCATAGGTGTCGCACGCTGACATCTTTGGCGCGCCAGGTAGGGGGATTGTAGGTTGTGTGAACCTGATCCAATGATCGGTGCCTTAGTTTCTTCATCATCTTCATCATCATGCCACCCAAGAAGAAGAGCGCTGCGACGGCACAACCATCCACGCCCATTTTGCCTGCGCCTTCGCGTACAGGCGATGGCGTGGGTGCAGAAGGAAGAGGACTAGAACCTCCACGGCGTTCTGGTGATCCGAGCCAGGCGAGCGGCACCGTTCGCAGTGGCAGCGGCAACCTACACGCCGCTGGATCCAGAGACGGAGCTGTGTTGCCTACGGGTGGCACAACGAATTCCAGAGATCGGAGGGCGCCTGCTGGAGCTCCCGCGCCGGCGCAAGCATCACGACCTACCCAGGTCGTGCACGACGAGCGACGTCATGGCGTTGGTGGTTCAGGGCGTCCCCATGAAAAGATTTCTGCGCATCGAACCCAAGATGCGCGGGACCAGCATGCCCACCGAGCTACCGGCGGAGGTGGCGCGTGGTCGCGTGACCGTGGTGGTGCTCCTTCTAACATGGCTAGGAGTCAGAGCACCTCACGTACCTCGCACCTGTCGCCGCCGCCTACGCCAGCGGAAGCCTTGGCACGTGCGCAGCTGCTCCTCGATTTCCCTCCTGCCCCGGAGAAGATGGAGGAGTGGCGAGCTACTATCCAGAGCCTTATCGGCTTCGCCAACAAAGATGGGCCGCAAGAGGCAGGGCCCTCACAGCGAAGGCCCATCGATCCGGCACGAGCCGATGTGGAGAAAACCTAAGGTGGTGCAACCACGGTGCACTCCCCTCCACGGCACTAGCGGCGGCTGACAACCCAGGAGGTCGACCGCCGTGAAGAAGTTTCCACGGCGTCGTCCGATCCACGGATGCGCCGCGATCAGCGTCAAGTTCTCCAGGAACGAGGCAAGGAGGACGCTTGAACTACCATCGAGCGGCGACGGGAAGCGCGCTATCAGTCTGATAAGCGCGCAGGGCCGGCTGTCGATGAGCCTGCGCCAGGGGACGTAGGAGACTTGCCTTATGAGGTGGGGACTCCAGCGTTTACCCGTGAGCTGCGGCAAGTCCAGTGGCCCAATTCTCGAACCTTCAAGCCAGAGGTCCCGGAGAAATATGACGGTAAGACCCATCCCTCGGAGTTCCTGAGCATCTAAACCATTGCGGTGCAGGCTGCCGGGGGCCGAGATGACAAGATACTTGCCAACTACTTCCCGTTGGTGCTCAAGCCCAACGTCAGGTCGTGGTTGATGCATCTGCCGGAGAATTCTATTTCTTCTTGGTCAGATCTGTGCCATCAGTTTTTTGGCGCCTTTGTTGGAGGCCACCAAGCTCCTGGCCAAGAGAGTGATTTGCATATCATCCCTCAGAAGGAGGGCGAATCCCTGCGCAAGTTTATGCAGAGGTTTAGCCGGGTGCAGTACAATATTCCTGATGTTCACCCTGCTGTTGTCATTAGCGCGTTTCATCAGAACGTGCGTAACCGCAGAATGCGGGAAGAGCTGGCAATGAACAAAGTTAGGAGTATTGCCGAGCTTTACGCTCTGGCCGATAAATGTGCTCGAGCTGAAGAGGGAAGGAAACTCCCTGGCGAGGCTGTCGGCGCGGCGGGCGAATCCGAAGAAGAAGATGCCGCGACCCCGTCAAGGAAAGGCCGGCGGCGGAACAGGAAACGCGGAGGCAAGGCCATGCTTGCTGTCGAGGAATCCGACAACCCCGGCGCCGCCAAGAAGGCCAAGGTTGGTGACCCCGGCAAGGATCTTGTCGGGTGCCCTTCCTGTCAGGCCTTGGCGGCTGCCGACAAGTCGGAAAGCTCCGGCAAGCAGTATTGCAAGATCCATCGCACCAAGGGCCACGATCTCCAAAACTGCCGGCAAGTTGAACAGCTTGCCGAGAAACAGAGGGCCGAGTATGAAAGGCGAGATAAGGAGAAGGCCTAAGATGGTGCTGATGGATCCGGCAAGAAGCGCGGTGGCCGAGGGGGGCGCCGCGGCAAGGCCAAGCAACAGAGGGATAGGCCCACTCGGGGCCGAGACAAAGAAGAAAATGATGACGAAGAAGACGATGAGTCCAGTGAGCAAGAATTCCAGAAAGCTACAGAGGCCATGTGTATCGATGGGGGTGCCTCACTGCATTCTTCCCACCGTCGACTCAAACAGTGGGTGCGGGAAGTCAATGCAACAGAGCCATCGCCAGATGCATGTAGGCCCCTGAAGTGGTCCAACACGCCTATCATTTTCGACGCCGAGGATCACCCTGATCGCACAACTGCGGTCGGATGCTTGCCATTGTTGGTCTCACCAACAATTCGCAACCTCAAGGTGACGAAAATGCTAGTTGACGGTGGGGCCGGGCTAAACCTAATCTCACCGGATGTGCTCAAGAAGCTCCAAATTCCTGATGAGGACCTCGAAGAAACGGGTACGTTTCAAGGGGTCAATCCGGGAAGAACCCAGCCCAAGGGCAAGATTACGCTGCCGGTGACATTTGGTAGCGAGCTCAACTACAGGACCGAGAAGGTAGTGTTTGATGTCGCCAAGATCCCCATGTCATACAATGGGATCCTTGGTCGGCCAGCGCTGGCTAAGTTTATGGCGCATCACACTACGCATACAATGTTTTGAAGATGCCCGGGCCGTTGAGCGTCATCACTATCCATTCCGATAAGAAGGATGCGCTCATCTGTGCCGACCAACTTTACCGGGAAGCAGTTGCAGCACCTGCCATCAAGGCATCTGCTCCTGCCGCTGGAACTCCCGGGGGGAAGAAGAAGACCGGCAAGAATATTGGCGCGAACTCCGGCAAGCGCGCCTCCTCGGAGTGCTGCGCTTCCGTCGAGGATGCACCGGAGAGTTCCACCGGCAAGAACAAGAAATCCAAGGCTGCTCCGCCGGAGACCAAGAAGGTGCCCGTCAAGGAGGACGGAACGGGGGGAACTTTCACCATAAGCTCCACCCTAGATGACAAATAGGAAAGCGCGCTCGTTGCCTTCCTGCGGGCGAATGTCGACGTGTTTGCATGGCAACCGTCTGACATCCCCGGTGTTCCTAGGGAGGTAATTGAGCACCACCTTGCTGTCTGTCCTCACGCGCGGCCCGTCAAGCAGAGGGTCAGGAAGCAAGCCTTGGAGCGGCAAGAATTCATTGCCGAGGAAATCAGAAAGCTAAAGGCGACAGGATTGGTCAAAGGAGTGCTTCATCCAACCTCGTTGGCCAATCCGGTTGTAGTGCGAAAAACGAATGGGAAATGGAGGCTTTGTATCGATTATACAGATATCAATAAAGCCTATCCAAAAGATCCCTTTCCCTTGCCGCGCATCGACCAGATTGTGGATTCCACCGCTGGTTGTGATCTCCTGTCCTTCCTTGATGCCTATTCAGGGTATCATGAGATTTTCATGGCGAAAGAAGATGAAGAGAAGACCGCATTTATCACCCCATGTGGTACGTATTGTTTTATACGAATGCCTTTCGGGTAGAAAAGTGCTGGTTCTACATTTGCGAGAGCAGTCCAAATTGGTTTTGAGCCTCAACTCCATAGAAATATGGAGGCGTACATGGATGATATAGTGGTCAAAACCAAGGACAAAGCGACGCTCATACAAGATTTAGAAGAAACATTTGCAAATCTGCGCAAGATCAACTTAAAGCTCAATCCTGAGAAGTGCGTGTTCGGTGTTCCTTCCGGCAAGCTCCTCGGATTCTTTGTATCTTGCCGGGGAATCGAAGCAAACCCCGACAAGATCAAAGCTATTGAGCAAATTGAAGCGCCGAGACGTGTCAAGGATGTGCGTCGTCTTGCCGGCTGTGTTGCTGCTCTAAGCAGGTTTATTTCCAAATCTACTGAGCGCGCCCTGCCCTTTTTCAAAATTTTGAAGAAGGCAGGTCCAATGAAATGGACTCCAGAGGCGGAGGCTGCGCTGCAAGATTTGAAGAAATACCTTTCCTCTCCGCCGACGCTAGTCGCGCCTAAACCACAAGAGCCGTTGCTGCTGTATCTGGCAGCGACAAATCAAGTGGTTAGTGCTGCGCTAGTGGCACAGAAAGAGGCTGATGAGGAAGCGACACCAGTGGTAGGACCGTCAGATGACGCGGCAGGATCTTCCCCGGCAAGGATTGATCCCGGCACGACAAGATCTGTGCAGTCAGAAGGACCATTGCAGAAGAAAAAGGTGGTGCAGCGCCCAGTTTATTTTGTTAGCTCTCTTTTACAAGGAGCTAGATCAAGATATTCTGGCATGCAGAAGTTGCTTTTTGGCCTTCTTATGGCCTCGAGGAAGCTGCGCCATTATTTTCAAGCACATGAAATTACCGTCGTCACTCGCTTTCCGTTGCAACGGATTTTGCAAAATCCAGAAGCAACCGGTAGGATCGTGGAGTGGGCGTTGGAGTTGTCGAGCTTTAGCCTCAAGTTTGAAAGCACCTCAACAATTCAGAGCAGGGTCTTGGCGGAGTTCGTTGTGGAATGGACCCCAACGCCGGACGAAGAGGTTCAAGAAACAACTCTCCCCGGCAAGGAAATCGATCAGCAATGGGTTATGTACTTTGACGGGGCTTTCTCGCTGCAAGGCGCCGGTGTTGGCGTGCTGCTTGTCGCACCCACCGGAGAGCACCTCAAGTATGTAGTCCAAATGCATTTTCCCCGGGAGAGTTCGACCAACAACACAGCAGAATACGAGGGTTTGCTTGCCGGTCTTAGGATCGCGGCAGACCTTGGTATCAAAAAGCTCGTCATCAAAGGCGATTCACAGCTTGTCATCAGGCAAGTTAACAAGAGTTATCAGAGTCCATTGATGCAAGCCTACGTGGATGAAGTGAGAAAAATGGAAGAGCACTTTGACGGTCTGCAAATGGAGCACGTTCCTCGTGCCGAGAACAGTATTGCTGATGACCTGTCAAAGCGTGCCGCCCTCAAGTTGCCTGTGGAACCAGGAACTTTTGTGCTCCAATTGACTCAACCATCCGTGGCGCCATCAATGCGGCAAGAAAATAGAAGAAAGTTGAACTCTGGTCAGTACTTCCCGGCAGAGCTCCCGGGAGCCGCCGGCAAGGAAGTTGCCGGGATCGACGACATGCCTGCCGGGGAACAACAGGCTCCAGCAGGGGCTCAGGCCCTTGCTGTCGCGACAAACGTTCCCCCGGCGGAGGAGATGCCTTTAGTCCTAGCCGTCGAGCCTCAGGCTCCAGCATGGGCGCAGCACATTGTCCATTTCCTTCAAACAGGAGAACTCCCGGAGGAACAGGAAGAAGCGGAAAGAGTAGCCCGTCGGTCTGTTATGTACAAGTTCGTCGATGACGTCCTGTACAGAAAGAGACCAAACGGTGTGAAATTAAAGTGCATTCCTCGGGAGGATGGACTAGAGCTGTTGGCAGAGATACATGGAGGCATATGTGGTTCTCACATAGGATCAAGAGCACTTGCCAGGAAAGCATTCCGGCAAGGTTTCTTTTGGCCCACCGCTCTCCAGGATGCAACTGCACTAGTAACCAAGTGTGAAGCGTGCCAGTTTCATTCTAAGAAATCGCATCAACCAGCTCAAGCTCTTCAAACAATCCCTCTCTCCTGGCCATTTTCGGTCTGGGGGCTCGACATACTGGGCCCTTTCCCCTATGCTACCGGGGGCTTTGAGTACTTGTACGTTGCTATCGACAAGTTCACAAAGTGGCCGGAGGTGGAAGCAGTGAGGAAGGTGACAGCACAATCGGCCATCAAGTTCTTTAAGGGGATAGTCTGCCGTTTCAGTGTGCCCAACAGGATCATCACCGACAACGGCACGCAATTCACAAGTCGCACCTTCATGCAGTACGTCCAAGACCTTGGCGGCAAAATTTGTTTTGCCTCCATTGCTCATCCGAGAAGCAACGGCCAAGCGGAGAGGGCCAATGCTGAAGTGCTGCGCGGTCTCAGGACCAGAACCTTTGACAGGCTGAAAAAGTGCGGAAGACGCTGGATTGATGAGTTGCCGGCGGTTCTTTGGTCAATCAGAACGACACCAAATCGAGCCACCGACCAGACGCCCTTCGCTCTGGTCTATGGAGCGGAAGCAATTCTCCCCACGGAACTCACGTACGGATCACCTCGAGTGCTCGCTTATGATGAGCTTGAGCAAGAGCAACTGCGCCAAGATGACGCTGTGCTCCTTGAGGAGAATCGTCTTCAGGCTGCTGTGCGAGCTGCACGCTACCAGCAAACTTTGCGCCGCTACCATAGCCGCAAAGTTCATGCCCGAAGCCTTGAGGAAGGCGACCTTGTTCTTCGGCGGATTCAGTCCGCCAAGAATTCAAACAAGTTGACGCCAAAGTGGGAAGGCCCTTATCGGGTAGTACGAGTCACCAGGCCCGGTGCTGTCCGCTTGGAGACCGAAGATGGCGTTCCAATGAGCAATTCCTGGAATATCAAACATCTTCGCAAGTTCTACCCGTAAGGCGCGGTTGCCGGGGGACCCCGGCAACCACCCTTTTGTACAAGTCTTGCCGGCGAGGCATATGATCCTTTGTACAAAGCCAGGCGCAGACCCTGAGCACAGATGAATAAATTTAAGTGTTGTGCATTCCCTTGTTGATTTCCATGTTCATATTTATATATGCATGTTTGTCTAAGATGTTGTATGACACTTCCTCTCGATAAGTTCTAACGAACCGCCAAGGTTTCATATCTTTATTTTCTCTTCTTTCTTTTTCTTAAAAGACAGAAGGATTCCTCGCGTGCACATTTGCCGGGGGGGAAGGGAGATATGAGTACCAGTTGGTGACGTTCGGAATCAACGCTTGCCGGAGGAAGGACAGTGACAGAAACCTAAGTTCTAAAAACTTAGAACAAGTTTCCTTTATTGCAAAGTTATTTCCTTAGACGATTCTGACTCTTGTATGGAAAATCTGCACGTGAAGGAACCCTTGTTGTAATCAGTTGCGCCCTTATTTTTTTTCGAGTCCGCTCAACGATTTAAGTGGCTGCACTGAGAACGCCAAGGAGTCTTGCCGGCCGCTGCGCCTCCAGCAGGCTGCTGAAGTCCCGCACCCAGCGCTCGTGGCAGGTTGCGCGCCGGCAAGTTTTTCAGTAAGCGTAGGGTGAACTCCATACACAAAGGAATCAGACAAGGAAAATAGCAAGCATGTACCTAAACATAGGCGAGTTATATTACATTAATGAGTTGCCGCAATTCTAACTTGAGACTTAATTGCCTTTGGCATGGAATGACGACGGCAAGAAAAGGTGGAGCACTTAATCTCTGCGCTGGCCTTCGATCCTTTTGATGGAATCCACCTTCTCAAGAATAGGCGCGATAAGTTCTTCAAGCGCCTCGACATTTGCGTCATTTGGCAGATGGCCAAGCGCGTTGGAGAGGTCGATGCCGGGATTGCTGTGCACCACCTTGATAAGCACCTTGCGGAGGACGGCCCGGCAAAGCCGGCGGGTCTCGTTGGCCAATTGGGTCACCCGGCTAGACTGAAGCAGCCTCAAGGCGTCGATGATGCTTTCAAAGAACATCGTCAACCTGGCGCTTGAAGATATCCTTTCCTCGGAAGAATACCTGAAGTTTGACAGGCCCATGGTTGACAGTTCTGCCATAAGCTTCTCCGCAGCGTCGATGAGACGTCCAGTCCAGATCTCCACCCCCTTTTCGTAATCGATTTGGGCGGCGGCGGCGCTCTTGAGCAGGTTCCTCTCTCCCTGGAGATCTTTGAGTAGAGCCTTCTCGTGGGCCCTGCCGGCCTCGAGAGACTTCTCCAACGTGGTCAGCTTCAATTCCAGAACGGCAATGGCTTCATTTGCTGAGGAGAGCTGCTTGGTCTTGTTAGACATAGCAATTTGCATCTCCGCCAGGGTGTGGAGGGTTTTTTCCCTATCACCTTTGAGAGTCGAGAGCTCCTTGCCGTGCTCTTCGAGATCTACTTCCAGCTTCTTTACTTTGTCGCTCAGCTCGTTCTTGGCGGCCTCTGCAGCTTCGGCAGCATCGACGGCCTCCTTGAGCTTGCCGGCGTGACTTACAGTCAGAGCTTCGAGCGCCTCTTTGTGTTTCTGCTCCAGCTCCTGGGTCCGCCACGCGACAAGCTTCTCGATATCTTCATTTTTGCTGCGAAGCTTGGCGGCGAGCGCCTGCTCACATGCGGTGAGATCTTCCTCGTGAGCATCAAGAGCAACGCGGCGCCCCGTCAGGAGGGCATCTTCGGCAGCGATTCTTTGAGTAGCTTCATCCTGCGCCTTCTCCATGTCAGATTGCTTCAGGAGGATTTCTGTCCACTGTTGGCCCACTTGTTCTCGGCCAGCAGTCAACTCTTGGAGGGCCTCGGCGTACCAGACTTGCATTTGTTCGACGCGCCTCTGGAAATCTGCTTCGGCCGCCTCGACAATTGCCATTCTGGAATCCGCTTTCTCTTTCCGGGCGCGGTGGAGAGCCTGGAGCTTGCGGAAATTCTCGCCCATGGCCTGAAGGAGCTGATCCTCTTCAGATTTGCCGCTGCTAGCGCTGGGATCGTCAACAACCTCGAGCCCGGCAGCAGCGATGATTTCTTCGTCAAAGACTTCTCCTTCGGCTGGTGCCCCAATGCTTGTCGTCCCCGACAAGTTGACAAACAAGTTCTCGCCAACCTTGAGATATTTGCTGGATGAGGGGCCTTCAGATGTTGAGGGTTGGTCTTCAGCAACCGCCTCACCAGTGGCAGGGGGCTCCGTGGCCGGTGCAGCGCCTGGCACTCCTGCGGCAGGAATGCCGTCAGTACGGTCATCAGCCTCCCTGCCGCCCCCTTCAGTAGACTCCTTGGCAGGTTCCTCCTGTGCAGTCTTGGCGGCCTCCTCGCCAAGAGCACCACCGGCCTCGATAGTGGCATCTTTGGCGGCCTCGCTGGCAGCGATCCTGTCTGCTTCGGCAGCGGCGTCCCTGGTGGTCCTCGATGACAACGTCGACGTCCATGTGTTCCATCACAGGGAACTCTGAAGGACGAAGGAGGGAAACAGAATAAGATCAAGATTGAAGTTCGAAGGGACCAAAGACAGAGAGAGAAGGGAAAGAATAGCAAGCGTTCTGAGGTAATCAGTTACCTACGTCGAGCTGTTGAGAGGTGGCCTCGCCCCTCCCGGCAACTTCGGTTGCCGGGGGAGGGTTGCCGGTGTCCATGCTTGCCGGCTCCTCCTCAATTAAGATGGGCTCGTCGGTAGGATCTCTTGCCGGGGACGTGCTTGTGGGTGGCGTGGTCGATGGAGGTGGCACGACGGGGGCGTCTTCCAACAACTCCCCTTGTTGCCGTTCTTCTCCTGCAAGCCCAAAGATATCAGCGGCAAGAATAGAAACCTCAGCGCCCGCCAGTGGAAAAAGAACAGTGAACTTACGCTGGGGGCTGCATTGAGGACTGACCTCCGGGCTGACGATGACAGTTTCTGGCACGCTCGTGGAGCCTGCCGGGGGCCCGTCGCCCGTGGAAGTCTTTGTCCTCTTCGCCATCCTCTCCATCAAGGTTTCTGCATCACTGCAGAGACAATACGAGCAAGTCAGTAAGATTGATCCAAGATTGGAAAATAAAGGCTGTGGCAAAGCACTCACTCTTCCTCTTCTCGCTCCGGACTAAAGCCGGAGATGTCGAATTCGGCCTCCGTTGCGATGTCTGAGTGGGGAGGCGGAGGAGGGGTCCTAGGTCGCTTGGCTGTGGCAGGCGCCGGGGGTTGGCGTGTTTTCGCCGCCTCAGCTTCCGGTGCGGTAGTGCGAGACACCCCTGCCGCCTCAGCAGTGGCCGCTGGTGTGGGTCTCGCGCGCCGCGCAGGCTGCTGACGAACCCCTTGCCGTGGTGCAGTCTTGCCGGCCGCTTTCCTGCCGGGAGCCTCGCCACTCGAGGAAGGCTGGCTTGCCGGGATGCCAGATACAGCCTTTCGAAGAACACGCTTTGTCTTCTTCGGGGCTGGGAGCTCTTCTTGCGGTTCTTCTTCAGCCGTGTCCTCGTCGGACGAGCTCTCAGCGGTTGTGCTGCTCTGTTCCCCGGCAGCTTTGTCCTTCCCGGCATGTTTTACTTCCACCACTACCTCTGCATCGCTGGTTTCCCATTCTGTGAAGCCAGCGCTGCTAGCCTCCACGGCAAGATTTGCCTCCTCCACCCTAGTGGCGATGTATGCTACTTCTTGGTCGGTGGTGGCTCGGATGAAGTCTGCCTCTTCCCGGACGGCTCTCTCCGTCAAGTTATCAAAAAACTTTTGTGCTTCCTCCTCGGTTGGCTCGGCCCAAGTCGTGTCAAGACCGTGGGCGTTGAACATCGGCATGAAGGCGATGATTGACCCCAAAGCAGAGTTGTTGCACAAAGGGACAATCCTTGCCGGCAACCGATGCTTGTCATCGCGCTGGAACAGTTTTTGATGGAGAGCGCCAAGTTGCATAGCAGTCAGATTATTATTCAACCCGGGGCGCAATCTCATGATGTCTGCTGCGTTTCGGTATTCCCAAGCTGGCCTTCCCCTATTCTGCAAGGGGGCGATGCGGCGGCGGAGAAATTCGAAGCCAATCATCTCCATTGTTAGCCCGGCAGCTTTCAGGCGAAGAATCCTGGTGGTGGCGATTGTGAGCTTTTCGTCGTCAGCGGCAAGACTGCTCCAGCCACTGCCGCGGACCGCTTTTTGTTGCCGGGGCAGACAAAACGGATGGGGATCTGCTTCCTTGATCCAGCACCATTAAGCCCGCCATTCGTCCCACTTTTCGCGGTAAACTCCTTCTGGGTATATTTCCTTATTCCAAGCCCTTTTTGGATACGAGGGAAAAAGTAGTGGCGGAAAAGGGTAGTGTTGGGAACCACTCCGGCAAAGTTTTCACAAAGGTGGGCAAAGATGGACATGCACAGTATCGCATTCGGCGTAAAATCGAGAAGATGAAAGTCGTATGTGTACATGATGTCGTTGAAGAAGTCAGAAAATGGGGGGCAGAGCCCGCAATAGAAATATGCGACGAAAAAGGGGTATCTGTCTGACCCACTTTTGGAGCAAGAACCTGGAATCACGCGTGTGGCGGGGTGAGCCTGCATCTCCTTCGCCCACATGCACTGGTACCGCCTCTTCAAAGCTTCTGCATCGAGCGACAGGGCGAAGACGACATACTTCTTCCGCATCTTCACCAGTTCGCTCTCCGGGACATCAGCTTTCGCCTCCTTGCTCTTGCCTTTGCTGGCCCTGGGCGGCATGGCGGCTGCGAGGGCGGAAGCCGGGGATGAAGCGAGCGTGGAGGCGGCGGGCGAAAGAGGGAAAGCTTTGCTCTGAGCTCGAGAGGAGGAAGGCGATGGCGACGGGCAGATTGAGAAGAAAAGGGGGGTAAATAGGCTTGTGCCTCTGCGGCTTCTCCTTTTTATGGGGAAGGAGCGGGGCTGCCTCTTTTACTCCCCAATGTGAATGCGCCTCTACAGGCGCGTTGCAGTTGCAACTTTTGAGGCACGCTTCCCACGTCGCGCGTTCGGCGCGCGTAGTGGGGGGCAGAGTAAACGGGATATTTACGAGCAGTTAATCCCCTGCCACGTGTGCCCGTGCACTGTTTGGGCCTAGCCCAACAACGCCTCGCACTCGTGTATGGCCTAGGCCCGGGGGCTCCTGTCGGTGTACTAAGTATTGGGCCACTAGTACCCCGTACTTGTGCACGGGCAGTTGTAGCCATACTCGCGGCAAGGCTTGTCGGGGAACAGTTCGAGGTTGACTCAAGCCACCAAAGAAATCATCAAGTCAGAGATCTGAGGATCAGCAGATAAGAAGAGCTGGAATCCGAAGGCCAGCTTCCCCGGCAAGATCTTGCCGGGGTGGCCTGCGGAGCCCGGCAAGGATCGGCGCCCGGCAAGCTTCGGCGCCCGGCAAGCTTCGGCGCCCGGCAAGGTTTTTTTGTTGTGCCACCGCTCTAGCACGGCGACAAACCCGACATTCTGGGTCCTTCTTTGGATGCGTGGCGACGCGCCAGTGGAGGAGAGGTTAAGCGGTGCTGATGGGATGGCCCCTTTTTCCATCCCCAAGAAAGTAAGGACACCTAAACGGACACCTTACGGTGCATTAAATGCGTTCGTCCTAGTCCGTCAGGGGTTAGGTATGATGACCCTGTAGCTACTTTACACCTCAATGTATGTACATTTTGCCACTGTGGTGACCCCTTTGTGGTATAAAAGGAGGCCCACGGCAACTGCTACAGGGGGGAAGGATCTTCTGGCCCATTCTGCATGCGTAGCTGCTCTTGAACGTACTGTTGAGCCTGGGCTCAAGAACACTAATAATAACACAAGGCAGGAGTAGGGTTTTACGCTGATCAGCGGCCCGAACCTGGGTAAAATCGCCCCGCGTCGATCGTTGGTTCTGCTCTTTGCGCATACCTCTCCCCCCGCCGAATCGTAAAGGGGTCTCTTGGGATCCCATAGGTGTAGCACGCCGACACATAGATAGAGAAGACCAAAAGCGAAACAACACACTAATGCTACAGTGCCTCAGAGTATAATTTTAATATAGCCAGCAACACTTCAAGAAATAATATCTATAGATGATTCCATACAAAGTAGAACAGTTGTACTTGGCAATGCACACTAGCTACTGGTAACTGGTTATACTAGCACATATGCCCGTGCGTTGCAATGGGAGATAAAATAGTATGCATTTAAAGTCAGTGAGAATTATATTTGCAAGCAAAACCCGTGTGCACACGAAAAAGAAAAATTTAGTTTCTTAGTTTCGCCGCATGTGAAGGAATCAATCCACTATTTTTTCATTCATTGATCGAGGCATTTAAGAGTTTTGTTACGTCATCGTACGCCAGGGCAGGCCCATGAGTTATTTAATCTACTCTTCCTTTCAATCCTTTCAATTGAGGGGATTCTAGGTATGAAATTTCTGAATATTCTAGGAAACATGAATAATTTTTTAAATCCTGAACAGTTTTTAGAAAATTATGTACACTTTCGAAAAAACGCGAACAAAATATGAAAGGGAACATCTTTTAAAATTCACAAACATTTTCTGAAAACACCAACTTTTTTATAAAAACATGAACATTATTTGAATTTGTCAACATTTTTCAAAACAGGAACATGTGTTGAAGATTCATAAGATTTTTAGAAAATGTGTATCTTTTAGACATGAACATTATTTTTAATTTTGAAAATTTCACTATAACATGAATATTTTTCAAATTTGGAAATTTTTGCAAAACAATTTTTTTTTAAATGGACAACTTTTTGCAAGTTACGAATATTTTTCAAAATAGAAACAAAATTTTGGAATTCTGAACATTTTCCAAAATTTGTTTTTTAGTTTTGAACATTTTTTGAGAATTTTTAATTTATGAAATAAATTCTAAAATAAAAATAAATTTGGAAGGGAAAAAATAAATTGGGAAAGGAGAATAAAAATAGAAGTAAAACACAGCAAAAAAGAAAAATTGGCCAGCCCATTATTGGTTGTCCTGTGCGAAACTCCGACTATTTGTCGCCCTGTGCGGAAAATAAAATTTTCCCATCTACGTGGGCAGAAAAATAAGTGGGCTGGCTTCGCTGGACCACAGCGCGCGGCCCACGTACGAAAATTCTTTTTCTAACACACAAACGCATAAAAATTTAGTACCACCTCGGGTAGAAAAAAATTCTTTTCAACGATGAACGAATGAAAAAATTGGCGAAACGCACCTTGCTTTATTAATAGGTATAGGTATAAATATAGATATAGATTGGTTCATTATCATCAAAATAAAAAAGAACGAAAGGAACATACAAAGAGTACAAGAACAAACAAAGCTCATTGTCTGATTTCATTTTAGCTAACAGAGCTCATTGTCTGATTTCATTTTAGCTAACAGAATGTTGTGACAGAACTACCACAATCCCCACTCATACAAGAAGTCCACAATAAATAGACAGATGGTCAGTGAGGTACATTCTCACAGCAACAGAAGCTTAAAATTAACAGAAACGCACACACATCAAATGAAGTCACTAAGATACTTAAGTCCACCACATGGTGTAGGATTCTATGGTTGTATATTATTGCAACTCATTAACCAAATCGTTCGCAAGAGGTTGCGATATCCTAAAAATCATGTGCATGTTCGAATTGGCAGCACAGATGATTGTTAATAATCTTGACCATGTAGTTCAAAAAGTAACCAGGTCATATCAAATAAATAGCAAGATATTTACAAGCAAAAACTGGGACTTAAACTTCATACAAATGAAACAGAACTAATCAGGCATTTAGCTCAAAAGTGCTTATTCTGCAAATTTACTTATCAGACATTTAGCTGAAGAATATAAATCACAAATTTTCTGATTACACAAGACCTGATGAACACATTTTCTAATCACATCTGTTTTCTAATTAACTAGCACCTAAATATATACATGCACTACTTCAGGAAATTTATGACTTGGACATTGTATTAATAGCAGATTACGAACTAATGTACTTGTACTTGATCTAGTTGAATAAATGCAGATTAAGTTCCTGGTACAGCCAGTTCTGACTTATGCTACTAGCTCCTGACAAAAAAAAACACAGAGAGAGAGGGGGGGTGATCCGGCGACACTATGGCTAGATCAGGCGACCCCGAGGCAAGATATAGTGCCCTGTGGATTGGTCAACCCCAGGATCTCACGCGCGCCTCCGCTGCCGAGGCCCTCCATCTCGCCCGCGAGCTTGATGGTCCAGGCCCCCACGACGACCTCGTCATGATGCATGCGGAGCTCCACCTCCTGCACATCAAATCCATGCTCCAGTGGAGGCTTGGGCTCCACCCTCAAATCCGGCGGCGCCTGCAGAAAGATAGTGTAAGCTCTGCTAACAAGAAAAGAAACTTAGGAAAGTCAAACTGGAACAAATCAAATTCAGAAGACAGAATTTACATTATACCTAGCATAGCAAATGAGGATGACCAAAGCTGAATAGGTTACGTGGCTCGAATGGTCGGCATCCCTCGGATCTCATAGCTATTGGTCATCACGGATGAACTACAGCAAACTAGTTTTAGCCACAAGCCACAGGTACAAAGAATATACTAAAATGGCTTGAAGCAAAAACTAATCGACCATTCATCTTTGGTACTGCAATTTTTTCTTCATAGGGACACTGCTACCTGAGCTAGATACCACAGACAAAGCGACTCAACAATACAAATAATACACTTAATGATGCACTCTAGTGTATAGTAGAAACCAAAGGAGAAGGAAGTATTCTGTAACCATATTATTGACGGTGCCCCTCAGATCTCATAGCTAATATGGCCATCACCGACAACCCCAAACAATGGTTTTAGCGCCAAGCCACCAGCTCACCAAAATTGCAAGACAAGATGGCTTGAGGCTAAAACTAGTCATCAATCGTCTTTGGACCTGAATTTTATCTTCACTGGGACGTCAGTCAACAACAACGAAACTGCATAATCTTGAGAAATTCGATGCTAAGCCAAACGTGTTACGCATAATCTTGCAGTTTACTACTCTTATTGACTAACTAGAATCCAGGAAACAACCCTGGCAGTACAATTGACACAACAGAAGATTTTATTAGATTAGGTGAACCTTCTGAAAACTAACTATAGTTTTGATCAGCTGATCAGGAATCGGTGCATCAACAAAATATGGAACAACATACACTACATGACAACTAGAGTATATGTATTTCACTCAATAGTGAACAGTTCTCATAAGCAAGTGTTCTCAGGTTACCCTTAACATGGCGGCTTAACTTATACTTAAATGTGAGCAAACAGTACATATCAGGATAAGGATTTGATTTAAAGTGCCAGTTATGGATAAAATCATGCACACTCCAACATAACCAGAATAGCAGCAACCAGAGCAGGACGTTGCCGTACATGAAGAGCCCGACGACCTTCGGCAGAAATCAACAGCACCAACGGACGGATCCAGGGTTGTTGCCGCTCCTCCGTGTGGAGGCTGAGGAGGAAGAGACCTTCGTCGGTGAGCTGCAGCTGCGTGGGGGAAGGGAATCAAGCACGTATTAGCATCAGGGTGGAACAGAAGATGGTGGTTGGATCGAATCAAATCAATCCAAGAGGATAGGGGAAGAGGTACTTCCAGTATGCAGTCAGTCCACCTCCTGTATGGTCTGCGAAGTAGTTGTTGCCGCAGCACCAGTTGGTAGCCCCTCCATGTCTGGGTTCTCCACCTTGTCGTCCAGCCCGTCGTGCCTCCTTCCCCTTGCCGTGGTCGTGGTCTGCCCGGCGCAGAACACGAAGAGATGGGATCTACATCTGCCCAAGGAAGAAAGCAAAGCAAAGCAAGCAGTGGCACATGAGATGAGAGGAGATGCAGCAGGCTATGGAGGAGAGTCAGAACGGGTAAAGGAGGAGGGCTTACCTGGGCGTCCAGCACGCCTCCTACCTCGCCGTCGTCAAGGGCCACCGAGGCGGCGGCGGCAGAAGCAGCGAGATCCCCCATGTACGAGAGAAGGGGTGGAGAATGCGGCCGGCTAGGACCCTCCATGAGCCGTCTCCTGTTGCCAGAACACGCGCGGAGGAGGGATCCTTGGCCATCTCTGTCGCCCCGTCCGCGAGGGGCTAGGGTTTCGGGCGCCCTCGAGGAAGGAAGGGAGGGAGGTCGCCGGTGGGGCTGGGGCGGAGGGGCCAACAGAAGGGAGGAGGCGCCGGGGCTATGGGAGAAGGGGCCGGCGGTGGGGCTATGGGGTGACGTGCAGGTGGAGAGGGAGATCTGAATCGGGGGAGAGGGAAAGAGAATGAGAGGGGATCGAGTGAGGAGGCTAGGGTTTTCGGTGGGAGGAGGGTAGGGTTTCCGGAGGGATCTGCTTTATTCTAGACGCGCGCGCTCCCCACCATCGGATTGATATCTGACAGCAGGCGGTGCTCGAGCCGCTGTCCAACGGGCCTAAGGCCTAGGCAGGACTGGGCTGGACAATTTTTGGCCCACTTGAGTAGAATAGTTATGACAGAAAAAACATGAACTCCCTCTATTTATGTGAAGAATCTACCAAATATTAGTTACAAAATGGAAAACGCTTACCTCCAGCCGGCCGATCGCGTGCGAGCATCCACCGTCTTCGTGTCCGTCAGATTGACTCCTGATCAGACGGTCGGGAGCAATCCCACCGTATCCATGTTTCTGCAACTCGGGCTTTATTTCAGAAAAGAGAGTTTACAACTGCCTAGCCAGATCCCGCGGCGGGGCGGAGACTTGTGCGGCTGGGAGGGCAACGCCAGGAGGCTGGATATCCGGGAGCGACGGGGGAAGAAGACTCGTGCGGCTAGAAGGGCGACGGAGACGAGGATTCTAGCCGGATCCGACGAGGATGGTGCGCGGGTAGGACGTGTGGATGTCCGGGAGCGGCGGAGGCTCGACTCGGTGAGGTCCGGTAGGGTTCGAAGCGAGCTTCACCATGGGGACCGCGGCGGCAGCACTGCATGGCGTTCCTGTGGCGGACCAAGCAACATCGAGAGCTGATGTGCTGGAAGCTTGGCACCTGAGGAGCTGCGAGCCAGCCATGCGGGCGCTAGTAGCTGCCGGACCGCACCGCCCGGTTTTGCGAGGCACGACGCTGCTGGGGCTGCGTCCGTCGCCGCCGTCGTCCATGGTTTCAGCGGCAACAGTTCCACCTCTCGTGAAAAAGACAAATTTTCGCCGATTCAGCAGGAAGTTGGTCAAATTTGAACTGCAGCTGCCTCATAGTTTGCTCTTTATTTTTTTGAAAAATCATTTTTAGGTACATAAGTATCTATTTAATCATAGAAATACAAAAAGTTTTCCAAGATTCAACCACTAGGTAAGAACGGTCAAGCCCGCAGTTTTGACCGCATTTAAAAATGGGCATGAAAAATTCAAAAAAAAATCAAAAAAATGGAGAACCTTCGCATTTTGACATTTTGTTAGGAAAAATAATAAACTTGTAATACGACAATTTTGTTAGGAAAGTGTTCTTAGAAATGAGCTATCATGTGTGAAGATTCATGGCTTTCAAGCCAAATGATCAATCTTATGGCCACATTCATGGCATAGTTTGTTCAAAAGATCTCATATTGTGCGCAAGGATGCATCTTGGAATGACAAACAATGTTTCCTAAGGAAGTTTTCATTTTCTTTGGACGGAAATTTCATTTTCCATTTTTCGAGTGCCCAAAATGAGTTTTTTTGTGAAGGACCTACCATATATTTGTTGCAAAATTGTACCAAATAAATTTTCTAAAATAATAGGTCATATTTAATGCCCAATTGACCAAATGGTTGGGTGTTAAAAGCTTTGATCCACCTCTCATGAAAAAGACAAATTTCTGCCGATTCAGTAGGAAGCGGGTCAGATTTGAACTACAGCTGCCTCATAGTTTGATCTTTATTTTTTCCAAAAATCATTTCTAGGTACATAAGTATCTATTTAATCAGATAAACACCAAAAGTTTTCCAAGATTTAACCACTAGCTAGGAACGGTCATGCCCGCAGTTTTGACCGCATTTTGAAACGGGCATGAAAAATTTAAAAAAATCAAAAAATTGGAAAACCTTCGCATTGTGTCATTATATGTGACCAAGTTCTCAGGAAAAATAATAAACTTGTAATACAACAATTCTTTAAAAAAAGTGTTCTCAGAAATGAGCTACCATGTGTGAAGATTCATGGCTTTCAAACCAAATGATCAATCTTATGCCCACATTCATGGCATAGTTTGTTTAAATGATCTAATATTGTGCACAAGGGTGCATCTTGGAATGGCAAACAATGTTGCCTAAGGAAGTTTTCATTTTCTTTGGATGGAAATTTCATTTTCCATTTTTTGAGTGCCCAAAATGAGTTTTTTTGTGAAGGACCTACCATATATTATTTGTAAAATTGAACCAAATAAATTTTATAAAATACTAGGCCATATTTAATGCACAATTGACCAAATGGTTAGGTGTCAAAAGCTTTGATGCACCTCTCGTGAAAAAGACAAATTTTCGCCGATTCAGTAGGAAGCGGGTCAAATTTGAACTGCAGCTGCCTTATAGTTTGCTCTTTATTTTTTACAAAAATCATTTATAGGTACATAAGTATCTATTTAATCAGAAATACATGGTTTGGTGGCGATACGTCGAGGTTTGGACGGTGGCCGAGGGCCCCAACTCCAGAGCGCGTAAACTCGCATGCCCGCCGCGTGTTCACTGCGTGACCATGGTGTTGCCACGTGTTCTGGGCGGCCTAGCCATGTCTAGTGGGTTGGGCACTCCCCCGGTAGGTGTTATGAAGAATAAGGCAATAGAAGAATCTCACGAGGAGACAGAACTAAGCTTAAACATGAATTGGCAGCAAAGTGTTTGATTAGTGGTGGGAAAAATGCGCATGGCCAATGGGCTTGAGTTTTGGCCGAGGATGATCATCTACTATCGACACTGTCTTGGAAAATTTGCAGCTCCAATGGAGGAACCTAGGTGTCACTTGCTTTGCAAAGTACCACAGTGGACATAAAAATGAATGTTGAAGCTGGACTCAAATGAATGAATGGATTGATATGAAATTTGGAGGAGGATGATAATTTGGGCATATGAAGGCACTGTAAAAATTTCATACCATTTGGATAAATAAAAATGGTACTTCCTTCAGAGTGCTCTCCATTGAACAGAAAATTGGGAAAAATGTTGAGGGAAATTGGATAGATTAAATGAGTTAAAATTTGGTGGAGGGAGGTTCTATGGGCAGGGTCATGTCCTGGTAAATTTTCAGCAATTATAAATTAACATAAAATATAGTTGCTTCACAAACTGAAAATATTACCAGAAACAAAGATTGGATGGTGACCTCACATGTATTGTTAGATGGGGCTCGGATTTTGTGGAGAGCTATGATTTGGGAATATAGAAGATGTGGATTTTTTTTAGCTCATTGGGATATGCCTAGCTTGTACTTCCTTCACAACGGTTCTAGCTGAAAAGAAACTTTGGAAATTTGCCGAGGAAGGTTTACTAGGCAAATGGAGCTGAATTTTGTCATGAGGTAATGATTTGGATAGTAAAGAATGCCCAATTTTTTGGGGAATTTTGGGAATGACAGAAATATAGGCTGCTTCACAACCTAGGGCAAAAATTGACACATAGACATGACACATTGGCAAAACTGATGAGGTGGCGCCTAGTCATAGCAATGCACCATAATTTACAAGTCTATGACCATCTATATTAGTCATGATCAGCTAGAAATAAGGCAGCGGACCAGTGCTGTTTGCTTTACGACCATTTCATGTAAGGAAATTACGACCTTTCTGACCAAAATAGTCGTTATGGTTTAGGGTTTGGAGCCCCCGAACAGCTTATGACCAATTGGTCTCAAATGGTCGTAGATTTATGACCAATTCTTCCAGGGTCACTGACAGAAGGTCACAAGTTGACATATTTCTTGTAGTGAGATCTTTCTCCACCACATGATGCTTGCAAAAAGAAAAAAGAAAAAAGGAATAAGGAAGAATATTTTGACTCTTGCATAAAAAGTAAATACATAAAAGTAAATGATAGGCCCTTCGCAGAGGGAAGCAGAGGTTGTCATGCGCTTTTTGGTTTGTATGCTCAATCTCTTAGTGCAAAAGAACGTGAGGTTATATTGCCCCTTATGATCGCAACTTTTATTATGCAGTCTGTCGCTTTTATTACTTTGCCATCACAAGTTCATACAACGCTAAATTTTCTCTTACACTAAATGATCAAATACATTTAGAAGCAATTTTTATTGGCTTATTGCACCGATGACAACTTACTTGAAGGATCTTACTCAGTCCATAGGTAGGTATGGTGGACTCTCAAAACATGAGTTTGGGTTTATGGTTTTTGGATGCACAAGTAATCTCTCTACTTAGTGCGGAATTTTTGGCTAGCAAAGATATTGAGCAAGCACCACATGTTGAAGGATCTATGACAATATAACTTCTATGTGAATATGAACAAACATAAATCATTACGTTGTCTTCCTTGTCCAACGTAAACAGTTTTGGCATATAATATTTAATGGGGGCTCACAATCATAAAAGATGTCCAAGATAGTGTATTTGCATGTGAATCTTCTCTTCCCTTATTAATTCTTTCATGAATTGCATCATTGACCAATGCTATGTTTGTCAACTTTCAACAAATTTTACCACTTATACTTTTCCTTATGTGATGTCATTACTTACCATAAGATTGGCATATGATCTTTTTCATTTATTTCTTTTTATTTTGATTGAAACATAGAAGTAAAGAGATAAAAACTCAACTAAATTTTATTATATAGCTCTCACTCGATTACATAGATAGATCACAAAACTAAAACTTGAAAATAGATCATACTAAATTTTCATTCAACTAGATCATGAAATAGCTAAGGATCGAACTAAAATTAGGTAAAGGTAATAAAAGTGATGGTGGTACGATACCGGGGTACCTCCCCCAAGCTTGGCACAGGCCAAGGGGAGTGCCCATACCCGTGTACTCAAGTCTCCTTTGGTGGGGAAGATGATGAAGGTGGTGGTGATGAGGTAGTAGCGTCACACTTCAGGCTCAATAGATACTCCAGTCTATGAATGATGCTCCAAAGGGCGATAATTTGCTCTTGCAATAGAATATTTTCACGAGTGAGATATTTATTTTGAACACGAACCATTTCGAAGGCTCTAAAGGCTTCAATTTCAGTGGGGGTGAGATGATCGTAGTATGGTTGAAGGACATCTTCTTCTTCTGCTGGCATGGCCTGCCCTCCTGCTTGAGCTTGATCTCCCGTAGCTTCCTTGCCCTTGTCCTCATTGATGGCTTCCTTGTGTCCCTCTCTTTTTAGTTCTGTCTTCATCAACCAAGCATCTTATTCTACGTTGTTGGAGGAGGGAGAAGACATGATGCCTGGTTGATAGATCTGACAGAGAAACAACACAAAACAAGAACAGAGGATTTCTCTGCGGTACGGTGGTCAAATCATTCAGGGGTATATATAATTTTTTTTATCTTGGGAAACAAGCAATAATGAAGGAAAACATAGTCGGGAAGGTGCCCGAGGGGGGCACAACCTACTAGGGCGCGCCAGGAAGGGCAGACGCGCCCAGGTGTATCGTGCCCGCCTCGGTTGCCTTCCTTATTGTTTCTTATTTTCCTATTTTTTCTAATATTCCAAAACTGACAGAAAATATTTTTGTGGATTTTTCGAAGTCGGTTTACTTACCGTATCACGTACCTCCTCTTTTTCAGGGTTCTAGAGTGTTCTGGAAGGTTTCTTTTATGTGTTCCTCCGGTGTCATGGTTTGGATAATATTGCTTTCAACATTAATAGGCGTACCTGAGATATAGTGTTTAATTCTTTGTCCATTGACCACCTTCGGCTTAGTACCTTCGGCATTATTAATCTTGATGGCTCCAGAACGATAAACCTCTTTGATAATATATGGCCCTTCCGTTTTGGAAAGAAGCTTTTCTGCAAAAAATCTAAAACGAGAGTTTTACAAAAGAACATATTCTCCAACTTTGAATTCCCGCTTTTGGATTCTTTTGTCATGCCATCTTTTAACTTTTTCTTTGAATAGTTTGGCATTTTCATAAGCTTTGGTTCTCCATTCATCTAGTGAGCTAATATCAAATAACCTCTTTTCACCGACAAGTTTGAAGTCATAATTTAATTCTTTAATTCCCCAATATGCTTTATGTTCTAACTCAAGAGGAAAATGACAAGCTTTTCCATAAACCATTTTATAAGGAGACATACCCATAGGATTTTTATAAGCTGTTCTGTAGGCCCAAAGTACATCATCCAGTTTCTTAGACCAATTCTTTCGGGACCTATTGATAGTTTTTTGTAATATTAATTTTATTTCTCTATTGCTAAGTTCAACTTGACCACTAGATTTAGGATGATAGGGTGATGCAATTCTATGGTTAACATCATAGTTAGCAAGCATTTTATGGAAAGCACCATGAATAAAGTGTGAACCACCATCAGTCATTAAATATCAAGGGACTCCAAACCTTGGGAAAATAACTTCTTTAAGCATTTTAATGGAGGTGTTATGATCAGCACTACTAGTTGGAATTGGTTCTACCCACTTAGTGACATAATAAACAGCAACCAAAATGTGTGTATACCCATTAGAGGAAGGAAAAGGTCCCATGTAATCAAAAACCCCAAACATCAAATGGTTCAACAACAAGTGAATAATTCATAGGCATTTCCTGACGCTTACCGATATTACCTATTCTTTGACATTCATCACAAGACAAGACAAACTTACGGGCATCTTTGAAAAGAGTATGCCAATAAAAACCAGATTGTAATACCTTATGCGCAGTTCTATCTCCTGCATGATGTCCTCCATATGCTTCAGAATGACATTTCCGTAGGATTTGTTCCTGTTCATGCTCAGGTACACAATGTCTAATAATACCATCTACTCCTTTATAAAGATGTGGGTCATCCCAAAAGTAATGTCTTAAATCATAGAAGAATTTTTTCTTTTGTTGGTATGTGAAACTAGGTGGTATGTATTTAGCAACAATGTAATTAGCATAGTCAGCATACCAAGGAGTATTGTGAGAAGCATTTATTATAGCTAATTGTTCATCAGGAAAGCTATCATCTATAGGTAGTGGGTCATCAAGAACATTCTCTAACCTAGACAAGTTATCAGCTACGGGGTTCTCCGCTCCTTTCCTATCAGTGATATGTAAATCAAATTCTTGAAGCAAGAGAACCCACCTAATGAGTCTAGGTTTAGCATCTTTCTTTTCCATAAGATATTTTATAGCAGCATGATCGGTGCGAACAATTACTTTGGAATCAACAATGTAAGATCTGAATTTATCACAAGCAAACACAACTGCTAAAAATTCTTTTTCAGTAGTAGCATAGTTTCTTTGGGCACTTTCTAGAGTTTTGCTAGCATAATGGATAACATTTAATTTCTTATCAACTCTTTGTCCTAGAACATCACCAATAGCATAATCACTAGCATCACACATAATTTTAAAAGGTAAGTTCCAATTAGGTGGTTGAACAATAGGTGCAGAAATTAAGGCTTTCTTAAGTGTTTCAAAGGCTTCTACACAATCGTCATAAAAACAAATGGAACATCCATTTGTAAAAGATTAGTAAGAGGCCTAGAAATTTTAGAGAAGTCTTTAATAAATCTCGTATAGAAACCAGCATGACCAAGGAAGCTTCAAATACCTTTAATATATTTAGGACATGGCATTTTCTCAATTGCATCAACTTTAGCTTTATCCACCTCAATACCTCGTTCAGAAATTTTATGCCCCTAGACAATGCCTTCATTAACCATAAAGTGGCACTTCTCCCAATTCAAGACAAGATTAGTTTGCTCACATCTCTGCAAAACTCGATCAAGGTTGCTTAAGCAATCATCAAAAGAAGTTTCGTAAACGGAAAAATCATCCATGAAAACCTCAACAATCTTTTCACAAAAATCAGAGAATATAGCAGTCATACATCTTTGAAAGGTAGCAGGTGCATTGCATAAACCAAAAGGCATACGTCTATAAGCATAGGTTCCAAAAGGGCAAGTAAAAGTGATTTTCTCTTGATCAGGTTGTGAAATAGGTATTTGAGAAAAACCAGAATATCCATCAAGAAAACAAAAGTGTGTGTGCTTAGATAATGTTTCTAGCATTTGATCAATAAAAAGGCAAAGGGTAATGATCTTTTCTAGTAGCTTTATTTTATTTTCTAAAATCAATTACCATTATATAGCCACTAACAATTCTTTGAGGGATAAGTTCATTTTTATCATTAGGAGCAACAGTAATACCTCCCTTCTTAGGGACACAATGAACAGGACTTACCCACCTACTATCAGCTATGGGATAGATTATACCTACTTCCATAAGTTTTAGTATTTCCGTTCTCACCACTTCTTTCATCTTAGGATTCAATCGTCATTGGTAATCAACAACGGGTTTAGCATCAGGTTCCATATTAATCTTGTGCTTACAGAGAGTGGGACTAATGCCCTTAAGATCATCAAGAGTATATCCAATAGCAGCATGGTGCTTCTTCAGAATTTTTAATAATCTTTCTTCTTCATATTCTGAAAGGTTAGCACTGATAATAACAGGATATATCTTTTTCTCATCAAGATAAGCATATTTCAATGTGTCTGGCAATTGTTTTAATTCAAACACAGGATCACCTTTAGGTGGAGGAAGACCTCCTAGAGTTTCAATAGGCAAATTGTGTTTAAGGAGAGGTTGTTGTTCAAAAAATATTTTATCTATTTCATTTCTTTCACGCAAGTGCATATCATTTTCATAGTCTAGCAAATATTGTTCTAATGGATCAGTAGGAGGCACGACAATAGAAGCAAGACCAATTATTTCATCCTTACTAGGTAATTCTTTATTACGGGGTTGTCTACGAAACTTGGAGAAATTAAATTCATGAGACTCATCACCAAATCTAACACTGACAGTTTCTTTATGGCAATCTATTGTAGCATTGACAGTGTTCAAGAAAGGTCTACCAAAAATTATGGGACAAAAGTCATCTTGTGGGGAACCAAGAACTAGAAAATCAGTAGGGTATTTTAATTTCCCACACAAGACTTCAACATCTCTAACAATCCCAAGTGGTGTGATAGTGTCTCTATTTGCAAGTTTAATAGTAACATCTATGTCTTCTATTTCAGTGGGTGCTATATCATTCATAATTTCTTGGTATAAGGTAAAAGGAATAGCATTCACACTAGCACCTACGTCACATAAACCATGATAGCAATGATCTCCAATTTTAACTGAAACAACAGGCACGCCAACTACAGGTCTATGTTTATCTTTTTCATCGGGTTTGGCAATTCTAGCAGCTTCATCACAGAAGTAAATAACATGCCCGTCAATATTTTATACCAAGAGATCTTTAACCATAGCAACACTAGGTTCTACTTTAATTTGTTCAGAGGGTTTAGGTGCTTTAATATTACTTTTGCGAACCACAGTTGATACCTTAGCATGTTCCTTTATCCTAATAGGGAAAGGTGATTTTTCAATATAAGTAGTAGGCACAACTGGATCAACATTGTAAATGATAGTTTCCTCTTTAGTTATAACTGGTTCTTTAATTTCTTCATTAATAGGGGGATGATATTTAAACCAGTTCTCCTTAGGGAGATCAACATGAGTAGCAAATGATTCACAAAAAGAGTCTACTACCTCAGAGACAAGTCCATATTTAGTGCTAAACTTGTGAAAAGCATCGGTATTTGTTGGGGATATAACCCCGCGGTGTGACCCGCCCAGGAGGGTCTGGGTTACATTGTTGGCGACTCAACAGTGAAAGCATAAGGTAGGCCCAAAGAGACATGAAGACTGGAGGTGGCTCGGGAGGTGGGCCTATGGAAGGCCCAAGACCCGGCATCGATGCTACGACCCGGGGGTGTGAGTCGCCCGATGGCGGCTTGCTTAGCAAGGCAAGGCAATTTAGAACCCGAGTTGGACACCTTGTGTGATCCGGTTTGGACTCTTGTAACCCAGGGCCTCGACCTATGTATATAAAGGCGAGACCCTGCGGCGGGTTAAGTCAGGAAAACAATCAATCGATAGCTAGGTCAAGCGATTCCTCTCCCTTGTAATCGATATCCAATCAATACAACACAAAGCAGGACGTAGGCATTTACCTTGTTGCGAGGGGCCAAACCTGGGTAAACTCGTGTCTCTCGTCCCAATCAACCCCTTTAAGCTAACCTATGTTGCGATGGCTCCACGCTTAAGTCCTTTCACAAGGACATCTTCCGTGACAAAACCACGACAGTTGGCGCCCACCGTGGGGCGGGTCTGGTAATCGGTAGAGTTCCCAATCCTCAGAGTTGTGTTTAATTCTTTCTAAGAGATCCCACTTGAATTCAATAGTCTTCATCATGAAAGAACCAGTACAAGAAGTATCGAGCATGGATTGATCATTATGAGAAAGCCGAGCATAAAAATTATGAATGATAATTTCCCTTGAGAGCTCATGATTGAGGCATGCATATAACATTGACTTAAGCCTCCCCCAAGCTAGAGTAATACTTTCTCCTTCACGCGGCCAAAAATTATATATATAATTCCGATCACGATGAACTAGATGCATAGGATAAATTTTTTGGTGAAATTCCAATTTCAATTGGTTCCAGTTCCAAGATCCAATATCATCGCATAGCCTATACCATGTCAATGCTTTTTCCTTCAAAGATAAAGGGAAAAGCTTCTTCTTAGCTTCATCTCTGGATAAACCTGCAAGCTTAAATAATCCACAAATTTCATCCACATACATCAAATGCATATCAGGATGTTCTGTTCCATCTCCTGCATAAGGATTAGCTAGTAGTTGTTCTATCATACCCGAAGAAATTTCATAACCAATATTTTTAGTAGGTGCAGTAGGTTGAGGGGCAACTAATTGTGCTTCTGGTCGAGGTGAAGATACCCCTAACAAACCCCTCAAAGGATGGTTTTCCATAGTAACAAGTGACAATAAATTTCAGCACGTAGTATAAATTTTTCCTTATCGACTTCCACTTACCAAGAGCGCTTCACTCCCCGGCAATGGCGCTAGAAAAGAGTCTTGATAACCCACAAGTATAGGGGTTCAATCGTAGTCCTTTAAATAAGTAAGAGTGTCGAACCCAACGAGGAGCAGAAGAAAATGACAAGTGGTTTTCAGCAAGGTAATTTCTGTAAGCACTGAAATTGTCGGTAACAGGTAGTTTGATAGCAAGATAATTTGTAACGGACAAGTAATGGTAACAGTAAATAAAGTGCAGCAAGGTAGCCCAATCCTTTTGTGGCAAAGGACATGCCAAAACGGTCTCTTATAATAAGCAAAGCGTTCTTGAGGGCACACGGGAATTTCATCTAGTCACTTTCATCATGTTGGTTTGATTCGCGTTCGCTACTTTGATAATTTGATATGTGGGTGGACCGGTGCTTGGGTGCTGTTATTACTTGAACAAGCCTCCCACTTATGATTAACCCCCTCGCAAGCATCCGCAATTACAAGAAAAGTATTAAGATAAAAATCTAACCATAGCATTAAACATATGGATCCAAATTAGTCCCTTACGAAGTAGTGCATAAACTAGGGTTTAAGCTTCTGTCACTCTAGCAACACATCATCTAATAACTACTCCACAATGCATTCCCTTAGGCCCAAAGATGGTGAAGTGCCATGTAGTCGACGTTCACATGACACCACTAAGGGAATCTCAACATTCATATCATCAAAATATCGAACACATATCAAATTCACATGATTACTTGCAACATGACTTCTCCCGTGACCTCAAGAACAAAAGTAACTACTCACAAATGATAGTCATGCTCAAGATCAGAGGGGTATTAAATAGCATAATGGATCTGAACATATAATCTTCCACCAAATAAACCATATAGTAATCAACTACAAGATGTAATAAACACTACTAGTCACCCACAGGTACCAATCTGAGGTTCCGGTACAAAGATTGAACACAAGAGATGAACTAGGGTTTGAGAGGAGATGGTGCTGTCGAAGATGTTGATGGAGATTGGCCTCCCAAAGATGAGAGGGTTGTTAGTGATGACGATGGCTTCGATTTCCCCCTCCGAGAGGGAAGTTCCCCAGGCGGAATCGCTCCGCTGGAGGGCAAAAGTGCTCCTGCCCAAGTTCCGCCTCGAGACGGCGGCGCTCTGTCCCCAAATTCCTCTCCTTATTTTTTCTAGGTCAAAAGACCATAAGTACCAGAAGATGGGCACCGGAGGGGGACCTGGTGTGCCCTGGTGTCTTGTGGTCACCTGGTGGCCCCCCTCCGGTAGTTATTTGCTCCAGTATTTTTCATATATTCCAAAAAAATTCTCCGTGAATTTTCAGCTCATTTGGAGATGTGTAGAATAGGTATCTCTTACGTAGCTTTTTCAGGTCCAGAATTCCAGCTGTCGGTAGTCTCCCTCTTTGTTTGAACCTTGCATATTATGAGAGAAATGGCATTAGAATTACTCCATAAAGCATTATTATGCATAAAAACATTATAAATAACAGCAAGAAAACATGATGCAAAATGGACGTATCATGGAGCGATAGGGGGCGGTCAGTATCTTCCATGCTAAGCGGGTTATTCTCATGACAAGTGTTTATTCACTTGTCCTTACATGAGAGGGGTTGGCATTCGGGATGCCCAGTCCCATGATCAAATTACAAAATAATGAAAGAAACTCCCCCGGAAAGTAGTTGGTATGGTGGGAACCCGAGGATTAGGCTAGCCATGTCGGCTGAGGTGGAGTAAACTTTACCTTTTCTGCTTGGCAACCGCTGCTAATATGTTTAGCATGGAAGATATTGAAAACTCTCGGTCGTGACATTGATAGGAAAGGCATACCTCCCAAAATTATATCCATCTCCGTTTTAAGCTTTGAGCTCTGGCACCTCTGCAAATCCATGCTTCCCTCTGTGAATGGCCTATCCATTTACTTTATGTATTTTACTTTTATTGTTGAGTCATCACCTTCTCAATTAAAGCACCAGTCCTGAGAGCACTATTGTCATTCTTATGCATTGTGTATAGTTAATATTGTGTGCATCATGACTGGATCTCTTCTACCATGAATTACAATGTTTAGTCGCTACCTGAACTTTGGAGGTGCTCTGCATTTATGTTTTGCGTTCTCAGAAAGGGCTAGCGAGATACCATGTTGTCATATTATATCATGATTGTTTTGACAAAGTGTTGGCATTTGAGATATATTATTATCGCTCGCTAGTTGATTACGCCATTGATATGAGTGAATATAATTTCTAAGAGTTATCATCTGCATGGTTAGTTATGATCTTTGCTGAAAACTTGGGTACTATTTGAGCTTACATACGGATACAAGAACAAAAGATTTCATAAAAGTTTTTCTTTATCACTTTCAGTTTGTCAACTGAATTGCTTGAGGACAAGCAATGAGTTAAGCTTGGGGGAGTTGATATGTCTCTATCGTATCTACTTTTCCAAACACTTTTGCTCTTGTTTTCGACTCTAATTTGCATGATTTGAACGAAACTAACCCGGACTGACTCTATTTTCTGTATAACTACCGTGGTGTTGTTTTTGTGCAGAAATAAAAGTTCTCAGAATTAGACGAAACTTTTTGGAGATTCTTTATGGAATATATAAAAAATACTGGAGCGAAGATCCACAGGAGGGGAGCCACCAGTGGCCCACGAGCCACATGGGCGCGACCACCCTCCTGGGCGCGCCCATGTACCTCGTGGGGCCCATGTGGCTCCGCTGACCCTAAATTCAAGTCTATAAATTCCTATTTCCTGAGAAAAAATAAGAGAAGAAGTTTCATCGCGTTTTACAATACGAAGCCGCCGCCACCTCCTGTTCTTCATCGGGAGGCTAGGTCTGGAGTCCGTTCGGGGCTTCTAAGAGGGGGATTCATCGCCATCATCATCACCAACCCTTCTTCATCACCAATTTCATGATTCTCACCCCCGGGAGTGAGTAATTCCGTTGTAGGCTTGCTGGAGGGTGATGGGGTTGGATGACATTTATCATGTAATCGAGTCAATTTGTTAGGGCTTGATCCCTAGTATCCACTATGTTCTGAGATTGATGTTGCTATGACTTTGCTATGCTTAATGCTTGTCACTAGGGCCCGAGTGCCATGATTTTAGATCTGAACCCTTTGTGTTTTCATGAATATATTTGAGTTCTTGATCCTATATTGCAAGCTATACGCACCTATTACGTGTTATGATCCGCATACCCCAAGGTGACAATAATTGGGATTCTTTCTGGTGATTACCGTAGTTTGAGGAGTTCATGTATTCACTATGTGTTAATGCTTTGTTCCGATTCTCTATTAAAAGGATGCCTTAATATCCCCTAGTTTCCTTATGGACCCCACTGCCACGGGAAGGTAGGACAAAATATGTCATGCAAGTTATTATTATAAGCACGTATAACTTCATACGGAATACATGCCTATATTTACATTGATGAATTGGAGCTAGTTATGTGTCGCTCTAGGTTGTGACTGTTACATGACGAATGTCATCCAACATAATTATCCATCACTGATCCAATGCCTATGACTTTCGCATATTGATCTTGCTAAGTTACTACTGTTGTTGTTGCTGTTGTTACAATCACTACAAAACTGCTACTGTTACTGTTACCGTTACTATTGCTATTGCTACCACTGCTATCAAACTATCATTACTACCGTGCTACTAATCACTCTGCTGCAGATATTTAGTTCTCCACGTGTGGTTGAATTGCCAGCTCAACTGCTAATACTTGCAAATATTCTTTGGATCTCCTAGTGTCGAATCAATAAATTTGGGTTGAATACTCTACCCTCGAGAACTGTCGCGGTCCCCTATATTTGTGGGTTATCAAATACATTGACAAGGTTTTAAAAAAATGTTAATGGTGAATGTGTTTTCTCCCAAAAGTCACATAACATGATGCTTCGAAGAAATCAATGTCCTATGACAGTTCATAAGCATGAACAGATGAGTGGATTAATGAATTCATCATGAATGCCAAATGTTTTGTGTACTAAATGTTAGTAACAAGTAAGAAAATGATCCTGGATTGGATCACTAGGTAATTATTAATATGATTAAGTGCCTCAGAATGACAAAGGACTTGTCTATAGAGGAGATGAAGAAGTTTATTGTAAAAGTTACATGAACACCAGCTTCATGACTAATTATAGAGCGCTACGATTTTTTGGAATAGTCTTTAAGCATGAACATTATTGTGGATTCTATAACGTAAGAAGATTATGTTAAAACATTAAATGTTTCAAAATTGTGTGAATCAAGAAGTGTCTTGATATAATCGGTGAGATCCCAAATGTGATAAAACCAATGACACTATATTATGAATATAGTTAATGAAGAAGTGTCTTGATATAAATTGGTATAATCACAAGTGTAAAAAAACCAATTACACTGTGTTAATAAGAAGTGTCTTGACATAGTTGATGTGATTTCAACTGCAGTAAAACCAATGACATTGTATTATGAATAATAGTTCCATTGATCAAAAGCAAAAGGAATCAAGATCAGACATGACTAACACAAATATTGCATGGCTTTGAATGTGTCAAAACTTATGACAAAGGCTCTACCACAAGCAAAGCATGAGCTAACATCAGAAAAGCCATAAATGTTAAATAGACTAAGCAACTAGATTATTGACTATAGTGCAAGTGGGAGAATGTTGGAAATATGCCCTAGAGGCAATAATACTGTATTATTATATTTCCATTTTCATAATTAAGAGTTTGTATTTCATGCTATAACTGTTATGATCCTGGAATATCCGATTCAGTGGAAAACTCATATGCACGTGTTGAATGATAAACAATAAAGAATAGGTTCCCGGTCATGCCTCTGAGACTGGCTCAAGTGTTGTTGGTGATCATGTTTTTCGGATCTTAGGATATCGTTAAGTGTAATGTTAGTCCTGAAAACAACATTGAGAGTATGATATTAGAAGAACGATCATATTGAATCGACCCAATCTCGTTTGTTATACTTTGAGATAATATCGTCTAAAATCAATTGTTATACGGAGTGTTAGCATGTGTTTTAGTTCCTCGGACTATGAGAGTGTTGTAGTCACTTCCTACCATACGGTGGACTTTGGGGTTGCTCAAACATCATCTGTAACACGATGATCATAACGACAACTTACTGGTTCATCAGAAAGTTTGACAAGGGACTAGATAGCTCGAGAGTGGGATTTGCTCCTCTGATGATGGAGAGATATTCATAGGGCCCTATCAGTGTGATGGCATCCATCATCGTCTGGCCAGACACAGGTGACTACGTTACGTGGATGCCAGAACACTTCAATGAGAAAGAAGAACAAAACCGCCAACAAGGGTGACGGTATAGTGAGATGTGAGCATGTGCATGACTCAGGAGGATACCGACACTCCCCGGGTTATGTAAACCAAAGGTTCACTCAAATGTCATTCATGTAATCATAGGGATCGATATGGACGTCCACGGTTCCGCTATCAGTCATTGAACGAAGGGATTTCGTTTATGTCTATGATTTGCCGAACCTATGGGATCACAAGCTTGAGGTAATCATGATCTTCTGAGTGTTAGTAGGACGAGAGTATCGAGGATTTATTTGTGGAATTGTTTCATTAATATTCGAAATAGTTTCGAGAGGATCTGAAGCGTTTCGGGGTCATCGGAAGGGTTTCCGAGTTTATCGGATAATACCGGGTATTCCCGCTAATTAATATATAGGTGGAAAATGTTTTGATGATGTGAAATTATATACTAAATTCTCTAGTAATTGTTAGAAGGCTTTTATAAATAACTAAATATGAACCGGCCTTAAAAGGCCAAGAGGTAGAAGGCAACTTGGCCCACAAGGGCCCAAGTGGAGGAGGCGTCCCCCCCTTTAAATAGGGGGAGGCCGAATTGGAGTGGGGGAGGAGTCCAACTCCTCCCCCCTTGAGCGGCGCCCCAAGGAGGGTCTTCCCCTCCTTGGTGGCTGCCCCTCCTTCCCCCTCAACCTATATATACTTGAGGTATTAGCCCCATTGTCTTGACAAGTATTGGAGCCTCCTCTAGTTCATCTAGTTTTAGTTCTAGTTGGTCCTAGTTGACTAATTGGAGATAGACCTAGTTCCTCTAATATTCATAATTAGAAGCACAGTGTGGTTCTAATCTCTTCCCTCTAATTCTCCTGTGACGATTAGCTCTGGACGGTGCTGCCGGATCGTGAAGACCGTATGCTTGCAACCAAAGTAGAGAGGTCGTGCTTTCGGTCTTCCGTTCAAGAGATTGCTCGAGGGAGGTTCGCGAGATCATCATCAACGGTTCAAGGGATTCCATGTATGACCTACACCGACTCATCTACTTCCACTGCACTCCGGAGTTGGTAACGATTGTTGATCCAAACCCTATTTGCATCTTCATATTGTTCTTGGGTGTTCGTAGGGCATTTTTTTGTTTTCTACTATGTTTCCCAATAGATCATCCATGGACCAGAGAAGATGAACCCGCCCTATGTACTTCGGCGGCACAAGGCTCTTGTTGTTGTAGTTATTTTTAACTGAGCACTTCTTGTCTTTTTTCTTGAGTGGTGGCTCTTCTTGTTGTTGGATATGAATAATTCTACTCCTCCGATGGTCCTTACAGAAATCCCCTTACGGACTATCCCCTCAACCAATTTTCAACTAACCACCCCCTCCTCTCCGAATTTCAAGGTGGACACCCTTTCTCCCCAATTAAATCTTGTCATCTCATCTCGTAGCTACAATTATGTAAAACTAGATGATAACCTCCACATTTCTGTAGGACTATGTTGCAATATATTATTTTGATGAGATTTGCTTGTCTGAAATTTGTATATGAGAATGAAGGCCAAAATAGGTATGATTTGTTGTATTTGATTATTATATAGGTGTAAAATATTTATAATGTAAGTAGTATTTGCCATGCATGTTTAGAGAAATCAAAATAGTGAGATTGATGAAGTGAGATGTGTGCATATTGAGAAAAATAGTATAGGCAACATTTCACATGCATGTTTTGTGGAACAAAGGTAATGGGATTGACGACGGGACATGTATGATTAGGTGGCATGTGTGCATGTTGAGATAAATAGAGGTGGTGAGGATAAACTACTTATGAATACTAGATGATGCCCTGCATGTTGTTGCGGCATACTATGAGACTTTTAATTGATTCGACACGTGGATTTTTTTAAAATAGAGAGTTGTAGTAACTAAAAGAGGAAATATTGTTCTTACAGTTTTGCAAGGCCACGCTCAACATGCAGGTTGGCACTGTCCCGTGCATAACACAACCACGCAACTCTCTACGCCCAAACTAGGCAAGACTATGGGCTAAACTATTGACCTTTCCATCTACTTTATAAACTTGAACTTCTCTATTTCCATGCTTGATGGCATGAAATTCCTTCGCAAACACTCTAATTTCCGATATATCCACGCATGAGGGGTCGAGAGCCTTTGCCACTGAGTTTTTGTCTATCTCGACAACTAAATGGAAATCAGTACACGACATCGCTTTATGTAGTCCTTCTGAACAAGCAGTAGCTTTCGCGAAATTTGCTCCTTTGCATCGCGGAATATAGTCCTAGGCATATGAAATAATTCTGCCACGATGATCTCGAACCACATCACCCCATGCTCTACTAGTACTCTCCTCCAAGAACTTCCATCAACATTGACCTTGGCCCACCCTAGATCAGGCTTTTGCCAATCCTTTTCCTTAGTAATATCCTATTGTTCCAATCTTGGCAGTTTAACCATAGGGCTCTTCCCTTTACAATCGATCTCTGAATTTTCACTCGCAATCATGCGTAGGTTTACATGGTAGTTTTGCAAAAATCTAGCAGAATGCGTAATTTGTTTACCTTTTGCGAAGATCACGTCATTTCGGTGATGCCAAACACGCCACCAAAAAATCATAAATTTTTGTATTAGGTCTTCACTCACCTTATCTAGCAGGACCAGAACCCGATCCTCTCATGCGTAGTTTATTTCATGTTCAGGGAGAAGGTTCCACACATCCTTTAGTTCATGCCAAAAGGCCCTTGCAAACATACACCGGTGTGCAACATGGAAGCATGTTTCATCATCAGCACCACAAACATTAATAATCGGAGTGAGGCCTGGGATACGTAGAAATCTATTAGTTTGAACCGCAAGGGATTCAGTTGCTAGTATTCAAGTAAAAATACGCAATTTTTGGGGCATATTTGTTTTCCAAATAGTATCCCAAATAGTACGGTCCCCTGAAATATTGTGGCTGGATCCAATCATTTCATCTATGGCTAGCCAGTATGTGCTACGGTTAGTGAATATTTCATTCTTTTCCGGTTGGCAAGCAATATAATCATCCTCATCATAGTTTGGGAGTCAAATGCTCAAAATATTATTCACATCTTGTTGTGCGAATATATGCCTGATGTTGTTCTCCTTCCAAGAATGAGATTCTTGGTCAATGAGATCTGCAACCAACCAAATTCAAGAGTTTGTTGGGTTTACACTCATTTTCATTTTCCCCTGGGGATCCAATTGTCTCTCCACACATGAACACTTTTCCCATTGCAGATGACGCATCCTTTCTTGAGGAGTTCCAAACCGTCCATGATGCCCTGCCAACCCGGCGATGCATTATAAATAAACATCGTTTCAAGCAGATCAACCCCATGATAATATTTTTTCTTAAGTACTCTCACGCACAAAATATCCGGATATGCAATATGTTTCCAGGTTTGCCTAGCAAGGAGAGCTAGTTAACTTTAAGGTCCTTGAAACCCATACCTCCCTGGTTTTTGCGTTTTGTGAGTTTCTTATTTTTGCATTGTGTGAGTTTCTCCAAACTCAAATGTGAATATGCAACGATCATTATCATCTCCCCACAAGAAGTCTCTGGTCATGTGCATGAGCTCCTCACAAAGTGTTGCTGAAAACTTAAAAACAATCATTGCAGGGTGCGGATCGCTTGAGCCACAGATTTTATTAGCGTCTCCTTGGCTCCACTGGATGAATATTTTTCCGTCCAATCATTCATTCTTTTCCTTGCTTTATCCTTGGTTGACTTGAATTTACCCTTAACCATGCGCCCTTCTGGAACTGGCAGGCCCAAATACTTTTCTTCAAAGCTCAGTGTCACCACATTCAGAATATTTATTACTCCTAACCATCCTCTTGTGAGCATTTGTTTCAAAGAAGTAGAGAGCATTTAGATGGGCTAATCATGTGACCCGTGGCTCTCCCATAACTGTTCAGAATGTGTTTCACCTTGCTGGCTTGATCATTATTTGCTTAAAAAAATAGTAGGCTAACAGCTGCAAATAACAGGTGTGAGATATCGGGGATTTGAAGATAGATTTTCCCGGACTACCAGGTGAAACACCTTATCTCCTCTCAGTCTGATCATACCCCTATTTTAATAAATCTTACTTAGAAATAGAATGGGAGAAGTTATTGTCGTCGGTGACGTAGATATGAAATTTATTGGGAAAAGGAAAAAAGCCTTAGCAGAAGAGGTAGAAATTTCATGGGCCATGCATAGACGAGCAACAGACCTAGGAGGTGTGGCAACTAAATTGTAGGGAGTGATGGTTGCGCAGCAAACATGGAGCAGCAAGTGGGCTCGGTCCCAAGGAAAATAGAAAAGATAGGGAAAGAATTGGAAGCGATTGTACACAGTAATAATCCAAACAAAGAGATGATCCAAGGACGTTTAGAAAAAGAATTAGACGGCCTGCTTGAGAAGGAAGAGCTTCTTTGGAAGCAAAGATTAAGAAAGGATTACCAGCATTACAGCGACATAAATACGGATATCTAGTGTGAGATAGCACGGTCGAGTTGTATGTTAACGTTATTTCTGGTTGTTTGTTTATTATCGTACGTCCACTGCATGCCAGAAAATTCAAGATCATGGAGGTCACAATGCGACTAGATTTCTCGGAAGTCCATCATTCCATGACTATAGATGAAAAAAGATGTAATTTAATTATAAATGGGACCAAAATGTTGAAGATGAATTTTAATAGTAGGCAAAACAACCATGAGGCACCACGTTGAAATGTACAACACAATATTTTATTATCATATTTAGATAGCTTGAAGGAAAAATCTGATGTGTCCCCTAGCCAAAATTTTGTATTAATGTGTAACAAAGGAAGGATGGAAGCAATGTAAGCATCATTTATTTTAGACATAATATTCCAATCAATGATACACACCATCAGCATATTTAACATGATTCTGTTTTGATGTTATGATGATACTGGACGAAAAACCACAATAAACATAACCTCAAAATTACTTCTGAAATGCACAAAACATAAAAGACGTATGAGTAAAGAACATGAATATGGAATCCATATTTGTATCAATATGGAATCTGAGGTGTCCCCTAGCCAAGTTTCTGTATTGATATGGAAAGGACGAAAGAAAAATTGGCCATTAGGAAGAAACCCGAAGAAATTGCTTTTTATGCTGAGAAAAGGCCCAGAAAACTCGCTCTATCCTTTGTGGTGGGGTATCTGCAAACTCGGCGAGAGGCCCTTCTCGTTAGAACCATGGTTACAGCCTTACACCCAGAGGACTTACCACTATGCTAGAAGCACATTCTCGAAATGTTAAAAATAAAATATGAGATCAACATTATCTAGAATATATCAATATAATTACAATAATGACAAAACACACCTATGTATATTCTTCCTAACATCTCCTGCTTTCACTGTAGTAGATAATATCATATATTCTTCGAAAGGATGCTATAACATATATAGATACGGCTAGGGGTACCAATGTTCTGTTGGAGATTATAATACTATAAATTTCATCTGCACAACATGATTTATCGTCTGTATTTGGATGAACTGTTGGGGTGCACCCATCATTCAGAAAAATTGTGCAAAAACTACCCAATGGCATCTACAAATACATTATGCTCCCTAATTTTGGAGCTCTCTCATTCAAGAGGAGTTTAATTTTGAATTTGGTTCACGATTTTGACTGGGCAACAAAATTGAGGTTATTTTGAATTTGGCTCATAGTTCTTATTCAATTGAGGCGTTTAATTTCGGATCTGGTTCATAATTTTAACTAGGTCAATGATTGCGATTGAGGTGTCCGGTTTGGAATTGGTTCATGATTTTGACCGACCCAATGATTTCTCAAATCAATCAGCTAGTTTGCCTATAAAAATACTTGAGTCCCCCGCACTCTCTCATCACCTGACAAAAAAGAATCGTCAACATGCGACACTATAGCACCAATGTAGTAGATTCGCTCATCAACACAAGAAACTTTCTCACATACATGTGGGTTGATTGGAAAATAACACATAATCATGGCTCTAAAATGGCCCACCAAAACACCTCATTATATAAAAAATAAAATATACATCATCATCTCTATACGCGCCAAATCAAATAAAAATTTCAGGAAATCCTGACAACACAAATGACACAACAAAGCGCACACAACCCTTCTAATCACTACATGAACTGCTATTCCTTAAAAGGGTAAAAGAATAGCACTGTAGCATTGCATAAGCTAACTAAAAATATAATGAACATATCAGCATAATCTAGCAGATGTAAAACACATGCAGAAAAATTGTGTAGTTTCTGTATCATATAAAGAGTAGAAGATCTGAAATGATACAAAGCATAACAGAATGAAAGATAGCTTGTCTAACAACTCAAGAAAATATAATAGTTGCCTTCTCGCAAAAAAAAGGAAATATAATGGTTGCCAATCCAGGAAGTGACAAATATGAAAAGCTAAAAACCATAATCCTATATACCTAAATAGTTGATCCCCACTAACTCAACTATCTTAATATGCAACTATGCCAACTCATCATGTCACCATGCATGCACCACTAACTTTAGTTCTCTCAACATGCATGCCACCATGTATGAAAAAGACTCCCCTTAACATGCACTAGATCGGAAACGCGCCTTGGCGCGAGGGTGCCGGTCCCAACGATGTGTCCAAGCAGGTAATGCTCAATTTAGTAGAAAGTCAGATTTAGCGACGTATTCAAACAAGATACAACAAACTAAAAGGAAGAGAAAACATTCACATGTAATAGAAGCAAAACATCATTGAGTTTGACATCGTCATGAGAAATAAGACAATATTTGATTTAGTGCGTTCATGAGACCACAAAAGGTAACCACTTGACATTAAGCTCGGTACTAAGAATGCGAATATGAGAGAGGAAGTACCAAGAGCAGGAACACAATAAAAAAAACTACGTAGCCATAGCTATTAGGCATACTAATAAGTTGATTCATTCCTCTGCCTTGTCGATCAACTTCATAGACGCCGCGTCACATTAACCTGATGCAGGCAGTCTATTAGATACATTGCATAGAACGATTTATGTGTAGACAAAAAATGCACTTGCGATTTTGTACCTTAGCCTTTTAAAGCTTATGAACAGGGAGCGATGGTTCCCCTTTTCAATTTTGAAGGCAAAGACAAATATGATAGTCTCTGATCCCTGCCGCTTTGACAGAGCCTGACCAATTGTTTGTTACTATTGGTCTCTTGTCCGTATCCGGGTGCACTCATATCCAACCTAGTAATACAACCATTGGAGCATTGCATATAAAACATGGATTCTATGAACTGACCCACTACTACAATGCCTATCAATTATGATGTGGACTTAATCAAAGAGGTGCTACTTTCCCAACCCCAACTCCCACACAATCCCATTTTTGCTAACTCGATAATAGAAAAAAAGGGTATCTCATGATAGAAATGTATCAAGGAATTAATCAACTAAGTTTAATGATCAAACCTCTGATATAACTATTTTGATTAACATATGATATTACTCAATATATGTCCGGATGGAAATATATCTGAGTAGGTGATGGTAGATACTCACAGTAGTAATCACCCCGTAAAATATCTAAAAAAATGACCCTATATATGCATGCCATCGACGCATTTATTATAAAATGTGACATGAAATACCTAAGCAAGGTTTGGTATGATAGAAACCTAAAGCATGCCATAGTATTAATCCCAGCTAACTTATTTACATTTTTTTAAAATTTGATTTCCACCGTTGTCTCGATAGAATTTGAGCAAATCATAGTGCAAGAATTTTAAAAGCATGATGATCTGATCAATCAACAGAACGAGACATACCTAGTTTACCGGTGGCACCATGGACCCAAAAGCTTGTGTGCTTGTCGCCGAAGTAGCGAAGAAAAGCTTCCTCCGTGTGAGTGAATCATCACATGTTGAGAGACACCACACCGCCATGCAAAGAGGGCGACAATGATGCATCAAATCGATATGTACACATCAGATCGGCAAGATGGGTACAGCGGCGAAAGGAGAGAAAAGAAAGGGGCCAACCACCAACACGCCACCACTGGATAGAGTTGCAAAAGGAAGTGGTGAAGTGAATCGCAAATGAACTCTGAACATGCTTCCGTGATGAGTTGAGGCTTATGGGGAATCAGAAGAATACTTTTTGAGTGCAAAAACATAAATTTAGTATCTGGCAAACTGAATGATGGGATGTTACACAACTGTAGACTGACTTACCAATGTTTAATACAATACTTATTTTGCTATTTCTCGCAATGTAAGATGTAGCAAAGTTTGGTGAGGTTAGGCCTGAATATCGACAACAGAAAAAGTAAGCAAGAACAAATACGTCTTAGCTCGAGCTCAAGCTATTTAGGTAAGATAATAAGAACCAGTTCATCGACATATTTTGGATAGCTATAAAACACATTAAACTTCACATTAAGATTGTGAGATATACCTCGGGTGAGTAGATCCATTGATTGGCCCCCTTGGAAACATCACCAAACTTTTGCAGAAGTGGAGGAGTTTCAGAATAATTGGATCTTCTCACTACCTCCTCCATTGATAAAAGAGAAGAAGAAATTACATGGTAAAATTATACAGTCATCTGCCACAAAATGGAAAAATACAAACCATTAGCGAGTCTGGATTACACGATTGTGGAAATTCAACACATGACACCAGCAAGATAACTAATACAGGAAAGTCATAAATGAGACTGTAAAATACAAAGAACGTAGGATAACATACATTCTTTCTTATTGCAAGAACCCTTCACTTTGGCAGCATGCTCTCCAACTGCCTTTTTCTCTTCTTTGGTTCCAAAAAGGTCAAGATTGTTGTCATCGTCATTATCAGCGGCAGGAGCCTGCAAAATACAGGATTCATGATGTTATACTTGTGATACTGAAATATTTAAATAAACCACACAAATGCCCAATAACAACCAGGCACATGAATTAGTTCAGCAGTTGACGCACTTATGCAACAGAACAGAAATGCCGTTTGATCCTGCGATGGACAGATCCGAGCTGTCGGATAAAAAACGACTCATGTGCCTCTGTGAGGAAAAATTACTTTCTTCTAGGAAAAACTGTACTAAAAAATAGGAAAAGTGTACAAAATAAGTGAGAGCGTTGTGTTTGCCTCTGTTTTTCTACTACCGAGGTAAAAGAAGTGATGCGCGTGAGAAATAATATATCTGAGTGGGGTTTACCTGTATTGATTTTAACTTTTTTATATATACGTCTCTTGTGTTTTTGCCTGCATATTTTAGATGGTATGTGCGGAAGAATTAATATGGTGTAAGCTAAAGGCATGAGCAGGCTAGAAGAAATAATTGGAACCTAGATGATTAAAATGGGAAAAACAAGGATCCATGTATACTTTTAAGTGGCCAGCAAATTGAATAGGCAGAAGCAGAAAGCGGTTATAACACCCTGATTCTCTATTTGACACACATGACCACATATGATCATATACAAATTATCATTCCCATAAGAAATCCAAGGCCGTCATGTTATATATTTGCATGGGGATATATACTCTTTTAAGGCAGAACTAAAAAAGTAATGAAATCCAAGACCGTCATGTTATATATTTGCATGGGGATATATACTCTTTTAAGGCAGAACTAAAAAAAAATGGTCAGGCAAGATTGCCATTTAGAAACCATTTGGAGATTAGCCAAAACCCAAAAGTGTTATTCTGTATAGGACACTAATTAGATCGTGGGAATTTGGAGCAAGTTCTTGATATCAATAGTAGACACCTACTTTTCAGAGAAGGTGAAATTACCTTGTGAGTAGCTGGCACTACTCTCACTCAAGTGATGGTAGCACAGGGCCTTGATCAAAAGGAAGAAGAAACACAAAGATTTAGTTAGTAGCAACAGGAGAACAAAGAAAGTAAACTGTGCTATATATAGCTCAACGTATACCCTTGTCATGGTCAGAGGAAACTGAATCGATAGATGGGAGTAGCACATACAGAGAAGAGAAGGAGGAGGTGTTAGTTACCAGATGGTCTGTTTTGTCGGAGGCATAGATGAGGAACTGCTTGTTGATGGTGCCGTCTGTCCCACTGCAGCCGCCATCGCCGCTCCAACCTGGCCATGGACGCATGCATGACAGCAGGCCGAGTCAAGAAAAGGCGACATCTCCCAAAGAAAAAAGATGCACAGAAAGGAGGAGGGGGCTCACCTCGGCTTGATGCCAGTCTGGAACTGCAAAATTCTTCCTGTAGAATTAAAAACATAGCAGTCATTTACACAACATGACAAATGTTTTTGTAAGACATGCTATTATAGTTGCCCTTCATTTCATTCCTCGAGCGATCACCGAAGTCTACACCATCAGGAATGGGAGAGCCTATCCAAGCAAGGCACGCAGGACCATTTCTTCCTGAGCTGAGAGAGAGATATTTAGAAGACAAAAGGTTTTAAGATTCAAGAGAAACGTCAACCATCTAGCACAACATGGCACTCAACTATTTTTTGTAAGAGTGTTGGATCGTGGCAACATAACGCACAAAACCAATCAATTTTTGGTTACTTCACTCTCATGATAATTGCGAAGTAGAGCAAAGTCCGGTCGGATTTGGCCTGAACATCAATATAAGAAAAACACAGAAAATGTCGTTAGATAAAAACAGAAGCTCAAGACTTTTGTTCGAAGAGAAACATCAAGCATCTAGCACCGTTTCTGATTAGAGAGAAACATCAAGCATCTTGCACTACAGGACACTCTAATTATCTTTTTGCAAGAATGTTGGATCATGGCAACAAAATGCATACATCAAAACAAAGAGCATACATATTACCAATTACCGTGCCTAACAGGACACTCTAATTATCTTTTTGCAAGAATATTGGATCATGGCAACAAAATGCATACATCAAAACAAACAGCATACATATTACCAATTACCGTGCCTAACCGACTGAGAAGCGGACTAAGAAATCAAGCTTCCGATTGAAGAAACATCAAGCATCTAGCAAAACTAAGTAACCAGATTGTAAGGTTGATAATGGAATCATAATCATAACTAAAATATGAACACACCCTTCACTTGCATCTACAGCATATCTGTAGCATGAAAAGCCAAAATCAGAGTGAAACGTGTCAAGGTAGCACTTGGTTTCATTACCAAAACTGTAATCACTTCAACTCCCAAAGCTCTTAATGGAGGGAAGCTTCAAAGAGACTGATAATAAAAAGTAAACATGAAACTAAATTTGTTCAGCTAGTAAAGCTACCAGCACCAGCAACTCCACATCTTCATAGACAGTACAACTACTTGCTGGCCTGACTCTTTCACATGCATCAATCCAACACAAACAAATCCAACCTCTGTTTATCATGTGTGAATGGAGAAACAAATCTCTGTTTCTCGGCAAACAAACCTGAAAGTGCCAACCAAAAGCAAAAGACTAAATGGACACGGACAAAGCAAACTAATTCAAATGTACCGGACTAAACCAAAACCCCTAAAAAACCAGACTAAACTAAAGGGCACATGTTTTATTGCATCCACACCTTCCTGGCAACACACTATGACCAGCATGTTCTATCATTCAATCCTCACAAACCGACGCCCATCATTCAATCCTCACAAACCGACGCCACTGGAATGACATAGGACACGCATGGCCAGCACACACATCAGTAGGCCATGCCAATTGAACGAAAAGAAAAAAAACGACCAAGCACGAAGCACCCATGTGCAAATGAGGAAAAAATCCATCCCTAGTAGCATCCTGCCAAAGCACACTCCTGTAAACCACAAAGAAACAAAAAGGGAAATAAAACCACTAAAATACAACCAGTGGATAGTACTCTCTGTCTCCACCAATATAAGACAACAAAGAAAGACACTCTATGCACATCTACATGAACGACAAGCACAGTTTACCGAGCTCAACATCAAATATACACGCGCACACGAGCACCAACCTAGATATGCAAAGGAACAACAACAGATAGAAGGAGAAGAGGGGTCGACCTGTAAGTCCCTGGACGAAGACAGGGAGGCTGCCACAGATCCAACAATGAGCAGACAAGAGGGTTGACCAAAAGGAGCTCCTACAAAGAATAGACCAGTCAGCAGCAAAGCAAGTGTCAAGATCATGGCTCAACTGAAGCAGACGGCGAAAACCGGGTCAAAACGAGGCTTACCCATAGATCGATGAGTGCGACAACCAATCCGGCCCAACGACCACAAGAACAACGGATCTGCAGGCAACATAAATCCGAAATCAATTAGCCAGGACCAATCCAATTGAGAGAAAGCACAAGCGACGTGGGGAATGGCTCACTTGGCAGTCATAGGAGTGGTTGCACTGGGGAGCACCAACGCCACCGCAGGCCGTGTCGCCCTGGGCCTCCTCGTTGCCGAAGGCCACTACCACACCAGCGGCCGTTTCGTCGCGTGCGCGAAGCAGGGGCCGGAGGCGCGGGATTGGGGACTGGCAACGGGCGCCATCTCGCCTTGTGCCTCCTCGACGCCGAAGGGCGCCGCGTACACGAAGCAGGGCTAGAGGCACGAGATCGGGGGCCGGCGGCGGCGCGAGGAGAGGGAGAGGATACGCGGGTCGGCGCGGTAGGAGGATGACTGGCGGCAGCTGGCCGTGGATCTCCTCGTCCACCGTTGCCTGTTGCCCCTCCACATCTTGAGCACGAGGGAGGGCCGGTGGAGATCCCATGGGGAGGAGGAGGGAGGCACAACGACGGCCGTGAGCTCGGCAGCTGGAGAGGAATGAGGGGGAGAGGAGGACGAGCGGCGGCGATGGCAGGGAAGTGGACGAAGGGGGCGAATGGGAGCACGAAAGGCCTGGGCCAACCACCGTCCCCCCCCATAGCCGCACAGGCCAACCACCACCCACCACGCACGAGGCCTAGACGCGAAAAGACCAAAATACCCTCGGCGGGGGCAAGATATTACATGCGGTGGCTTTACCGCCGGTGCGCGTGACTGGACGAACAGGTCGCACCCGCAGCCATGGTCGCTGACAAACGCGGCCCACCCGCGAGGGGCCCCACACGTCAGTGAGTCCCGGTCGAACAGACGGAGTAAGCGGCAGCGCGAGGAGGCAGTAACTATTCATTGCTACAGGCACCCCAGCTCGATCCGACGGCGCAGCTCCCTCCACCTCTAGATCCGACGCCCGGAATTCCATCAAGCAAACGAATTCGACGGCCCACGATTGCTAATCTCTGAGAGCAGCTCTAGCTCCCCTCTTCTCTTGTTTCTGGATACTACTCATATTTAATAATTATTCTACAACTATGTAAAAATCAAATATAATAAATTACATGTATTTTAGTTTATTTCCCATATTTCTAATCCAAATACTAAACATTCATACTGCCAAACCTCAAGAAATAACTGACTTCAATTCCCGCAGAAATGCACGGGATATCATCTCTAGTACACATTGTTATCTGGATGGAGTGGGAGAAAATAAATAGTGTGAGCACATGCCTTCATGTGAACCTACACGCATGCATGCAAATCAAATGGTTTGGGAATACAATACAAAAACATCATTGCATGAATCATCTGTATATGTATTGTCAAAAAATTAAAGGCGATGCATTGTCCAATGATTAGAGGTGATATTGAATCTCATTGAACCAAGTTAATTCAACCCACAATGAGCACCATTTACCTACTGTAGATTTTGTTGTTCAGGTCAAAACTGCAATCTAGGCATAGTCCTTATCCAACTTCAGACCTAAGAGAATGGACAATCTACAAAAAACGTGAACTACAATCATTACTGTGATTCGACAAATATGAACTTGGATGAATAGTATATAATATAAAGGGCACTGCATATAAGGAAAATCACTGGATTTGAGCCGAACCTATAGGCTATCTTCACTTTCCTCTTGCATGTAATGGATGGGTGGGAGCAGAATCAAGACACCGCAAGAAGGGGGCTAGGGGAAGAGAACATATTACAGGGAGGGGAGCTGATGTCAACGGCTGTAGATATCTCCTAGCCAACACGTGTGGCACCATCAATCACGTTGGTTGTCAAACAACAAAGACTACAGATTCATCCAATCAAGGTCCTTGTCTTGGGACAACATATCACCCACTGGCGGTGATCATGGGGCTCCATGACGGCGTCACCGCGTAGATTTCTGGTGGTGACGGCCAGGCAATGCTTGGCCGCCGGTGGTGCATTATGGAAAGTGGGCACAGATAAAGGAGAAGAATCGGGAAGACAACCTTGGAGATTTGTTAGTGGAGGGGCGATGGAAGGAACCGTTGAATGAAGAGGCAATAAGAGGAAGGGGCAGCAATAAGTGCGACGGGGGTAAAAAAATTAGACGACTTGTTTCCTTGAAAAATAGCAAATAGAATAGCCGAGGTGGCGGAGTTTCTTAGGCTGGTCATAGTGGGACTAAATTAGCTAGTAACATAGTACACTCCAAGGCAAGTTTGCTTATGTGTCAAGTAGTTAATGAGGAGAGAGATAATGGTGGTAACATAATATGTTACTACTAGAACATAGCGCACATCGAGGCAAAATGAGTCTACATTAAAAAAATGAAGTCTTGCATGATACCGCATATATGTTACTACTCATTATGGAGGTAACATAGATTAGTAGCATATGCATGTTACTAGTCTAAGTTGCTTCTTACTATGACCAGCCTTAGGTGAAAGCCTACATGTTCATTGCTAATGTGGATAGATTGCATGTCAAGGGAAATCTAGTAGTGTGGGGGGTCCTATTTGGATATAGTAGATATACAGGATTTTCCCGTAGATGTTATATGGCTTCAACATTTATTCATATTACTATTATCTATTTAACTCAGTGTGAAATTCATCATATTTTGTAGATATGTGATGGGTTTGACCCATATGATTAGATTGAAAGTGATAACACATATATAATCTAATCATGATCCATAACTCATCCACGTTTGCTAGAGAATAGTAAATGTTAGACTTTGGAAACTGACATGTCTAATCCTAGTAGGTGACATTTCTTAGGATTTACACAGATTTTTCTATAAACAAGTGGAATATTGAAATAATTAAAATTGGAGTTTGTATTATGGTTTGTACCCTATACATTGTGTCACACACCAATTCATTAAATTAGATGTGGTGTGCGCCATCCGAGAAACATATCATTTGGCCACACAATGACTTGATAACAAAATACCAAGCCAACATATATTACATGTACGACAACTAAAGATGTTCAATTATTACAACAGTAGCAAGTCAGCTAAAAAGGCACATCTCATGCATTGGCACTGCCCATTATTTAGATGCAAAAGACCTAGATCAGAATAGTAGAACTAAGTGGAAGCAGAAGCATAACAGTAGTGGACTCCAAAATCGCAGGGATACTCATTGAACACATCGTAGTTGGCAAACTCAACAACATCTGCAGAAGCATAGGGATCTTCTTAGTGGTCTAGCCAAATCAACAAGTCAGGTGATTACATTGAAGTACTCACATGCAAACAAAACATAGGCAAGCAAATGCACAATCAAGTCCAGGAAAACCAACAAGTCATCAATATATCCAACCGAAATTAGGGTAGTCAGCGCAAGAAAAGAAGAGAGTATCGCCAATCAAAACTAGCTTTGTTATGATGGCTCCATTTTGTGTACATTTTTTGAGGGTATTTTGCTTGGTTTTTCCTTGGGTTTCACTAGTTTTATCCATTCCACTAATGATTAATCCTCAAAAATATAGAAACATTGTTTCCTTGCATGTTTCGCATAGACAAACACTTTGGAAGAATTGGAGCCATATTTGGACAATTGGAGAGGAAATGGGTAACTTTCCTGTTGGGAAGATCTTCATCAGGCACAACAGATTTTTTTCTCTAGAACATAAGGTGCCTCATACTGCACATTTTATTCATAGCTAAATAAGCCTACTAATGTCTTGTACATTAATCATGTTGTTTATCGAAAGGAGGTAATTAGAGCAAGCCATGTTTACATTTGGTTACATGCTATCATGAGCCTTGTAAATTGAGAAATTATTGGTATATGTAGTTATTTTACACATACTCGACAAATAAAGAACTCTGATGAATAGAACACCATATTTCCTTATAAAGTCATTTCTTAATTGTTATGCCATATAAGGGTAATTTTTTTTTCCTTTGAATTTTTCACAGATCATCCCATGCTATGTAAGAAAACAAGTCCTAAAGAAGTTGTTTGTTGCATCATTTCAAAAGGCAACTGTCACACCACAACTAAAAACAAAACAGGGCTTTCCTTTCTATTGTTCTCTTACTAACTGTAAATGGCAAACATTCATCGGTAGACCAACTTGGAAAGAATTGCCAAAGTCTACAGTTTTGATGTTGGTATGAAGTTGTACTTTGATACTAGCACACATGGTCATAAAATCCCAGTGGATTTGGACAATGTTCTAATCTGTGACTGGTCTTAAGCATGCAGCCAATTTAATGTTGACTCTAGATAATATGCACCCAATTACTTTGCTATATTTAACTAATCTTACTTATATATAATTCTACATATCACTATGCTATGTCAAAAGGAACAAAAAAGATAGCAAACAACATGGAAGTTACTGATGGAACCTCATGTAAGCTGTATTGACTAGATTGTGGACAAATACGCATATGGACCAAGTTCTACACCACACAGGCCACTATTGCACACTCTGAATAGATCCAACATTAACAAGAAACTCCTGGTAACAATTGTACTTTGTTCATGTTCTTCGTACACTCTTTGTTAATTAAACAGACCATCATACTATGTTACAATTGCGTTCTTGTAACAGAAACACCCCAGTAGTGTTGTGCCTGAGCAGACAGATGAAAATGGTGATATGAGAAGCATTGTCCATCCTCAAACCGATTTATGGACGACATACTCGATGTCAGAAACAGATGGAAGTGTTGTCGTGCATGGGTGAAAGGACCTACTTTGTGAGTATAAACTAGAGGTTGGGGACATGATTATCTTTGTGATCCACCATGGAAGTGATGAGGTTTTCCCCTTTATCACAGCCATGTGTGAATCTGATAAAGAGCAGTTATGTGTTGTTGTCCTACTTTGTGTTCATGCTCCACCTTTCCTTTCCATGATGTGTGCTACTTTTGCTGATTATGTGATGTGTACCAAATGTGTATAGTATGTTTAAACTAATTATATACTGTAAAGACATGTTGTCTGTTTGTAGTTGTGCTATAGGACATCATATCACTATGTTGTAGATGTACACTAGTTATGTGTCCTTAAGTACTTTTTAGTGGTTTATGCTTCTGTCATGATTTGATGTGCATGGTTGAAGATGTATGAATATAACATGTCACACTATAGTTCCAATCATCATTCCATGGTATGGTAAGGAAATGACTACCTTGTTACTAAAATGTCGGAGATGCACAAATATTTTTCATCCAAAACTATCTGTACTAGTAGGAAAACATATTTGACTAGAATATATTCAAACTCTGACATGACAGAGAAAACCTAATATCACATATTTCAACCGCACAACCTCATTTCTTTGTTAATTTCTTTGCACTAACACATCCAACATTTTGTGCGACGCTGAAAACGTCCCAGAAAATGGTAATGAATTGTGATGGTTAACCGGGTCACCTAAGATCAGACAGAACCCTCACCCAAGATGTCGCGTGGGGGCTGCCCCGGGCGCACGGGCATAAACTTGTCACGGCCACGGTCACCGAAAAGGGTCTTAGGTGACGGGTCTTTTCCGGTCATGAGGATTTTTGTCACAAGAGATCCCTCATTTTTTAGTGTGCGTACTGAAACGTGTAATAATGTTTGCCTCCAATGGTACGCTTGTTGACCTCCCTTAGATCTGAATGGCTTATCCATGCGACTACATTTTGCACAATGACTAACATGCGACATGTGGTGCCGCAGTTTTGGGCCCTAGTGTTTATGGGCTTGGGCCTTTGGCTGGGCCGACTATCGCCTTCGACCTACCCGGTGGAGATTTTCTCATCAACGTCCATGGTGTACTCAATGTTCAAACAATATAATAATAACAACGTGAACAGGGGCGTAGCCAGGCCCCGGGCTGCCCGGGCCATGGCCTGGGGCGTGGAAGTAAAATCCTTCGTATACTGTAGATACATTAGCGTACTGTAGCTACAGCAATCACTGTTCCAACGAAGCTGGCCCGGGGCGTAGCCATATCATGGCTACGGCACTGAACGTGAAGATTACTCGTCTTTTGATACACTCAAGTGAATTGCATCTGATGTCGGGTCCATATTTCTCTCTTTCCCGTGTGCCGCATCACAAACACATATACACATGCATCAGACTACCCACAGTGGGAGTAACATAGGTGGTAACATCACACATCTCTAGGCAAAACAGATGATGTGGCGAGTAATTAATGAGGAAAGAGAGGCATGTGGTAACATAGCTAGTTGCTGTAACATCACACATATCAAGACAAGATGAGTCTACAACCTAATAAATGAAGTGTTACATGACACCACATATATGTTACTCCCCACTATAGAGGTAGTAACATAGACTAGTAACATATGCATGTTACTAGTCTAAGTTACTACGTAGTACCCATTGTGACTAGTCCCAGAAATGAGAAGATCTGCATGAAAGGCTTGTGCACTGTCATTGGTTTCCAAGTCTTCAATGATTGGCTTTGTGTAATTGCATTGTTGGGTTTTTGCGTGCTAAATCTGTCACGGATTGGGGAGGGGCGGGGAGGCTCGCACCTCCTTGGATCCATCCCTGCTACCAATCACTAGCACTCACACACCCTACCGCAACACAAAGCACAAAACAACACGCACCAACACAAAAAGAAAAAGGAAATAAAATAAATAAAATAAAATGAGTGGCTTATAAAAAAAATCCAGCAACTTGCAAATATCAAAAGTGTTTTTGAAAGTGTTGTTCGGCTCCCGTGTGCATATGCATCTGAGATGAACAACACATTTTGAAAAAAAAATAGAAAACAAAGTCACAAAAATCTGTTTTTTATGACAAACATTTTTCAATGCTTTACCAAACATGCAAAATTTCAAGATCAAAAAAGATTCATCTAGGTGTAGACAAAAAATATGTTCGAAAAAGGCAATTTTTTAAAGCAATTTTGAAACATCGGTTTTGTTTTATTGCCAAGACCTAACGGATGTTTGTTCACCACGAAATCCAGCATCCTAATAAAACATTCAACAATTTTAGTCTAAAAAAGTTCAGATATTTTTGAACATTTCCCCCTTTTCGATTTTAGTGCAGAAACTCCATGTCCTAGTGTTTTACTTATTATTACTTGCCAGCCATGACGTTACATTCCCACGAACAACCCCGGTTATTATCGAGCATAAACAAGCACGGAACCGCGCAAGGTCCGTCACTAACTTTGTCCTCGTTGTATGTGCATTTGATAATAAATCAGAGCAAGTTTACACCCTCGCCCACAGGTGCTATCTTCTTGCTAGTTTCCCTTCGCCCACGCAGAGTTCTCACAGGAGTAGAGATTGATGTTACACAATGCAGCAAAAACAACGTGATACTTAGCTTGTTCGCACTTGCGCAAATGGTGTCGCCGCCGCCGCCGCCGCCGTCTGATCAAAGTAGGCTCATCGTTGTCCGCTTGGTCATCGGCTTGGCGGCCTTCCTGTTCGCAGTGTTCCTGTGCGGCTGCTGCAAGGGATATCGAAACAGCCAGGCTCGGGCTGCGGCCGCTCAGCAGAGCCCGCAGCCACGGCTTTTCCGAGATCTGCAGCTTCGCGGGGCCTGCGCCGCCAAACCGACGGCTCGTCTCCCGGCGTTCACGTACAGCCAGTCGGTGAAGCACAACGTGACGGGCGGAGGGGAGGAGGCGGCCACATGCTCGGTGTGCCTCGGCGCGTTCCAGCTCGGGGAGACGGTGCGGCTACTACCGGCGTGCCTGCACCTGTACCACGTGGAGTGCATCGACCTGTGGCTAGACGCACAATCGACGTGCCCGATCTGCCGCTCGGACGCCGACCCGATGAGGGACGGCGCTCGGGTACCGCCTGTTTAGGCTTGCACGGTAAGCCGGTGAGGCACGAGCGCAAATGCCGCTATTTGCGTGTCGGGCTGCCTGAAAACGTAGGCGTCAGCTCAGTTTAGAAAGCACACAAGAGGTAGCGATGTAAAATTGAGATCTTTTTTTTACTGATGGACACCGTGATGGTTTTATTTTTCGTAAATAACCTAATCAAGCGTGCGCTTCATCGCTGAAACAAGCGGCCGGCCTCACACGCATACATGTGCAAAAGCTTTTGTCGCATGTATACTGTGGTATTAAATGCGTTCCTACTAGTCACTTTACTTTAGAAAAAACAGATCTACGTGCATTTATTTTGGGTTTTCAATTTTTCAATAAATCAAATCTCTTGAACCGTGTGTCCGAATTCATATCCCTTTTCACCATTGGAATGCTTACTACGATATCTTTGAAACTAGATTCCGCATGAGTATATTTCGATGAATTTTTGTATGTCAACTTTAATGTTATATGGTGCAACTCTGTTACTACGTGGTGCAACTTTAATATTGCTTGATGCAATTTTTTTCAAAACCAATTTTTTGAGCTACATGATCCAACTTCCTATGAGGTTGTAACCTAGCAACCATGACAACCAACCTTTTTTGATGTGTAAGTAGTCTACTGGCCCTGTCAACTACCTAGTAGTCGATGTGCACCCCCTTCACTACTCGTGGCTGTGTAATCTTTCATGCACGCCCTGCCCCACCCACCTTACCAGCAATATGTGCAACTTAGTCTATTGTTCCAGCCAACTGTCTATTTGTCGATGTGCAACTCCTTCCTTTTTCTACATGTGGATGTGTAGTTTGAGTTGGCAGGGGTAACGTATGGAGTTGCACATAGTCCGTTAGGCAGTTGGCCGGGGCAACAGACGAAGTCGCACATCTCACTGACAGGAATAGTTGAATGATGAAAACTGGACATCCAGAGGGTACTAAAAAGATGGATACATATGGGGCGCTAAAGTGGCCCATCTCACTTACAGGGGTGGTTCGTACGGGGTCCTAGCCAGGAAAACTACACATCCACGGGGTACGGGGAAAATTGCACATCACTGTTAGACAGTTAGCCAAGGAAGCATCCGAAGTTGCACATCCATTGTTAGTTAGTTGGCCGAGGCAACAAATAGTGAAATCCACACATTCACGGGCAGGGGGAAATTGCACATCAGCTACTAAGCAGTTGGCCTGAGCAACAGACGAAGTTGCACATCTCACTATTAGGGGGTAGGCTGGGGTAGACGTGCCATCAGTGAAACTGCGCGTCCATGGGTAGGGAGAAAGTTGCACATCGACTCTCAGATAGTTGCACATTGACTACTAGGTAGTTGCACCTAACGGGGATGAAATTGCACACAATAAAATCTGTCAAAACATATCCATGAGGGATCTAGTTTCGAAGAGCACACCGCATGGGTTCCACCGGTGAAAGCGGGTCTTAGTTCTGATGTTCGACTCAAAAGTTATGATTTTTTAGAAAAATGAAAACTCGAATTAAATGCGTTCACAATTGTCCTCATGAGTGAAAAAAGTGTACGTTCACAAGTAGGGAAAAAGTTGTACATCGACTGTCATATAGCTCCACATTGACTCCTAGACAGTTGCATCAAACGGGGATTAATTTGCACAAAAAAATCATCAAAACATATCGACGCGAGATCTGGTTTCAAAGAGCACGCAGCAAGGGTTCCAACGGTGAAAACGGATCTTATTTCCGACGCGCGGTTTAAAAGTTATGACTTTTTAAAATTTCTAAAATCTGAATTAAATGCATTCTTTTAAGGACGGGGTGTCCTTCTAAGGACGAGGGGACCAGGTGATATCCTTTTTGGTCAGCCGCTCGCTAACTCACCCAGGCGGCTGAGCACTCGCTAGACGTGTCCTTTATTTTTTGTGTATCATTGTTTCGTTGGCCCTCTAAAGGATTTTGATCTGGATTTCCTTTTATGCAGAACAAATCTATCTAAATGCCCATTTTGTAGAGTTCATCAAATAGTCGGCAGATACATAGGTTCATGTAAATCCATCACCACGAAACACTCTTTCGCCACGCATTATAGATAAAGCAACCACCATGTCCATACAATAAGTTCAAGTACAAGAGAAGTAAACAAAAGTCTAGGACAACAAAAAACATGTCCAGCTAAAAAGAAAAAAAGGCCACCAGCAGATGAGTGGCTAGGTGGCATGGCAAGGTTGCTCCCTGCCACAGTCACCACGTCCATCATGTCGCCTAACCGATGGTGGTCCCGCTGTCTAAATAGCGGTGCCAGTCCTGCACGAAGGCCATGAATTTGGATATAGAGTTAGTGGATCATCGCAAGAAGACTCGCTCGATAGTCATCTTGTTACGCGTCATCCAAATGGTCCACGTCATCGTCATGAACACTAAATAGAAGAGGCATCTCCTCCTACTTGTCTGGTTGGGTTATGTTTCGAGAAACTCAGCTAGGGCCTCACATTCAGGACACAAAGCATCACAGACAAAGCACCAAAGAAAAGGGACAACAGGGCAGGCAAATAAGATGTGGGTCCTAGTCTTCGGGACACCACAAAAAGTCCAAAACCATAGCCACGTCCATGCTGGTTGACCACCTCCATCCTTGATGGGAGGCGATCAAGCAGAAGCCACCACACGAAGATCTTAATCTTCAAAGGAAGGGGCACTTTCCATAGAGGTGTGGTCCATGCGAGAGTCGATGCATGGCATAGAGGGCGTGGTATATTGGGGCGACAGACAATAACCCCAACAGGGCAAGGCGCCAAGATACGACATCCAAATAGTCTAGGAGCATCGAAGGGAGGACCGCCCGAAGGTCGTCCCAAGATACGGTTTCCTCGGGCCCAAATGACTCGACAGGATGAAACGTTCCAACTCCCATTATGGGCTGCTGAGGCAACCAGCATCATCGGATCTGAGCATATAGCAAATAGGTCAGGGAACTCAGCACAAACTAAAGATCCGCCCAGCCAAGGATCAAGCCAGAAGAGGGTCCCATCTCCATTGCCTATGAAAACGGAAAGCCCAAATCGAATCACATGCTTGGTCGACTAAATAGACTTCCAAAATTGAGAATCTCCTGATACGTCTCCAACGTATCTATAATTTATGAAGTATTCATGCCATGTTTACAACAATTTATATGGTTTTGGTATGATTTGGATGGAACTAACCCAGACTGACGCTGTTTTCAGCAGAACTACCGTGGTGTTGTTTTTTGTGCAGAAATGAAAGTTCTCCAAATGAGCTGAAACTTTTTGACGATTTGTTTTTGGAACAAAAGAGGCACTAGAAGCTTCGTGGGAGGGCCAGAAGACCCACGAGGTGGGCACAACCCACCAAGGCGCGCCAGTGGGGCCTGGCTTGCCCCGGTGGGTTGTGCTCACCTCGAGGTTCATCTTCGCGTGATTCCAATGCTGAAAAATCCTATAAATAGAGAAACCATCAGAAATAACCCTAGATCAGAAGTTCCGCCGCCGCAAGCCTCTGTAGCCACGAAAAACCAATCTAGACCCCGTTCCGGCACCCTGCCGGAGGGGGAAATCATCACCGGTGGCCATCTTCATCATCCCGGCGGCCACCATGACGAGGAGGGAGTAGTCCACCCTTGGGGCTGAAGGTTTGTACCAGTAGCTCTGTGTTAATATCTCTCTCTCTCTCTCATGTTCTTGAGATGGCACGATCTTGATGTATCGCGGGCTTTGTTAATATAGTTGGATCATATGGTGTTTTCCCCTCTCTATCTTGTTGTGATGAATTGAGTTTTCCCTTTGAGATTTTGTTTTATCGGATTGAATACTTTTATAGATTTGAGAGCACTTGATGTATGTCTTTCTAGGAATACCCGTGGTGACAATGTGGTATCATATTGATTCACTTGATATGTGTTTTGGCACTCAACTCGCGGATTCCCGAGGTGGCATTGGGGTAATCTATGCATAGGGGTTGATGCACGTTCTCGTCTTTGTTTCTCCGGTAGAAATCTTGGGGCACTCTTTGAGGTTCTTTGTGTTGGATTGAGTATTATGAATCTGAAATTGTTTGATGCATATCGTATAATCAACTCACGGATACTTGCGGTGACATTGGAGTATCTAGGTGACACTAGAGTTGGTTGATGTGTATCATATGGTGTTATTTTAGTACGAACTCTTGGTTAGATCGATCGAAAAGAATAGCTTGGTGTTATTTTAGTACGAACTCTAGGATAGATTGATCGGAAACAATAGCTTTGAGGTGGTTTCGTACCCTACAAACAATTTCTTCTTATGTTCTCCACTAGATAAGAACTTTGGAGTGATTCTTCATCGCACGTTGAGGGATGGTTATATGATCCAATTAGATTAGCATTGTTGAGAGATTGCACTAGCGAAAGTACGGACCCTAGGCCTCATTTCAAGCATTGCAATACCGTTTATGCTCCATTTTATCAATTGCTACCTTGCTGTTTTTTATTGTTACTATTACAAAAATCAATATCTACTATCCATACACTTGTATCACCATCTCTTCGCCGAACTAGTGCACCTATATAATTTACCATTGTATTTGGTGTGTTGGGGACACAAGAGACTCTTTGTTATTTGGTTGCAGGGTTGTTTGAGAGAGACCATATTCATCCTATGCCTCCCACGGATTGATAAACCTTAGGTCATCCACTTGAGGGAAAATTGCTACTGTCCTACAAAACTCTGCGCTTGGAGGCCCAACACAAGTCTACAAGAACAAGTTGTGTAGTAGACATCACCTCCCTACTCTCAAAGCGAGAAGAGGGTGGCTCTGCAGGTACTTCCCTTTAGTAAGCTGCAACCACAAGCCCGCATCCTCCCTGAGAATCCTCCAGACCCATCTCACCATAAGGGCCACATTCATGCGATGGGGTGCAACACCTAGTTGCCCTCAATGGCTACCTAGTGCTCTCTTTTTAGGAAGGATATGGGTCTGGTTGCCCACAGAGTTAAAACTTCTGACAAAGACCCACTACTCTCCTAGTTATCCACCGCCTTGTAATTCAAGATTTTTGTTTTCTTCCTCTTTGGTGATTGAAACCCTCCTTGTAGATGATGTAATTCTTGTATAAACTTTTTTCCTTTATTTAATTAATAGAAAATTAAAGTAGGGGCTTCCCCTACTATTCATGAGTAAAAAAACAATACCTAGCCCCCCCAGATCCTTAGGCAAGCAGATATCTACCGACTTGACCATATGGTATCCATCCGAGTGTCACCTCCCTGCTTCGGAAAAGAAATAAGCTCTCTTGCCCTCCTTACCGCGTGGACTATGTGGAAGCACTGTAACACGCAACTATGTCTTTGAGGAAGATTAGCCTTCTACATTGGGTGTTTGAAAGGATTAGTATGGTCAACTAGAGGTGGAGTGAATAGGTGACTAACAATTTTTACTTATTTACCAATTTTAGGCTTACAACAAGAATATAGATTGTCTGGATATGCAACTAGATGGACAACCTATATGCAAAGATCAACACAGTAACCACAAGCTATAATGTGGGCACAACAATATAAGCTTGCACAAAGTTAGTGAAGGAAGAATAAACCGCAAGTGGAGACGATGAGGTTGTTCCCGAAGTTATCTCCATTGGGGGAGGCACGTCTTCGTTGGAGGGGCATGGAGGCACGATGCACCCCAAGCGCCACAATGACTCACGCTATTGTCCTCGTGCCCTCGCACAATGTAAGGTGCCATAAATCCACTAACGGCGCCCTTGAAGGCAACAACCGCCACCTCAACAAACAAGGTTGGTGCAATCTTCAATACTCAGTTGGAGGCTCCCAACACCACCAAAAAGCTTCACCATAATGGAATGTGGCCCTGAGGTGACCTCTTCCTTCTAGGGTGTCCAAACCCCCCAAGAGTAACAAGATCCACAAGAGAAAGTATAGGGGAATAAAATTTCCTTTGGTGGAAGTGTAGATCTAGGTCTCCTCCTTCAATCCCTAGCAAATCAACAAGTTTGGTTGGCCAGAGAAGGAGATCGGACAAGATAGAGCTTAGGTCAACAATCGAGGAGAGATAAAGGCAAGAGGTAAGTGGACGGAGGAGGAACCTCCTCCTTTTGTAGTCCCTCCAACTCTAAATGTTATATTCCATGAAATACACTGAGTGTAGTGCTACTTGTGAACTGTGTTGAGATTTCCCCGAAGAGGAGAGGATGATGCAGTACAATAGAGATAAGTATTTCCCTCAGTTAAGTACCAAGGTTATCAATCCAATAGGATAACCACGCAACACCTCGTTAGTAGCACCTGCACACAAACAACAAATCCTTGCAACCCAACGCAAACAAGGGGTTGTCAATCCCTCGACGGTTACGTGCAAGATTAAATTGTATGGTGATAGATAGATTGATTGATTGAACAAAAATACAAAATAGAATAAACAAAGAAAAAAATTGCAGCAAGGTATTTTTGGTTTTAATATATGATAAAAAGTAGACCCGGGGGCCATAGTTTTCATTAGAGGCTTCTCTCTTAAAAATAGCATACGGTGGGTAAACAAATTACTGTTGGGGAATTGATAGAAAAGCAAATAGTTATGACGATGTCCAAGGCAATGATCATGTATATAGGCATCATGTTCGAAACAAGTAGACCGAAATGATTCTGCATCTACTACTATTACTCCACACATCGACCGCTATCCAGCATGTATCTAGAGTATTAAGTTCATAAAGAATGGAGTAACGCCTTAAGCAAGATGACATGATGTAGACAAAGTAAACTCACGTATGAATAAACCACATCTTTTTATCCTTAATAGCAATGATACAATATGTGTCATGCCCCCTTCTGTCACTGGGATTGAGCACCGCAAGATCGAACCCATTACAAAGCACCTCTCCCATTGCAAGAAAAATCAATCTAGTTGGCCAAACCAAATCAATAGATCAGATAGAAATACGAAGCTATAATAATCATGCCTAAAAGATTTCAGAGAAAACTCAAATAATATTCTTGGATAGATCTTATCATAAACTCACAATTCATCGGATCCCAACAAACACACCGCAAAAAGTCATTACATCAAATAGATCTCCAAGAACATCAAGGATAACATTGTATTGAAGATCAAAGAGAGAGAAGAAGCCATCTAGCTACTAGCTATGGACCCGTAGGTCTGTGGTAAACTACTCACACATCATCAGACGGGCAGCAAGGTTGATGTAGAGCCCCTCCATGATCAATTCCCCCTCCGGCAGAGTACCGGAGAAGGCCTCCAGATGGGATCTCATGGGAACAGAAACTTGCGGCGGCGGAAAAAGTATTTCGGGTGGCTCTCTGATGTCAGGGGAATATTTGAGTATTTATAGAGGTGGAAGTAGGGTTGGAGGTTCCACAAGGGGCCAACAAGCCTGGGGGCGCCCCCTGGGCACGTCTCCCAAGCTTGTCGCGTCCTCGTGGCTCGTCTAGCCTTCTCCCGAACCTACTAGGGTCGCTTCTGGTCTAGAAAAATTTAGTCCAAAGTTTTTGCTCCATTTGAACTCTGTTTGATATTGATTTCCTGAAAAGCCAAAAACACGCAAAAACAGCAACTGGCAATTGATACGTCTCCAACGTATCTATAATTTTTGCTTCTTCCATGCTGTTATATTATCATTCTTGCATGTTTTACAACCATTTTATAGCAACTTTATATCATTTTTGGGACTAACCTATTGACATAGTGCCCAGTGCCAGTTGCTGTTTTTTGCTTGTTTTTTACTTCGCAGAATATCAGTACCAAACGGAGTCCAAACGCAGCGAAACTTTTTGGAGATTTTTTTTGGACCAGAAGACACCTTGGGGGCCAAGAACGAACCAGAGGGCATCCCCGTGGGGACCATAAGACACCTGGGCACGCCCAGGAGCCCAGGCGCGCCCAGGTGGGTTGTGGGCCCAACGGACGTCTCCTACACCGCCTCTTCGCCCTATAAATTCCTAAATATTCCAGAAACCCTAGGGGAGTCGACGGAACACAATTCCAGCCGCCGCAAGTTCCAGAACCACGAGATCCAATCTAACACCATCACGTAGGGGTTCATCATCCTCATTGGTGCCTCTCCGATGATGCGTGAGTAGTCCACCATAGACCTAAGGGTCCGTAGGCAGTAGCTAGATGGCTTCCTCTCTCTTTTTTCTTCTCAATACAATGGTCTCTTGGAGATCTTTTTGATATAACTCTTTTTGCGGTGTGTTTGTTGGGATCCGATGAACTTTGAGTTTATGATCGGATCTATATCCATGAATATTATTTGAGTTTTCTTTGATCTCTTATATGCATGATTATTTATAGCTTTGTATTTCTTCTTTGAATCTTTGGTTTAGTTAGGCCAACTAGATCGATTTTTCTTGCCATGGGAAGAGGTGCTTTGTGATGGGTTCGATCTTGCGGTGTCCTCTTCCAGTGACAGAAGGGGCAGCGAGGCACGCATGTATCGTTGCTATTAAGGATAACAAGATGGGGTCTATTCCTACATGAATAGATCTTGTCTACATCATGTCATCGTTCTTATTGCATTACTCCGTTTCTCCATGAACTTAATACACTAGATGCATGCTGGATAGCGGTCGATGTGTGGAGTAATAATAGTAGATGCAGGTAGGAGTCGGTCTACTAATCTTGGGACGTGATGCCTATACATTGATCATTGCCTTGGATATCGTCACAATTATTCGATCTTCTATCAATTGCCCAACAGTAATTTGTTTACCCACCGTACGCTATTTTCTCGAGAGAAGCCACTAGTGAAATCTACGGCCCCCGGTCTATCTTTCATCATATTGCTTTCAAATCTATTTTTCACCGTATTTGTTTTCAGATCTATTATTCCAAAAACCCAAAAATACTTTGCTGCACTTTTTATTTCCATCTTTTATTTCGCGTTTTATTCAGATCTATTTATCCAAATACATACAAACAATTCTATCTTTTTAGCGAGGACGGATTGACAAACCCTCTTACGCGTTGGGTTGCGATGATTTGTTCTTTGTGTGCAGGTATCGTTTACATAGTGTTGCTTGGTTCTCCTACTAGATAGATACATTGGTTTCATAACTAAGGGAAATACCTACCATAGCTGTACTGCATCATCCCTTCCTCTTTAGGGAAATACCGACGCAGTTTCAAGCCGCATCAAAAGGAATTTCTGGCGCCGTTGCTGGGGAGACATCATCAACATCAATCAGGTTCCTAATCACAAATATCATCTCTTTGCAATTTACATTATTTGCCATTTGCCTCTCGTTTTCATCTCCCCCACTTCACAAAATTTGCCGTTTTATTTGCCTTCTCTTTTTCGTTCACCTTTTTCTTGTCAGATCTATCTTTTTGTTTGCAATCTTGTTTGCGTAGTCACGATGACTCAAGAAAACATCAAGTTGTGTGGTTTTTCCAATACCAATAACAAAGATTTTATTAGCACTCCGATTGCTCCTCCCGCCACTAGTGCGGAATCTTGTGATATTAATGCTGCGTTGTTGAATCTTGTTATGAAAGATCAATTTTCCGGTACTCCTAATGAGGATGCCGTGTCCTATCTAAACACATTCGTAGAATTGTGTGATATGCAAAAGAAAAAATATGTGGACAATGATATTGTGAAGTTGAAATTATTTTCTTTCTCTTTGCGGGATCGTGCAAAAATTTGGTTTTCCTCTTTGCCTCGCAATAGTATCGATTCTTAGGATAAGTGCAAAGATGCTTTTATTACTAAGTATTTTCCGCCCGCGAAAATTATTTCCCTTAGAACTCAAATCATGAATTTTAATCAAATTGAGCATGAACATGTTGCACAATCTTGGGAAAGAATGAAATTGATGCTAAGAAATTGTCCTACTCATGGTTTAAATCTTTGGATGATCCTACAAATTTTTTATGCGGGATTGAATTTTGTTTCTAGAAATCTTTTAGATTCCGTCTCGGGTGGTAATTCTATGGAAATTACTTTGGGTGAAGCTACTAAATTGCTAGATAATATCATGGCAAATTATTCACAATGGCATACCGAAAGAGCACCTACTAGTAAAAAAGTTAATTCGGTTGAAGAAATTAGTACATTGAGTGAAAAAGTTGATGCTCTTCAAAAATTGGTTGCTAGTGAAAGTGCTCCTATTGATCTTAATGATTTGCCTTTGTCTGCTTTTATTGAGCAAAATAGTGATTCCGTAGATGTGGATTTTTTCTCACAAAACAATTTCAATAACAATGCTTATAGAGGTAATTTTAATCCTAGGCCTTTTCCAGGAAATTCCTCTAATAATTAAGGTAATTCCTATGGTAATTCTTCTTACAATAATAATAGGAATCCCTCTGATCTTGAGAGTAATATTAAAGAATTTATCAATGCTCATAAAATTTTCAATACTACGATAGAAGAGGAATTGATTAAGATTGATAATATGTCTAGAAGCATTGATAGAATTTCCCATGATGTAGAAAATCTCAAGATAAAAAAATTTCCACCCAAGGTTGATATTAATGAATCAATTAAAGCTTTATATGTTTCTACGGATGAAAGTAAGAAAAGAACCGCTATGCTTAGAGCTAAAGAGAATTTTTAGAAAGAGCGTTTTCTAGTGATTGCTTTCATGAAAATGATGAAGATCTTAAAGTGATTGGTGTTTCTTCTATATATTCCTTGTTTAGTAAAATTAAAATTGATGATAAAGGGACTGGAGAAGAGCCAACTTTAGCTAGAGGGCGTCCCGATAATTTGGAGGGTGAAAATCTTGATGAAAAAAATTGATAAAAGTGGGTTTGGAGAGGTCAAAACTTTAACTAGTGATGTGCCCACTCTTTTGGATTACAAAGACTTCAATTATCATAATTGCTCTTTGATTGAATGTATTTCTTTGTTGCAATCCATGATAAATTCACCCCATGCCTATGAACAAAATAAAGCTTTTACTAAACATATCGTAGATGCCATGATGAAAGCTTTAGAAGAAAAGTTGGAATTAGAGATTTCAATTCCTAGAAAATTACATGATGAATGGGAACCTACCATCAAAGTCAAGATTAAAAATTATGAGTTCTTTGCTTTATGTGATTTGGGTGCTAGTGTTTCCACAATTCCGAAATCTTTATGTGATGTGCTTGGTCTTACCGATATTGAAGAATGTTCTCTAAATTTGCCCTTGGCAGATTCTACTATTAAAAAGCCTTTGGAAATAATTAATGATGTTCTTATTCTTGCAAATAGGAACTATGTGCCCATAGATTTTATTGTTCTTGATATTGATTGCAATCCGTCTTGTCCAATTATACTTGGTAGACCGTTTTTACGTACTATTGGTGTCGTGATTGATATGAAAGAGGGCAATATTAAATTTCAATTTCCACTAAGAAAGGGTATGTAACACTTCCCTAGAACAAGAATTAATCCACCATATGAATCAATCATGAGGACATCCTATGGATCAAAAACTAAAGATGACAATACATGAATATATGAATTATGCCTAGCTAGGGGCATAAAACGATAGCGCTTGTTGGGAGGCAACCCAATGAATAAAATTTACTTTTGCTTTTTTACTTTCTGTTCTTGAGTGTTTGCACAATTATGCCTCTATTATGATTGTTTTTTATGTCTTAATTAGTATTTGTGCCAAGTAAAGCCTTTGGGATAGCTTTGGTGATAGTTGATTTGATCCTGTTGAAAAACAACAACTTTTGAGTCCAGTAACAGAATTGTTTAAATTCATAGAAGCAAGGAAAAATACTGAATTGTTTACACAATATTGATATACAAATTGCCTATGTTTTCCTAATTGTTCAGAATTTTTGGAGTTACAGAAGTATGAGAACAATTCGCATCTTTATAGACTGTTCTGTTTTTGACAGATTATGTTTTCTTTGCACTATGTGCTTATTTTGATGAATCTATGGATTGTATCGGGGGGTATAAGCCATGGAAAAGCTAGAATACAGTAGATATAATGCAATAACAAAATTTGAATGGGTTTTCAATAGTACTTAAAGTAAAGATTGGTTTCCTTATACTAACGGATCTCACGAAGGTTTTGTTGAGTTTTGTGTGACTGAAGTTTTCAAGTCTTGGGTGAGATCACGATGGATGAAGGAATAAGGAGTAAGAAGAGCCTAAGCTTGGGGATGCCCCATGGCACCCCAAGCCATTATCCAAAGAGAAACAAGCAACTAAACTTGAGGATGCCCCCGAGTGGCATCCCCTCTTTCTTCTAACGACCATCAGTATTTTACTTGGAGCTATATTTTTATTCGTCATATATCATGAGTTTTGCTTGGAGCGTCTTGTATTATATGAGTCTTTGTTTGTTTTGATTTTTAGTTTGTCACAAGTATCCTTGCTGGACACACCTATTTGAGAGAGCCAAAATTATGCTATGATTTGTTAGAATTGCTCTGTATGCTTCACTTAAATTTTTTGAGCTATGGAATTGCTCTAGTGCTTCACTTATACCTTTTTTAGCACGGTGTGCTTTAATACTTTTGAAGACATACTCTCATGCTTCACTTAGATTAATTTGAGACTTAGTAAATTTTTGAATAAAATCTCTCATGCTTCACTTATATTATTTTGAGAGAAGAAAATTTTTATGCTCATGTTCTTCACTTAAATTTATTTGAGCTTGTCAAAAGCAATTCCAATATATGAAATTAGTCCCAAAGTGATAGATATTCAAGAGGGATATAATAAAAACTTTCATGAAGATCATTGGACAAAATAAACTTGATTCTTTGTAATAGTTTTGAGATATGATGATAGTAATATATGAGTCATGTTGGTGGGTAATTATGCTTTAGTAAGAATATTGGTGTTAAGGTTTGTGATTCCCTATGCAAGTACGAAAGTCAATAGTTATGCAATGAAATTACATCCTACTCGTGGTGCATTATTCAGTGTTAGTTATGCTCAATGCTCGCTTATGTGAATTTTTGTTTCTTGGTTGGTTGCTTCTCAATCTTTTTGCTAGCCTCCACTTGTACTAAGTAGAAATACTACTTGTGCATCCAAACTCTTTAAACCCAGTTTTGCCATGGCGGTAATAGGGGTGCCCAGTCTCGAAATAAAAAAGAAATTTACTTTATGTTGTCAAATAATAAATTCCTTGGAAAGTGTTGGTATGGACGGTACCCGTGGATACGGCTAGCCATGGAATGTGAAAGTATGGTGGAAAAAGGAATAAACTTTATTTTCTGTTTGGGAACCGCCTATGATATATCTAGCATGGAAAGTGTTGGGAATTACTCGATCATTTTCGTTGAAGGGAAAAGCATGCCTCTCAAAAAAAATTATCTTTCAATTTAAGCTTTCAGCTCTGGCACCTCTACAAATCCCTACTTCCCTCTGCGAAGGGCCTATCTATTTACTTTATGCAATTTTTATTTTTATTTGAGTCTCTATCTTCTCTTATAAAGCACCAACTAGGGAGCACTATGATCATACTTGAGCATCGGATGTAGCTAATATTCGAGTGTGTTTCACGAATGGATCAACGATTGAGCATGATGGGCTAGGGATAACTTTCGTAGTGTTGATATTTTGAAAGACATAGTTACTTGTTGATATGCTTGAGTATTGAAGTTATCATGTCAAATATAGACTATTGCTTTGAACCATCTAAAAGTCCAAATGTCCATGCTACAAAAGAAAAGAATATGTGATGAACATGTTAGGTAGCATTCCACATCAAAAATTCTGTTTTTATCAATTACCTACTTGAGGACGAGTAGGAATTAAGCTTGGGGATGCTGATACGTCTCCAACATATCTATAATTTTTGCTTGTTCCATGTTGTTATATTATAATTCTTGGATGTTTTACAATCATTTTATAGCAACTTTATATCATTTTTTGGGACTAACCTATTGACATAGTGCCCAGTGCCAGTTGCTGTTTTTTGCTTATTTTTTACTTCGCAGAATATCAGTGCCAAACAGAGTCCAAATGCAGCTAAAGTTTTTGGAGATTTTTTTGGACCAGAAGACACCTTGGGGGCCAAGAACGCACCAGAGGGGATCCCCGTGGGGACCACAAGACACCTGGGCGCGCCCAGGAGCCCAGGCGCGCCCAGGTGGGTTGTGGACCCCATGGAGGTCTCCTGCAACGCCTCTTCGCCCTATAAATTCCCAAATATTTCGGAAACCCTAGGGGAGTTGACGAAACACAATTCCAGCTGCCGCAAGTTCCAGAACCACGATATCCAATCTAACACCATCACGGAGGGGGCTCATCATCCTCATTGGTGCCTCTCTGATGATGCGTGAGTAGTCCACCATAGACCTAAGGGTCCGTAGGCAGTAGCTAGATGGCTTCCTCTCTCTTTTTGCTTCTCAATACAATGGTCTCTTGGAGATCTATTTGATGTTACTCTTTTTGCGGTGTGTTTGTTGGGATCCGATGAACTTTGAGTTTATGATCAGATCTATATCCATGAATATTATTTGAGTTTTCTTTGATCTCTTATATGCATGGTTATTTATAGCCTCGTATTTCTTCTTTAAATCTTTGGTTTAGTTAGGCCAACTAGATCGATTTTTCTTGCCATGGGAAGAGGTGCTTTGTGATGGGTTCGATCTTGCGGTGTCCTCTCCCAGTGACAGAAGGGGCAGCGAGGCACGCATGTATCGTTGCTATTAAGGATAACAAGATGGGGTCTATTCCTACATGAATAGATCTTGTCTACATCATGTCATCGTTCTTATTGCATTACTCCGTTTCTCTATGAACTTAATACACTAGATGCATGCTGGATAGCGGTCGATGTGTGGAGTAATAGTAGTAGATGCAGGCAGGAGTCGGTCTACTAATCTTGGACGTGATGCCTATATATTGATCATTGCCTTGGATATCGTCATAATTGTTTGATCTTCTATCAATTGCCCAACAGTAATTTGTTTACCCACTGTATGCTATTTTCTCGAGAGAAGCCACTAGTGAAATCTACGACCCCCGGGTCTATCTTTCATCATATTTGTTTTCAGATCTATTATTCCAAAAACCCAAAAATACTTTGCTGCACTTTTTATTTCCATCTTTTATTTCGTATTTTATTCAGATCTATTTATCCAAACACATACAAACCAATCTATCTTTTTACTGAGGAGGGATTGACAACCCCTCTTACGTGTTGGGTTGTGAGAATTTGTTCTTTGTGTGCAGGTATCGTTTACATAGTGTTGCTTGGTTCTCCTACTGGATTGATACCTTGGTTTCATAACAGAGGGAAATACCTACCATAGCTATACTGCATCATCCCTTCCTCTTTGGGGAAATACCGACGCAGTTTCAAGCCGCATCAGCAATGGGCACTAAGTTAATAGGTTGGTCCCAAAAAATGATATATAATTGCATATAATGGCATATAAAACATCTAGGATTAATACTATAATAGCATGGAACAATAAAAAATTATAGATATGTTGGAGATGTATCAGGAAGTTCCGCTCCTGAGAGTGATACTAGTGTTACCCGATAGCATGGCCAAACCAGCCAGAGTAGTACTACCAATGGGGTGGCCAGTAGTATCGACTAAAATTATATAGCTAGAACTACCGATGGTCAGTTGCCCTAGTGTTGCTGGGTTCTAGAAGGGAAAACCCCTAGCAGCGGTAGTTTGCCTGGAACTTGGAGCAGTAGTGCCGCTCCAACAAGGGAGTGGTACTACCGCTCAAGCAGGTGATACTACCGGCTAGGTGCCCAACAGTGGTACTTCTCCACAAGGGAGCGATACTGCCGCTTGGACCAGCAGTACTACCGGGTGCACATTCCCAACACTTGGTAGAAATTGGTTTCTCTCCTCAAAAACTGGTAGGAAGGCTATGTGGGTGCAATATGAGTTTCATGTATGTGATTTGATTCCACCTGTACCTTTCAAAGCGGACCTCTCTTAAATTACGGATTTCCTACGACCAAAGTAATAAAAGTGTCGGAAATGTCGTCTTCGATCTTTTCCTTCCAGAGGGGTACCTAACCATCTTGTACCATTAAATATGCGTGTGTAACTCAAACACACAGTTAGTCTGCTAATTGTGTTGCAACAAAACACTTAAGGAAGGAAATGCCCTTTCAGTGTTCTCCAACTCATATAGGGATAACAGATTGGTACCACATGGGCGGCAACACACACTGTACCACCATGTTTTGGTCCTCGCCGTAACAAAATCGGACTGATTATCTGATAAGCTCTCGAAAACAGCAAAACTGACTAATGGGCCCCGCATGTTAGGTATGACATGGCAAAGAACAAACACAAATCATACTTTGACCAATTGAGGTGGCAATGGAGAGGTGGGTCCCACCTATCAATGACTATGTTCATCTTCTCTAAAAGGATATCCCCTATTATTAGATAGTTGCAACTCACTGCCTATTTCTTTTTCTAAGTAAATGTAGGTCCTCCACATCCTATATACCTACGTACTTGATCATCACTATTTTTGTTTATCTCAACATGCACACATGACATCATACACATACTACCTCATCAAACACCCACCTCAACATGCATAGGAATTTTTTTTCCATTATTAGTTGATCCCCACTATTTTTGTTGAGTAAAATGCACCATTGGTCCTATGATTATTTGAAGTGTGTCTACTTGGTCCTATATCTTTCAAAATGTAAAACTGGGTCCTAAAACAATTCAAGTCATTTTTCTTAGGTCCTATGCTCGCCTGACCAGGGTTACCTCGCTGGCGTGTCTCTTGGACCGTTGCCACGTCCACCAGGGGTGCGTCGCGGGAGAACTCCTGCCGCTAGCGGTTGAGAAATTTTGCAAATGAGCCCTTTAAAGGTTCTGCTCTCTTCAGCCGAGGTCCTTCCCTGCTATCCCATCGCTTTCTCTCACGTGAGTGTCCTGTCCGCCGTCGCTCTTCCATGTCTCAACCGTCCTATGCAAGCTCCTCTGTAGCAAGACGCGGCAGGAAGCGATGGACGACACAAAAAGCACCCATTTTGCCAATTTGTAATGGAATGATGCAGTTCCTGACATGTAGTAATGCACTGAAAATTTGTATTTCAGTCTGAAATATAACATATGTTAGCAATTGATCTAGCACACTCCATGGTCAATGAGACGTGTCATCAATTGATATAACTTTGACATGATAAACGACAGAGTTCTCTATCTGACATGAAAAATGAGACATGAGACAAATCATTTGGCAATTCATACAAGTGACAAATGATTTTGCAACTTAACATAGATAGATATAGATGACAATGGAACACTGAACTTTAATAGGATCATAACAGAGCTGCTCCACGAATCACTAATGCATAGTGGCGACCAGGTTTCAACCACATAATTGTTGAAGTAATTAATTTGGTCATTCATGTAGGTCTTGTTCTCTTCAAAGCCGGAAAAAGACCCACATGATGAATATCTACCGAGAACAGCTCCTGCGCAGGTCCTATTAGCAAAAAGGTTGCAACTTGATCACTAAATTTTTGAAAATTGAATAAAAAAAGTTGGACATCAACCGTACAGTTCATAACTGAAACTGATTGAAAAAAACTCAACGTGGACAACACCTCAATGAAGGAATCGCCACAATGCCATAGCATTACTACAACATTCACTCTATGCAAGTCAAGATTTGAAAGCTAAAATGGGAGCGATTAGGGTTAGGGTTCCTATGTACTCCGAGAGAGGATCGCCGGCCAGCCGACACGATGGACCCATTGTAACAGGGTCGCGTCTCCAATTAGATGCCCCCAACTCCCGTCGCCTAGCTCATTGCAGGACCTCAAGCCGGAATGTCATTGGTTGCCAGCATATCACAGCTTCCAAGATCTCTATTCGGGGAAGGGAAGAGTGTGTGGGAATGAATGGACACCGAGCAAGAGGGGTTTTCCAACATATTTTCCCTCCATCAGTTTTCCAGGTGGGTCACCCTTGTGGACATGGTGAAGGTCCAAGCGACACGCCAATGGGGCATCCGTGGTCAAGTGAGCATAGGACCTGAGATGAATGACATTAATTGTTTTAGGACCCAGTTATGCATTTTGAAAGATATAGGACCAAGTTGACAAACTTCAAACAGTTATAGGACCAATGATGTATTTTACTCTCTCTTTTTATCTCAACATGCACAAATATCTTCTCACCACACATGTCATCCCATCAAAGGCCCACCACAACATGCCTAGGAAAACACTTTTCATTATGCTAATTATATTCAATATATATTTTTAACTATACAATAATCAAAATATCTATATGTATACACTATATATTTTCAGTATTAGTTCATATATTAATAATTGAAATATTCATGTTTCATAACCAAATCTCACTTAAATATATTGCAACAGATTCCCGCGGCAACGTGTGGGGTATCCTCTAGTTATCAATCACATGTAAACCATCAATGCTCCATTTTCCATATCATCAAGCATATGTAAGCCCTTCACATCATCATTTTTCCTTTTGCAATAAATCATTTTCAAAGCTAGAAAGTCATGAGCCAGTATAATATGCAATCACACTATATATATGATGAGAATATGGAGCGTATATCTCTCATATATTCAAATTATATTCTTTATAAATTTATGTCTATAAATCCATGCAAGCGTAGAGTATTGTCTAGTAAGGGCATCTCGAACGTGGTCCATCAAATTGCTGCTAAATGTCTAGAGCAGACAGTTCAGACATTTTTTAGCCATCCAACACCGGTCACCAAATTTGGCTAGACCGGTCTTGATGTCTGAAATCCCACAAACCGAACCAAACCTATGGGATGATTGGGGAGTTTGGACATCTGCCACATACGATCGACGGTCCACCAAAAATCCCCATCGAGAGCCCTTTTTTCACACTCAGCCCCTCCCCGTTTTGCTCTATATCTACACCCACGGTGACCGATGCCGTAGTTATACCAACCCAACCGCCGCCCATGCCTTGCCGAACATTCGCCGTTCCAGCTAGGCGCCTTCCCGCCTTGGCTTACGCCTTTGTTCCCCCACGGATCATGTCGGCACCCACGTATCATCCACCCCTGCCGCCGCTATCCATGGCGGATGTCATGCCTGGCAAGTGTTTGACCAAATGCCACAGCGGAATATTTTGACGTTGCAGTTGTTGACTTGGAAGGAAACGCGATGGATGCGTACTCTCGGTGAAGGAGAATGTATTGTTGTGTGATGCGTGATTGGCCACAAATGTGAAGTTTAAAGGCATGAAGCATAATGGAGTGTTTTGGCAAAGTATGCATGGTTGGTTCAATGAGCACAAGTACTATGTGCCCCATGAGATGGAAGTGATCCATGATCACGGACAGAGGTCGCTAGTCCAACGATGGTTGATAGTACACCATTCAAAAAGTTGTCAAAATTATTATAGTGTGTATGCACAAGTGCGAGCAAGGTGACCAAGGGGCGCGTCCCTCGAAGAGCTCGTAGGTTAACTTTTTGTTGCTCTATGTGTTGGTCATTTCATACATTTGCTCATTATGGCAACTTGTGTTAATCACGTCATTGTCTATTATGTATGCGTCTGCATGTTCTACCATAGTAAGAAGTGCAAGCCCTTCACAATGATGCATTATCGGATGAATCTCAATAGCCATGCCAACTTGATGCATTACCTATGAAGAAGTTCAAGTTTGAGAAGGAGCTTGAGACGAAGGCGCTTTTGGGATTGATGAAATTTAAAAAAAACTGAACATTTTTCGGATTGTTGAACATCTTTGAGGAGTGCTTTCGGATTTATTTTTACGATTGAATTGCTATCAATCCATATATATATATATATATATATATATATATATATATATATAGCGCGATCCTATATATATATGTGTGTGTGTGTGTTAAAGTGACCAGAGACAGTCATTTGGTTTAGTTTTATTTATTATTTTAGAAAATGGGGCCGACATTTGGTATATGAGGTTGGCTGACCTCTACCCCTATTTAAGTCCATTGTTGTCCCTTTTTAATGGACTTTGTTGGAGTTGCCCTAATTAAGGGTAAGAATATCTCTAACGCCGACCCTTAAATCGGACACCGCATCTGTCCATGGGTCAGGGACCAGTCCGTGGACACTGATGCGGGAACCGACCATTCAATTGTAGCTGCATACATTTCAAACTGGATTTTAACAAACCAGACTAATTACATGAAAACTAGATGATTTTCATCTAAACCAAAGCACATTCATTACATTTCACACAATTTTCTTTAAAATAAGAGACCGGGCCTAAACCTAGCCTATGGCGGCACCCGTCATCCCAGTCATTATTGTTCCCTTCCGACAACCAAGTCCATCATCTGTCGTCTCCATGAGCGGCGGCGATAAGACACGCGAAGTGAAGGTGCGGTCATCGGCGAGGAAGAGTAGAACATGGGACACGAACCGGCCCATTTGGGACTCGAGGCCCCGCCGCCTCTCATGCCCTACTCATCCTCGTCATAGTCCGCAACCTGTCCGTCATTAGTGGACGTGAGGTCCACGATGGAAGTGGACGGGCCGGCACGCTCATCGTCCCACAGACACAGCCACACAACGTTTGGCGACGGGTAGGACGTGCAGCTGGCGGCGTTTTCGTCCGCAATAGGCTTTGTCGCCAGCGCCGCCTCCGCAGCAAGCTGCACCGCCTGTACGTTGTGAGCGGTGGCTTGAGTGCGGGCGCCCTCGTAGAGCTCCTGCTGCTCTGCGAGGAACTTGGGGTTCGCTGCAGCCATGGCCGCCACGACTTCCTCGCTCGCGCGCTCACCGTAGATATGGCCCTCCGCCAGCCGATGCTACTCGGGGAGGAACAGGTTGTACCACTGCTCCTCCTGGGCCTACCGAAACAATAACATAGGTGTGGGCGTCGGCTGCTCCTCCGCCATGGCGACGTTGAAGTGCGCTTGTGCCCATTCCATCATCAAGTCGGCATGCACCGGCGCGCGATACTACCCGGAATCCTCGTCGGAGCCAATCTCCATCGTGGGGTCGTCGTCGGAGACCTCCGGAGAGCTGGCCGGCATGTCGGCCTCTATCCGCCTGGCACCACGGCTCTGCAGGTGGCCAAGCCTCGTGCTTCTGCTCCATCATGAGGCTCTCCCACAGAGCATTCCTGCTTGCGGTCATGGCGGATGTGGTGCACGGGAGGAAGATGTGGAGCGGATGGGTTGTGGTGTGGTGTGAGACGGGCGTGGCCACCTTTAAATAGTGGGTACTGGTGAGGCCAAGCGTCCCGGTGCGTCATTAAGCAGACGCCAGAGTTGGTTTCTCGGTCGGCGAGCCTGTTTAATGGCGGCAGACGAAGGGACGGGCATTGAACCGACGTGGTAGATATCCATCCCGTCCCGTCCAGTAAACGTCTCTCCGACATTGAACAGGCGCGGACACTGGGGACGTGGCGCAGGCGACCCCCTCGGTTGGCGAGTCGCTTCAATGTCGGTGCCAGCGAGAGGTCATGTCCATTCTGAGCAAGCGTCAATGCGGAGCGGTCGCTCTAGAGCGGCATGAATGCAGACAGCTGGATTTGGCGGGAAAGGGCGCGGGCGATGGAGAGGAGTTTGGGTGGGCCAGGTTTGTCCGAAGCGGGCGTGGCAGCTGGCTTCGGGCTGGAAAAAGCGCTGACGAGGGAGAGGAGTTTGGGTGGGCCAGGTTTGTCCGGGCGTGGCAGCGGTCCGGACGCCTGCATAGCTCCTGCGTGCTTCATGTTTATCAATGAAAAAATAGCTTGCTATGATAAAATAATGTGGTCATTAAAGTATGCTATTAGCGTGTTATATCGTGCTATAGCGTGCTATTACCGATGTATAGCGCGTTATTTCTTCATTGCTGTTTATCTGAGAAATAGGACGCTGAACCGCCCAGAATCTCTTGGATGGCAAGACCGTCCTGACTGTTGCGGACGGTTTGAGCGTCGCGTTGGAGATGCCCTAACCTCATTATATCCCCGCCGCCGTCCGATATAGAAAGCACGGCATCCGATCTACGGGCTGACGCGTCGCCAGATCCATGGTGGACTCCTCCAGCCAAACCAATGTCGGGCAGATAATAAACTCACGGAGAACCTCGCCTCAAAGCAAACTGGAACACAATAAGGTCTCACGACGAAGACGCGCAGACCGAGCACACACTTAAAAGAGAAACCTTCCCACCACCGTCCGATCTAAAAACACCGCGTCCGATCTACGGGGTGACGCGTCGGCGGACCCATCGCGGACTCCTCCAGCCAAACTAACTTCTCATCCGGCAGCTATATAATTCATGGAGAACCTCGCCTCAAATCATAGCAAACAGGAACAAGCTAGGAAAGCCGCCTCCCGACGAAACCGCGCAGACCGAGCACGCACCCAAACCATCCCGGTTCGCTTCGCTAGCTGACTCGCCGCTCTTCGCTCGCCGCCGGGATGTTTCTCGTCGATTGGTTCTTCGACGCTCTGGCGTATCTGGGGCTGTGGCAGAAGGATGCCAAGATCCTGTTCCTAGGCCTCCACAACGCCGGCAAGACCACCCTCCTCCAGATGCTCAAGGACGAGGTCGGTATACATACGGTTCCGATCGATCTTGATCTCGTGGGTTCCTGTTAATCTGCTCACTTTGTTCTTGTTGGCAAATTTGACAATTTTGATCTCGGGACGAAATCAATTCACAGAATGAACTGCCTGTGAAACTATTTCACTCCCCTGATCTTTTTTTAGCGCCCGCCACGCCGGCGTCACACCCTACGGTGCAACGCCTACCTCTGGGGCGTTGCACTCCAGTCCACCATGGCAGCCCTGGGCCCCGCACCCAGCAGTGCAGCGCCTATGATCTAGGCGCCACACATGTAATATGCAGCGCCTAGACCTTAGGCGCTGCACTGTGACTTAGATGCCAGCCGCCCGCTCCCCCTTCCCCCACCCCACCCATTCGTTCCAGGAGGAGTTACAGAACAGGCGCGCCGGCGGCTTCCTCCTCTCCCCCTCTCAATCCCCTCTCCTGCATTTCTTCACTAATCCATTCTAGAAGATACTCTCCTCCGATCCCCTTCTTTCTATCCATAGAAAATATGGTATTTTGAAGATTTGGGGAATCCTTGTTTGATTTGATTAGATTTGAATCTTGCATGTATTAGAATTTTGCATGTATTACAACCCTTGTTTGTTTGATTTGTGGAACCCTAGTTTAGTTTATTTTATTGAAAAGATATGGTTGGATACATAGATTGACATGTTATTTCTATGGAAAAGTTATTTGTATGAAGTAGGCCTAGTTTAGTTTATTTGTACTGAAATTATACTCGTATTTTGAAGAATGTTTTGGATACATATGCTTTGAATTTTGCATTTAGTAGGCCTACTTTAGTTTTTTTGAATTGAAAAGATAATCGTGTTGACAAGAATGCTTTGTTGAAATTGTTAGGATGGTTTGGCTTCTCGATGATCACTGGGACAAACAACACCGGTCGTACGCTATGTCGGTGGAGCAGCGGGTAATAATGAAAGTGGCCGGTGTTATGAATTTCGTATTTATTTCAAACACAAATGCCCCATATGTAATGTTATGATTTGTTTGTTTGTAGGAGCTTGCACCTATGAAGCTTCGGTCTCACGGGGTCACCCTTGGATGGATGCGCTATGATGAGCGGTACACACCGTATGCAAGGGAGACAGGACTTCTCCTTTTCATTCAGTTGGTCAGCCGGTCGACGCCACCCAACAATGCTGCAGCACTCACCGCGCTTATTGATCATTGGAGGCCGGAGACACACACTTTCCATCTTCGGACCGAGGAGATGACCGTGACGCTCCAGGATATTGCTATGATCACCGGTCTTCCTATCGATGGGAACCCTTTATGTATGAACACCGATTCTGATGGGTGGCGCGCGCAGATGCATGCCCTTATCGGTATGGTTCCTCCGGAGCCTGGGGAACCAGAAGCAGAAGACAAGAAGAAGGAAAGAGTCGCAGCCGGTGCTCCTTTCACGTGGATTACATCGCACTTTAGTACTTGCCCTGAGGATGCTAATGAGGACACGGTCAAGACATATGCTCGTTTCTACATGTGGTACGTGATATCCAGGACTATGTTTGCTGATGGCACAGGCAAGAATGCTCCATGGATGTGGCTGAAGGCGTTGACCGTCTTCGATAGCAAATGGAGTTGGGGTTCGGCGACACTGGCTTACTTGTATCGACATGTATGAAGTTGTTTCCTTTTCACTTCATTGATACATTATCAATGCGCTCTTGCTGTTAATTCAACCATGTTCTCTTTTATGTGCAGTTGGACGAAGCCTGTTGTAGGCAATCTGGTGGTATTGGTGGTTGTCTGCTCGCACTTTCCATATGGAGCTGGGAGCGTTTGCCGGTTGGACGACCGAAGACCGTGAAGTACGAGGATTGGGACGATAAAGATGACCCACTACGGCTCCCCACTTGGGCTCACAAGTGGGATGTATTAAATGAGACGACGGATGATCCCTCGGTCATGTACAAGTTGTACAAGAGCGAGCTGGACGCGATCACACCTGAGCAGGAGAATCGACATTGCATAAGTGATTATCATGCTTGTATCGTAACTCAATATCTATTTTGCATTCTATCCCATTTTGTAGGTGGAATGGGAGCCGTATGGACAAGGAGAGAGTTTTGGTAACCCTATAGAGTTCAGGCTGAATCCGATGTGCACAAGGGATAGGGATCTCTGGCATATGCGGTGCCCACTGATATGCAACTGGGCGGTTGAGTTTCACCTGCCACATCGGGTGTTCCGCCAGTTTGGTTTGTTCCAGCCACACCCGCCGGAGTGGGAGGACACGGACAAGTTGCTACACGCGTAAGATATAATTAACCTTGAGCACTTAGCAGCTTCTCGGCGGTTTCGATGATGCTAATATTCTGTTTGTAACTTGCAGGTTGGATAGGAAAAAGCAGCGGAAGATCAAGGATTGGGCCAAGCATCACAGGAAGTATGTTGTGCAGTTCACGCTTTGTGTGGAGCAAGCTAGGGCTGGAAAACGAGCCCAGCTTCGTGAGCACTGCCCGGTCGCGTTCAACAACTATCTCACATGGTTTCTTGCAAGTACCCGTGTGGAGGTATGCAAGCCGGCGTATGCTGAGGAGATTTTGGAAGAACCCACCGTGTTTGATGAGGTAGCCCAGCACCAGTACAACGCATTAGTCAGGAAAGGCAACTCAGTGATCCCTTCAGCTCCAATGATGAACTTTGTGGTATTTGCCCTTTTTGCTTTTCCATTCGCACTATTCACATCTTCGCTTGCCTAACACTTTGATACCGTTTCTGTTCATAGCGTGCCCAGATCAAAAAAACAGCTGATGAGACCAAGACTATTCTGGAAACAACCCCGGCTGGCAAAAGCGATGGGGAAGGTGCACTTCGAGCATTCATTAAGGTTCACATCTCTTTCAAACTAGCACTTAACATGTGTTGCTACGTTCCATGTCTCATTCACTTGTACATGTTGCAGCGCCAGGGCCAAAAGTTAAGGCGGCTATCAAACCTTTTCGGTTGTCGTGACCCCGAGTATGTATCACCAGAACGGTCTAGGTCGGCGACACCATCAGATCCCACTTCGGGCCAGGGCCATGGTGATCCTTTGGAGGATGAGGATGTGGGTGTGGTCACCCAAGAGGTATGGCATGAGCATATATCCAATTGTTGATGCATTGCTAACTATATCCTCACACACGGTCTTTCCATATCTTTTGTTGATGCATAGGTTGCTGATGATATGACCTTGGGGACGTACCAGGTTCAGTCTGCATACGAGTTAAAGCCTAGGAAGGGATTCAAGAAGTACACACCTGAAGACTTCACCCAAAGAGGCAAAAGGACGGTCGGCACCTCGCGGATGGCGGCTTTGGATGACTATTTGGATGACGTGGAGGAACCGGAGCCGGAGCCGGAGCGGGTTCCTCTTCCTAGGAAGGTGAAGAAGATAAGCATCAAGAGGGGGGGAGGAGCCAGCAAGCGCGGAAGGCACTAGTCATCATCCTCTATTTATAATGTTGAACTTAGAGTGGTGGTAGCTCTTAGTAATGTGGAACTTGTTATGTCGTTTAACTTGGAGTGGTGGTAGCTCTATGTTAAACTTGAAGTTGTGGTAGCTCTTAGTAATGTGGAACTTGTTATGTCGTTGAACTTGGAGTTGTGTTAGTAATGTTGAACTTCTTGTGATGGTCATTCTAGGAAATGCTGTCTTTGTTGAACACTTTTTGATCCTTACTGTTTATTATACGAAATGTTGAACTGTGCCTGAAAATGACCCAGTCTGAATGACAAAAAAACACTAAGTGTTTGTGTGGCGCCTAGCTGGGAGGCGCCACACTCTACCGTGTAGCGCCCAGAGCTTGGGCGTTGCACTGTACAGTGTGGCGCCTCCCATCTAGGCGTCACACAAACACTTAGCGAATTTTTTGGCCCAAACTGGAGGCAAGCCTTCTGTTGCTCTCTAGATACCTACAGACTTGTGTGGCGCCTAGCTTGGAGGCGCCACACTGTACAGTGCAGTGCCTAGATCGTGGGCGTTGCACTATACAGTGTGGCGCCTCCACGCTAGGCGCCACACAGGTCTGTAACTTGCCCTACGTTCTGTTGCTCTCTGGATAGCTACAGACCTGTGTGGCGCCTAGCTTCGAGGCGCCACACTGTACAGTGCAGCGCCTAGCGAGTGGGCGTTGCACTATACAGTGTGGCGCCTCCCAGCTAGGCGCCACACAGGTCTGTAACTTGCCCTCCGTTCTGTTGCTCTCTAGATAGCTACAGGCTTGTGTGGCGCCTAGCTTGGAGGCGCCGCACTGTACATTGCAGCGCCTAGCCCGTGGGCGTTGCACTATACAGTGTGGCGCCTCCATGCTAGGCGCCACACAGGTCTGTAACTTGCCCTGCCTTCTGTTGCTCTCTGGATAGCTACAGACTTGTGCAGCGCCTTGATTAGAGGCGCCACACTGTACAGTGCAACGCCCATGTAACATCCCCAGGTTACCCCACTCTGGTTAAGCTACTTAACCTGCCATGTCATCATGATCACTCTAATAAAATTGCATTAGAGAATATTTCAACTAAAAATTCAAAATTACAATTGGGAGTCAAATAAATATTTCTTCTAACAATCAAACTAAAATGTGCATGATGTTGCAAATAATCCAGGAACATTTATAAAATCATCATCAATAAGGCTGGAGTTAGATAAGTGACTCTAACAAGATGAAACAGCCCCAAATCAGATTATTAAAATCCATTCAAATTCATTTCAAATTCAAATGGATTCCAACTCTGTCCAAAACAGTTTTTGGAGAAGGGTAATATTGCATCACATTAATTGGACCAACTTTCACATTTTACAAAAAGGCAAAAGAGACCTAACTAATTCAAAACAGAAAAGGTTAAAAGAAAAAGGAAACAGAAATCAGTAAAGAATAAAAACGGGACACTGTGCACTGGGCCTTAGTGCACAGTGCCCCGGACACGGCCGCGCTGGCCCAGCCCACCTCCCTCACCTGCTCCCCTCCTGCGTGTCACCGCCGCCATGGCCACGCTCGCCGCACCGCTCGCGGCTCGCCACCGCGACGAGGCAGGAGGCTGGAGGGGATAAGGGCGACGCCCGAGCCATCCCCCCTGGTCCTCCTCGACCACTCCTCCCATCTCCCCTCGCTTTCTCCTCCTCTCCCCATCGGAGCCCGAGCGTGCTCACCGTCGTGCCTCGCCGATTGCCGCGGCCACCGACGCCTGCTCCACTCTCCGAGGTGTCCAGAGGATTCGCCGGGGTCGACTCCTTCGTCTGGTGCCCGCAGTCGGAGCGGGGAGGCACTGCATCCACCGAACACCGCTGCCCCCTTTTCGTCTCTGTCTCCGGTGCCCGCCGGCGACCTCGAGTCCTCTGCTGCTACTAAACCCCTCGCCGAGCCACCGTGAGCTCCTACGTAAGCTTCTCCCTCCTCTCTCTCCTTCCTGAGCTCGTTCCCGAGCTCTAATCACCATCGCCATCATCGCCTGAGCCCTGCTCCATCGGCGAGCTCGTAGCCGTCGCGCTCGGCCTCGGCAAGCCTAGCCATGGCCTCCATCAAGTTCCTGGAGGCCCGTAGAGCTCGCCAGCGCCGTCTGTTAGCTCGAACACCACCTGTAGCATAGGTTTCGTCGATGCCCGACTCCGGCCGTCCGCCGCGGCTCGAAGCCGGCGAGATTCCGGCCACCTCCGGCCCGGAGACCACCGCCGTTGGGTGCGCGCTGCACGGCCCGTTCGAAAGCACCCAAGCACGCTCGAAACCGAGCCCCGTAGCCGTTTTCCGACGAGCTCCGGCGAACTTCCGCCGCTGGAGAGGTCGCCGGAGCCTCGCCGCCGGCCATTCCGACGTGGCGCCCGCGTGGCCTCCTCTGAGAGGCTGACGGGTGGGCCCGGTGAGGTCCCGTTGACCAGTTGACCTGGTCAACGCGAATTACTGTTCAACCCCAGTCGCTGACATGTGGGCCCCGGTGACTAATTAAACTAATTAAGCATTTAATTAAATAAAGTTAATTAGATTAGCCTAATGTCTCACTGACAAGTGGGGCCTGTCCCCTAATTAACCCTGGAATTAAAATTAACCCACTGTTAAAATAACAGAGGCTGACATGTGGGTCCCACTGGACCCACATGTCATATTTGACCAGTCAGCGCCACTGTTGCATGCTGACATCATCCTCACGCAATGCTGACATCATCAGGCACTATTCTGGATAATGTTGATTTTATTAAATAAAATAATTCCAGAAATTCCAATAATCTTTAAAAATTAATAACTTTTAAACCGTAGCTCGGATCGAAAAAGTTAAAACATGAAAGTTGCTCAGAACGACGAGCCGAGTCTGATCGTGCCGTCTGTTTCTCCATCGGAACCCCCTACGTAGAAGAACTCGTAACTCCGGACCCGAATCCGGTAGATGAATAGTGCACACACATCGGATATTAAATCCTAGAATAATTCTAAAAATAACTAAAATGACTTAGATGCATAATTAGGCAACCCTACACTGCATCATAGCATCACATGCACCGTATTGCATTTGTTTGCATTATGTTTACCTGTTTCTTCCCCCTCTTCTCTCTCGGTAGACCCCGACGTTGACGTAGCTCCCGAGGCAGACGCCGCACAGGAGTACGACTACGTCCCCGACGGTACCACTGAAGACTTTGCCCTTGCCCCCGAGCAAACAGGCAAGCACCCCCATTTTGAGCATGCCTATATCACCTATTCTCTTCTCTCTTATGCTTGCATTAGAACTGCTACTGCTACTGTTTTCCTATATCTGCTGCATAGCCTGATTATTGTACCCTACTTTGTTACCTTGCTGGTTATCCTAGACTGCTTAGTATAGGCTGGGTAGAGACACGACAGAGACCCCCACTTGATCTCGACTGCCCTGCTGGACATCAGAAGACCCGATCATCGGGATTGAAGACCAGACCCTGGCACCGCACATCACTTCCCCTTAGTTGCCGACACTGCTAGGTTACCGTTGAGTGCCGAGGGTGATACCTCGTCAGCACTTCTGATGATAACCTTGTAGGTTAGTTAATCGGTCGTGGTAAGCGAGGGTGATTCCTCCTACACCACCCCCGATAATGACATCGTCGCGCAACTCCTCAAGTGTGGACCTCGAGGGTGATTCCTCCTTCGTTCACCTTGATGATAACATCGAGCAGGAATTCCATCGAGGGTGATTCCTCAGGGTTCCCTTCGGTGTCAGACACACAGGTACTGTTGTTGAGTTGGATTGCACTAAACCATGATACTAAAGATGGGTCGGCCCTGAGGGGTACCCGCGCGAGCTTAATGCGAAGTGATGTGGAGTCGGGTTGACCTGGATGGTGCCCGCGAGATAACACGAGGCGTGGCCGGGCATTCTTAGCCCTTGCCGCAAGTCCTCGAGACGGGGCGACGGGGTCACATCGATCGTGAGTCTCTGCTCGTTTCCGCGCGCTCCTAATCCACTACGGTTTGGATATTTGATCCGAGGGGCCTCTGGCCTGATAGCACTAACCATCACGTGGGCATAGTATGGGCGTTCTGCGTCATATACTTCAGCCGAAGCTTAATAGACGTCAGCAACTGAGCGGCACACACTGGGTTGGACTGGGAACGTAACCGCGCTTGTATTAAGGGGTTGCTAGGTCTGCTCACCGGCGGTGTACGCAACGTGCAGGAGCGTTCGGGGTGATGGCCCAAGACCCCTGGGGGCATAGGTTAGTCCGGCGTGCTGACCTCTCTGTTAAGTATTTGGTCGGGTTGCGGCGTGTTGCTTAGCCGAGGCCGGGCATGACCCAGAAAAGTGTGTCCGGCCAGAGTTAAGTGAGCGTGGTGGGTAAGTTGGTGCACTCCTGCAGGGAAGAAACTTCTATCGATAGCCTGTCCTACGGTAACGGACACTCGGAGTTGTATCCCGATCGGTACAACTAGAACATGTGATGAAAACTGGATAGTACGGCTCTGGGATTGCTTTCTCGCAGGGAGTCGAGAAAGGATCTCAGGTCGAGGTTGATGATACTACTACTACTACTTTACATTATGTTCATCTGTTCTCGTCTATTGCTGCAAGACTGTCGAAGATTGTTGAAGATGCTAGTCTTCGATAGGACTAGGCTTCCCCCTCTATTCTGGCATTTCTGCAGCCCAGTCCACATATACAGCCATTCCTTTGACAATGATGCATATGTAGTGTAGATCCTTGCTTGCTGAGTACTTCGGATGAGTACTCACGTTTGCTTTACTTTCTTTTTCCCCCATATTCCAATTGATGCCACCAGACGACGGAGCCCCTGAGCCAGACGCCCCAGCCGACGACCAGTACTACTACCCGCCTGGCGAGTACTACTACTATGAGGAGCCGTTTGACGACCAGGAGTAGGATCGGAGGGTCCAGGGCAGGAGGCCTACGCCTTTCGATCGTAGTATTTTATTTTGCCCCGCCTCTGTGAAGGCCTATTTCTCTCTCTGTAATATATCTGTACTCAGATATCTGATGCTTCCGCTGACGCTTGTATGCCATCGAGCTATGTATTCGAGCCCTCGAGGCCCTGGCTTGTAATATAAAGCTTGTATGACTTTATTTATGTTTTAGAGTTGTGTTGTGATATCTTCAAGTGAGTCCTTAGGCTTGATCGTGCGCATTTGCGTGTATAATTAGTTCACGATTAAGCCGGGGTCGTCACAGCCCATGAGCTAGGCGTTGCACTTGGACTTAGTGAATTTTTTAGCATATGCAGACATAGTAAGGTGATGTGAAGTAGGATTGATACATAGCAAGCAAACAACTATGAAGACAACATATGCACAAAGTACTTCACGACACATAGTAGTTCATAACACATAGTACTTCACGACACATAGTAGTTCTTACAACCAAATCAAGGAGGAGACATAGTAGTTCACGACACATAGTAGTTCTTACAACCAAATCGAGGATGAGACATAGTAGTTCACGACACATAGTAGTTCACAACCAAATCGAGGAGGAGACATAGTAGTTCATGACACATAGTAGTTCACAACCAAATCGAAGAGGATGACATAGCTCTATTGCGTAGAGCAAGGCCCCTTTCCCTTCTTCTTCTTCCTCTCTTCTTCCTCTTCCTCCTCCCTTTTCCTTATGAGGTGAGCCTCCTTAACCACCCTCTCCATGAATATCTGATTCTCCCTCTCTTTTTTTTCAGCTGCAATTGCCCAAAGCTTCATGGTTCTTTCTTCAAAATCCTTTTGACGCTTCTTCTGTGCCTCCTCACATTTCCTCACCAACGCTTGCTCCCTAGCACGCATCGCATTTGACGCTCTCTCTCTTTCCTTCCTCTTCTCCTCAAGCTCCTCTTCCTTCTTCTTCTTTAGCTTGGCTGCATCCTCCTCTCTAAGCTTCTTTGCAGCCTTCTCCCACCATCCCGCCATCTCATCTTCGCCATCCTCCTTCATTGTTGGTTTGTTGGGTTGGGAAGCCGCCATACCTACAATGAGTGAAACATAATGGTTAGTAAAGACAATAAGAACAAATAGAAGCACATGTAAAACAAGAACACATGAAAAATAAGAACATATGAAAAACAAGAACATATGAAACATTATAGTTAGTGAGGAACATACGGAAATGGTCCATCGAGGTATCCAAACATTCCTCTATAACGAACTTGCCCTTGTCCATCACCACGGCCAAGTCCACCACCAAGGCCAAGACCATCACCAAGGCCTAGACCACCACCACAAGCTCTACCACCACCACGGCCTCTTGTAAGTCCTAGTTGCCGACCTCTTTGTTGCCTAGATCCTCTTTGGCTAACACTTGGTTGGCTTGGCACTTGTTGGCTACCACTTGGTTGCCTTGGCACTTGTTGGCTACCACTAGGTTGGCTACCACTTGGTTGGCTTGGCACTTGTTGGTTACCACTAGGTTGGCTACCACTTGGTTGCCTTGGCACTTGTTGGGTACCACGTGGTTGCCTTCGCACTTGTTGGCTACCTCTTGGTTGGCTTGGCACTTGTTGGCTACCACTTGGTTGGCTCCCTTGTGTAGCTCCTTGTTGGCTTGTGCTTGCATCATTTTTCTTGGACCTTTTCCTTGGTTTCGTACATTTTCTTTTGTTGTGGCCATGACCTTTGCACTCCCCACAATGGGAGCTCTCACGAGGCTCTTGGAATTGGTCGTTGCCCGCTTCGCGGCGGCCACCATGGCCCCATCCGTCCATGTCGCTTCTAAGACGCTTTGTCTTATGTCTACCCCGTTTAACAACCTTCAACTCCGGATCCGGCCATAGTTGAACTCCATGATACTCCGGCCATTGTGATTGGTCAAAGTACGGGTGAAAGCGGGGAGCCCATGTTTTCTTGACCGTCATGATTGAGAACTCCGACTCCCTCACGGTGCGTGGGTGATTGATGTTCACATTCCTAACGTGACCGGCGGTATACAAGTGTGAGCATGGGAGATGAAGCAACAATGGCCTCCCGCAAGTGCAATCACATTGTGTTAACGACACCTTGAAAGCCCGACCTCCATGTTACCGGCCATCGTTTGTGGTTCCTCCTGGCTCTTTCACTTCGTACTTCCACTCTTCGTTGTCATATAATATAGCTTCTTCTGAGTCCGCCTTCCGTGATTGAAATACCAACCATTCATCAACCTTGGGTGGGAACTTGTACTTGTACTTGCGCGGGTTCTCACCCGCTATCTGTGCATCTGTTTCCATCGAGTACTTTACAAAGTACACATTCATCTTGTCAAATGTGTATTGAACTATTGCCGTCACGGGTAATCCACGTGCACCTTTGAGCACCCTATTGAAGCATTCGGCCATATTGCTTGTCATTTGACCGTATCTCCGGCCATCTTCATCAAAACCACGTGCCCACTTGTTCCGGTATTGAATGTGCCTATTGAGAAAGTCTTGACCCCCGGGATCAAGTTTTTTGTGTGCGAGCAATTTGTTGTACAAAGTGGCGAAGCGCTTGTCGGAGAAAGCGAGACAACAATCTTGAAGATCATCGGCCAACTCCTTAAGGCCACATGCCCTATAGAAGTTCGAACAAAAGTGCCTCATGCACCATCGATGGTGCAACGGAGCATGCCCGGGAATGTCAATCTCCACCGCGTTAAGAATTCCTGGATGCCAATCCGATATGACACAAATTTCCCTTTGAGTGGGTAACACCTTTGTCCTCAAAAGATGCAGAAACCACTCCCAGTTGTCATTGTTCTCCACCTCAACCAAAGCAAATGCCAATGGCAACACCCGGTTATTGGCATCACTTGCTATCGCAACCAACAAGGTGCCCTTGTATTGTCCGGTCAAGAACGTGCCATCAATTGCGATGACCGGCCTACAGTGTTCGAAAGCCCTCACGCATTGCTCGAACGCCCAAAGAGCACGGCCAAATACTCGGACTTTCCTTCCTTCATGAACCGTTGTTTGGTGCCCATGAGGCTCGACCACATGAACCATGCCCGGGTTTGTCGCGGCCATGGCTAACAACAACCTATGGATTAGGTTGTATGCTTCCTCCCAAGTACCATACAACATCTTAAATGCGGCTTGCTTCGCCTTCCATGCCTTGCCGTATTTCACCTTGTAATGAAAGATGGCTTTCACAAGGTCAATGACATGTTGGACGCTCATTGTTGGAAGTGTGGATATTGAGTTGGAGAGCCTGTAAGCGATGAACTCGGACGTGAGTTGTTTGTGGTCTTGGGACACAATCTTGCCATCCACCCTTTTGCCTTAGCACATGTGAGTTGGCACACAACTCACTACATGCCAAGTTGGACCTCCTTTCCATGGTCTTGCACGCACAATCCACGGACATATTTCATCTTCACATGCACATGCAACCGTGTAGCGCACATTGACGTCCGAGTTCACCACCTTGTGTGGACGATAATGCGTAACCGAGTAGTTGTCGAGCCACATCTTCAATTCCAACAAGGTTTTGAACTTAGAACCTTTAGCAATCCGGTTCTTGTCATCTCCCAAATCACGGTGAGAGCTTGGCCTAACCCCAAGAGATACACATTGGCCACCATCTACCACGGCTTCATCCGCGAGACTAACATCCTTGAACAATGTAGTCCGATGATCCCGACCGAATACCTTCTCGAAAGCTTCGGCCTCCTTCACCGTGAACCCCTCCACATCAACTTGTTCATCGGGACCATCGTCATCCGAGTCCGATGCATATGCACGGGAAAAAGGGATGGAATGGTCCATTGTCTCTTGCAAATGATATTTGTCGAGATCACCCACATTGTTGTCATGGAGATCAACTTCATTGTCATCGTCCGCATACTCATCATTGTCCTCTTGCAAAGCTTCATCTTGGTTGTTTGTAAACGGGCTCAATGTTGGCCTCACTTCTTGGGTCAAAAGAGGTTCAACAATTTCATCTCGCTTCAAGGGTGGGGGGCTACTAGCAACCAAAGGGGAGGGGTTCCGGTTCAAGTCCAAATGCAAACTTGAATCAACCTTCTTCGTTGCAAATAACTCAAGAGCCTTGTCTAGTGATTTGGCCACCGTCTCCTTGTATGCAACCCAACGTTGCTCCGAGTTGACACGCATTGTCTTCCAACGGATGTGCATTCCAAAACCAACATTATGCCTTCCCTCCAACTCAACGATATCACTAGGGTCCATCCAATTCAAATCTTTCCTCACTTGTTGCAAGAGCTCCGCATAGCTAGGACTACTATCAAACACCATGTCAAGCTCATCCGGGTCCGGTTCTATATTGCCTTTCAAAAAGGCGTCTTTGTCCCCATGATGAACAAACACACATGTTCTTCCCATCCCTATAAGCATTCAAAGAACACAAGGTCACATTGCTTCCATGAGTACTAATCCAAGGATTAACACGGAATACAAACCCTAATATATATATCAAACAACAACCCTAACCCTAACCATAACCCTAACCATAACCCTAGCCCTAAACCTAACCCTAGCACCAACATAAGAACACCCATAAGAATAACCCTAGCATACTAACAAAGCCTAATCATAGGAAATTGGCAAACAAACATCTCACATCTCCATGCAAATCTCTAGATCCAAACAAAACTAGGGTTTCCCCAAACTAGCAACAAATGAGCAATTTGATAACATTACTTGGATCTAAACAAGGGGATCGGAGAAGATTACCTTGAGGGAGGGTTTGACTTCGAAATCCACGGACAAATTCTTCAAATTTGCAAGATTTGGGAGAGGATTTGAGAGGGGGAGAGAGTGGGAGAGTGTGTGGTGTGGGGGGAGTGGGGGAGGGGGGGCCAGCCAAGTGGCTAGATAAGTCACAGTGCAGCGCCTACGCGCTAGGCGCTGCACTTCAAATGTGTGGCGCCTAGATCTTAGGCGCTGCACTTTACATGTGTGGCGCCTAGCTCGGAGGCGCTGCACTGCTGGGTGCGGGCCCAGGGGCTGCCACGGTGGACAGGCATGCAACGCCCCCGATCTAGGCGCTGCACCGTAGGGTGTGGCGCCGGCGTGGCGGGCGCTACACAAAAGGGTCAGGGGAGTGAAATAGTTTCACGGGCAGTTCATTCTGTGAATTGATTTCGTCCAGAGGTCAAAATTGTCAAATTTGCCGTTCTTGTGTTACGCCTGCCGATTGGTTATGCAGAGACTGGCGCAGCACCAGCCGACGCAGCATCCGACGTCCGAGGAGCTGAGCATCGAGAAGATCAGGTTCAAGGCGTTCGACCTCGGCGGTCATGCGTTCGCGCGCCGTGTCTGGAAGGACTACTTCGCCAAGGTATGCTTCATGATCATCTCACTAGTCACCTAGTTTGCTCTATTTATTTTTAACCTTTGGGATGCATGTTTGCTCTAAAGAAATTGTGCGTGCTCAAACCAAGTTTATCATCCTTATCTTGCTTGCAGGTTGATGCCGTCGTGTACCTGGTGGACGCTGCTGATCGCGAACGCTTCAACAAGACGAAGCAGGAGCTGGACGCCCTCCTCTCGGCCGAGGCGCTTTTCGGTGTGCCCTTCCTCGTGCTCGGCAACAAGATCGACATCGCGAGCACATTATCTGAGCATGAATTACGCTACTATCTCGGGCTGGAGTACTACACCACCGGCAAGGGCCACGTCGATCTCTCCCACAACGGCAGGCGGCCCCTAGAGATCTTCATGTGTAGCGTAGTCCGGAAGATGGGCTACGGCGATGGCTTTAGATGGATGTCGCAGTACATCAAATAGAGGGAGCAGAGGGAAAGGCATCTCTGTTTTTCTTGCGATGAAGCATATGTACATTGGACATGATTGCTCAGTGGCTAGTTTGGCTTAGTCTTTTCGTAAGTTTGTTATATTCTTGAAGCCTAGACCCGGCCTGTACTTTTGACTCCTTTGGTTAAATTTCGTGAGCTTTGATATCTTTTCACGGATTCTGAAAATTTCCCAATTATGTCGAAATATTTGTGTGGGTAGGCACACATGTGGTGGTCAGAGTATGCAATATGTGTCATATGTGTCGGTGATCGTTTTAAACTTTTTTTAGTACTGATCGTTTTTACTAATCAGCCAAAGTTGGGATGTCTTACTAGACCGGTAAAAATTAAAAGAAAAGTTTTGTACTCGATTAATTTCTTTGTCCCTTTAGTCGGGTGGGCGCCGGGTGGAAGGAAGTAACCTTCTCTGAGTATGTGATGTATTCTCTGTCGTGGTACTTACATCATTTGACATATATAATCAAATGAGAATATTGAGCAGCTACCTTAGTCCTTAGATAGGCTAGATCGTAACAGACTCACACTCCTGTAAGCCAGCCTCCTCCCACTATATAAGGCTTCTCATACGATGCTAGATCAATACAATCAACACAAGCAGGAGTATGATATTACCTAATCTCTGAGGGCCTGATGTTAGATCACTCTGGATCGGTTAGGCTAGATTAGATCGGCAGCCCTACTTTCATTTGGCTCGAGGAGCACCCGGTGCCGGCCATGGTGACGATGGCCGGTGATGGCAGAGAGTGCGTGAGTGGCGGCGGTGGAGCTTCTCATCGCTTCAACGCCTCCCTCTCGATTGGACTAGGGTTAGGAGTGGGGAGCAGTGGCGGTGACGAACCTCGTACCTTGTGCCGTGGTCCCCACCTCCTCTATATGGCACTACGCGACAGGGGCCCACCAGCTTTGCTTGAGCTGGACGCCGCCGATCAGGGCGTGGATCAAGGGTCCAATGGGCTATTGGGCCCATTGGGGAAGAGATCAATCTAACATTCTCCCCCTTGCTCTCATCATATACTTTTAACTTTATACTTTGAAATAACTCTTTTCAAAGTACTCGTTCCATCACAGATTTGCATGTAGAGCATGTCTCATCATCACGGCCTATCCCCGATAGAATCAACACCTACAACACACTCCTCTGTTTTGAAACAGATTCTTTAACCTTGGGCCCTTTTATTGTCCGGAAATCTTAGACTATACCATAAAACCCATGTCGACTGTGTGTTCTCCGAACACACTGGGCGGTAAGCCTTTAATAAGCAGATCTGCAAACACTTGTCTGTTGCTTTTATGCTTCAAGCATTTCTACATAATTCTGGACTTTCTCCTTTACAATGCATAACTCTGTGTCAGTGTGTTTGACATCAACACTTGACTCGTTGTCATAGGAGCGAAAAACTTAAAATGGTTATCGCTGTTGTCAACCATTATCAACTTCGGGTATAGGTCTTCTTAACCATTTTGCCTGTCCCTCAGCCTCATATCAAGCTATAACATATCTTTGCATCACATTGATGATAATTGTATCATTCTTTGGAGCTTTTCCACACAAAAACTCTAAGTGTGAAAATTAGCAACAATTGTGGATTTCGCTATACATTTCACAAGTCCTGTCTTTGTACTCACAATCTTTTGAGAGCACTTATTTCTTTCAGCATGAGGCCGATATCTTTGACTCCATTCTAGTGATCTATATATGGACTGGACATTGCCAAAACAACCTAGATACGTGAACTATGTAATATATTGAGCTTCCAACAACTGAAGCATATGGCACCATATCCGTTTTCAATCTTTTCTCATCAACTTTTGGAACACCAAAGTTTCCAGTTCCATTACCCTTGACTATAAGAACAGGCGTAGGTTTTCTCGCATGCATACTTTAGAGACCTTTGTTAGCATGTCCATGCGACATTCCTAATACCCCCTTTTTATTCTTTTCTTGGTGAATCTCGATAATTATAACGAGAGACACTCTACCGAGAGCATTCTTTTGAACTTTGAGGACAAGAACTTCTTTTCTCCTCCTGCAGTAGATTGACATGACCACTATCAAGTAGGACGTCATCCACATGCACAGGATTAGAATGAATTCCCTATTCTATAACTTTGCATGAATACAATTGTCCTCTCATTTTCTTTAACCCAAAATAACATCTGATTCTTCTAACTTTAAATGCCACTGTCTAGAGACTTGCTCTAGTCCATAAAAGACTTCTTGAAGCAGTATCCCTTGTGTTCTTTACTTTCATCTGATGTAACTCAGATTATGATGTCAATCATGATGTGCCACTAACACTCATTGTAATTTATTCATTCTCTTTGCACAAAAACTTTCGATTTAAGTCGCACTTTACACCTTTACAGCCTACTGTTTTGGCTCCATTGGAAATTACTTATGAGTCCCAAACATCGTCGGGATTCACCAATTTTATTTCATCTCACATAGTCTCTTATCATTTAGACAAACAGACACTTCTCAAAGCTCGATTGAGCGCTTTAAATGAGGTGGGATCAACCTCCATTTGAATTTCACTAACATAGACTTTATAGTAATCAGAAGTATCTGATTTTCTCATTCCTTGAGACCATCTGTGTCTCAGGTACTGGCACTTCTTTCATATGGGGTTGTTGTTGCTCTGTCATTGCCAAGAGGCAAATTAATTCTATAGTCTTTCATTTCCAAGAGGCAATAGATTTTACAGGGACCTGTATCACAAGATCCATGTTTACTCATTCATCCTTTATAGAGCTGACAACAGGTGTTGTATAGGTCATACAACATGCTCCCCCAGATTACTCCATCTTCACTAAAAAATGGCGTATCTTTAAACTTTATTATTTGGGTTTATTCTGTTAAAACTTTCTTCTTTATGGCACTTTAAGCACCGTCTTAGTATTCCTTAGTTTGCTTTCGGAACTGTAAAAGAACCAGGAATACAACTATTTCTTTTCTTTAGGGGTATTATTATGGCCGTCGTACTCTCCCAGACGATCACATTCTTCATTAATGGATCACTTTAGATGCATAATGTGCATCACATTATCGAAAGTATAGAGGAGTTTCATCATTCTTAATTTATCTCATATTTCTTTCTCCCCCTCGAAATGTGGCAAGAACTTTTTTGCCACAATTTTGAAAAACCATTCATAACTCTTGTGAATTGAGGAAACTTTGACTATCTACTTCATTTATCTGATTACTTCATACGAAATGAAGTTATCTGTTAACTGGTATGGGAGTACTTTTTTTTTCTTCATTCCATTTCAGAAACTCAACAGAGTTCTTTATCATTAGTACTTTTGCAAGTCACACTTGCATATCATTCTTATCTTTAGGTTCATCTATAACTTTTATTCTCTTTGGATTTATTGAGTGCTTAATGACCGTTACACATAAGGTGTACAGTCGATACTAGGAAAGCATAATAGCTACTCCATACTTTTCTCCCAGAGTGGGACACATTAAAAGCACATGAGTCATCATATCTTTCTCCTGTCATACAGGATAAGTCCTTTGCCAAAATTTCTCCTGCCATACAGGATTTTTGACATAATACTACGTTAATTTTACCCCGTTACGCAGGTATTTTCCCAGACTTTTCCCGCCGTGCGGGTTTTATCATAATCATCTTTTCCTGCTATGCGGGTAATTCCCTGTAAGGGACATAAATGCCAGAATTGGCTCTTTTTACTGCATATTCAATCATCAAATTCAGAAATAAATCTGAATGCTCTTTGACACACATGCTTGATCCGACGTTGGTCAAATTAAACACGCATGTTTCTTGTTTCATCTCAAATCATGTTGACTGAAAAATCTTCTTCATAGAGTGTACATGAAAGACATTCGTCAACCAAGACTCTCAATGATCTATCTCTTTTCTTTTCTTGGATTAATATCCAAGAATTCTTTTCTTTTGAAGCCATTCTTTAGAGAGAACATACTCCCTCACGTTATGACATTTCTTGGTCATCTTTCGGGTCACAAGTACCCAGCCATTCGCTTTCACGAATGAAAGCATGGAAAACTTTTAGTCTGAGAAAAATTAGCCAATAATCAACAATAATGAGCATAAAATAACCCTACGTTGGTCTGGTTAAAAAATATGCACATTAAACTTTTAAAACTTTCTTTTATATTCTAAATCACCGTTGTGGCAGAATTAGAATAAAACATCATCCTTCTACATTAATTCCATATCACCGTTGGGCGGAAATGGAAATAATGCATATAACTCATAAACAATGTGATGATAGTATTTCTATTAAACAACTTTGCTAAGCAATAATCATCATCATCAACTTTATTGCAGCGGGAACAAGAAATATACATTTCTCTAGTTCAAGAGCATTTCTTGATCTTTATCTGTTCTCTGAAAATTGATCACTTTGATACAAAATTTATCAGAGATTTAAGCTTTGAACATAAGACTCATAGAATTATAGTACTGTTATCATCAACGTTGGTTAGAGAATAACAATACCATATTTTAACTTTAAAACAAATATCTTTCTTTTGTCATAGCGGAAACTATCTGAATCTGATTTCACCCACAGGGGAAAAACATTGCTAACAACAGTTCTTCCAATTAAATTTTCCCGTTGGTTCCAATTTAATTTGAGGATAAAACTTTTACTTTGCAGCGGAAACTTTACAATGTTCTATTCAGAAACAATTCTGTACTCTTTTACTCTCTAAGCAATTTTAACCGGTTGGTTCAAAATTGCATTAGAGAAGCAACAATTTAATCTTTTACTTTAGTTCTATTCACTTTTAAAAAGAGCACTTTTTTTATCTGCAGTGGAAAAACATGAATAAAAAATTCATGAACTTTTTCTTTTCTGAAACATTACTTTTACTTTTCTGTTTTCTAAACAAAAAATTTCTCTGAATAATTTGAATAGAAAAAAAAACTGTATTATATTTGCCCAAAAAACTGGACGAAAAAAGAAAAAAGCTGCAGGCTGCGCCGGCCTCGGCCCAATGCGCGCGCCGCAGTGCCTCCCGGCCAGAAAGGCCCAGAGGCGGGCGAGCGGTGGCGGCCTGGCCTTCTCCTGTTCCGACCCAGAGGCCCACCTTACTTTTGGCCTAGTGGCCCGCAGTGGGCTAGATTTTCAATCCTAGCCGTCGATGATGATCCAACGACCCACCGCACTTTTAGCTAGATCAAAAACAAGGGAGAGCCCCGATCAGAACCCTAGCGCCCCCATTCTATTCCTCTCTTCGATCTCTCCGCTCTCTCTCTGGTCGGACGGCGGACACAAGGGCAGCGCCCCGGCCGCCCTCTCCGGCCACCGGCGACGACGGCAGCGGAGCCACCGCGCCGGGCTAGTCGCTCTCTACCTTCCCTTTCCCTTCTTCTTTCTCTTCTTCTGTCCCGTCGGCTCTGTCTCTGTCGAGGAAAAAGGGCAGCGCCCTGGTGGGCCGCTCCGGCCGCCGTGGACGGCGGCGAGGGCCACTGCGCCGCGCGAGCCGTTCCCCTTCCCTCTATTCTTTCCATCCACCACCGCCCCAATGCGAGAGAGACGCGAGCAGCGCGAGCAGAGCCTCCTCTGCTCCCCTTCGCGTGAGCGATGGCGGTTTCCAGATGTGGCAGCGGCCCCCCTATCCCCCTTGCCGGTGCGTGCGTGCACCCGTAGGTGGGCGCACCGCCGTCAAGCGGTTCAGGACGGCGCCCTTTGCCGGCGACCGCGTGGCCGTCCGGTAAGATGGAACCATCCTTTCGGCGGTGGAGGAGGCGAAGCGCCCCCACTGCCCGTGTTCTTCTTCCGAACGGCTCGGCTTGCCGATGCCCATCCAGATCGAGAGGAACGGCACGGCCGGTGTGGCGGCGCCCTTTTCTTGCGAGATGCCTTTTCCCTCTTTTCTCTGTTTGGGTTAGGGTTCTTGGGGAGGGGGAAATTTTCTGTGATTTCTTTACAACCGAAAAAATCTAACCCAATCTGGCTGATACCATTGTTAGATCACTCTGGATCTGTTAGGCTAGATTAGATCGGCAGTCCTACCTTCATTTGGCTCGAGGAGCACCCGGTGCCGGCCATGGTGACGATGGCCGGTGATGGCAGAGAGTGCGTGAGTGGCGGCGGTGGAGCTTCCCATCGCTTCAGCACCTCCCTCTCGATCGGACTAGGGTTAGGAGTGGGGAACAGTGGCGGTGACGAACCTCGTACCTTGTGCTGTGGTCCCCACCTCCTCTATATGGCACTACGCGACAGGGGCCCACCAGCTTTGCTTGAGCTGGACGCCCCCGATCAGGGCGTGGATCAAGGGTCCAATGGGCCATTGGGCCCATTGGGGAAGAGATCAATCTAACACCTGAAACCTGGGTAAATTCGCCTCATGTGCATTCCCTCCAGATTCCCAGTACATGATACACCCCATGAACGATATTGTGGGAAGTTACCACGACAAATTATTGTGGTGTTCTTCCATTGGTATTGTCATCAGATGCTTCCACGCCGCCATACTTAGTTTAATTTTCTATATGCATCTCGTCAAAATGGATATCAGGCAATGGAATGTTGATTCATGTGATCTCAAATTGCCAGAGCATTCTCTTTTACTTATCTCATCATAGATTATTCTTTGTGTCGTGTCTATTTTGTTTTGCAGTGACTTAGATTTATTTAGCACAACCTAATGGTTCTGTTACATATTTAACATGATTTGTTGCTTGTAATGTTTTTAGCTACTCCATTTTCTCTCCACTCTCATCTTAGCCTGTTCTTTCTGGTTATGATCATGTTGTTTTGCCTATTTGGTTTGCTCATCGGTGACGTAGGTGATAGTGTGAGCCTAGCTGAGTGGGCATAAAATCCCATCGTATGGGACCAATTCTCGTGCGCTCAAATTTAGGCTCGGGCTTTCAGCCTTTCATAGTATCATGGCCTCTCCAACAAATTTTTTTTTGGAAATAGAATGTAGGAGTATTTATGCATGTATGTGTTTGTTATAAATTTCTCAAACATCCTCTTTCAGCACACTTATCATAATTGGCTCTTTTAATTTTGGCCATGTTATTTTGCCACGACTCATATTCAATTTGCCTAAATGAAACGACAGTGAATTCTTGTTTCCAAATTTAAATGTTGCAGGCGTTATTGCTTTGCTTCCTTTGTATGACGCATCGATCACACATGTAGCACAATGATATGTCTGCCTATTCTTCCTCGGTGATCGCCAGCTCAAGCATACATTCACGTCTCCCTATCCTACATATGTCAACATAAACATGATGTTGATGAATCTAAATAATCCATGCAAGTTGATAAATCGAATGCATTCTATGCGGACATTAGACATACCTGACTACATATTGCATGGGGAGAAATGAAATCAAACTCTCCGTTTTATTTAAGCTTTTATTCCATCAATAATCATTTTATGCTTAATTTCATATGTGATTCAAACGGCTTATTTTTTTCATGTAAAAAAACAAAGTTGTACTCTTTGATCTAATAAAGTAGATTTTTTTTCTAATAACATGATCGGCTATGGTTAGTGTTTCAAATCCTAACATTTGATAGTCTTCCTAAAGTACACATGAAAATAATTTATTTCACATGTTTATGGAAAATAATTGCATACTCGATGGATCTAATGAGGTAGTCTTTATCTAATATAATAGATCAACTACAAGTAAAATTACAAATACCAATATTTTTTTAAATGATATTTGGTACGTCTATGGATTTCTCGGCTTTTGACCGTGCGTGACATAGTTTCCTCTCCCATTTTAGGTGGTTGCTTATGTGTTATGTTTTCGACTAGACCACATCTCGCACCAAGTCCCAGCTACGTTCCTAGGCACCTCCAACATATGTGAGCCCCTACCAGCCTTGGGTGCTACACTGCATTTGTTTGCAACTTTTCCTTTCTTCTTGCAAACTAACTAGTTATATATACATGTGTGGTAGGGCCTGATTACATGGAATTGTGTGGGGTCTACATGCTATTGGAATTATTGGGTCTAGCCCATATGATAATGGAAAAGTAGTGGCTGCACCCACCTTCAGTGCACCCACGGTGCACCCACACAAGAAAACATAGCAAAACATTTCAAAAAATTCTGAAACTTTCTAGAAATGATAATCAACAAATGTTATGGGTGCTTGCAAAGTTTGGTGGTCAAATAACATTCGAGGAGCTTCGTACGAAAAGGAAAAAATTACAAAATCTGCTAAAATAGTGCAGTTACATTTTGACTAATTTTCAATGATTTTGCCTTTTTTGTACAGAGCTCCTCAAATGTTATTTGACCACAAAACTTTGCAAGCGCCCATAACATTTGTTGATGATCATTCCCACAAAGTTTCAGATTTTTTTGAAATGTTTTGCTATGTTTTCTTGCGTGGGTGCATCGAGCTAGGGTGTAGAAAAACCACTCTCTATGATAATTCATATTTTCTTTCAATAATTCAAGGTAAATCCCAGAGGCTTATGTGGCCATTCATGCATGACTAGGTGGTGTGGAAAATACGTGTATGCGCTGCTTTATTTCTATCATGCAAGAAAGAAGTTGAAACGAATTGACGCATAAATGGGAGAAGAAACTGAACACTTGATGGGATTTTTAGTGCGCTCGTTTCTTCTCTCCTTAATGGTGTTTAGTGCATCGGCTTAATGGTTTTTATTGCGCCTGTTTCTCTTCTACTAATGAGAGGTCGGTTTCAGCTCTTCTCGTCTATATAAGAGTTCTCTCCTCTACAGGCAAGACACAACTCTTCGTCTCATTCCAAAGCATTGTGCCGCCTATCTCTTTCCCATCTCGCTTTTCGGTGTGCACCAGGGAGTGAGACAGCAGGCCTCCGAAACCTCGCCTCTTATGATCGGTACGAGAGAGGGACGATTAGGTTTTTGGGAAGTGCCTCCGCACGACTGCTGGATTTCTGTTCATCGTGACTGCGAACGACGACATCCTCGACGAGGAGTTCCCCAACGACGACTTCTTCCCCGACATCGACGACCTCTTCGATGACATGACAAACGACACGTCTGCATCTTCTGTTGTTGTCCCATATGTCATCTTATTATCTCTGTTAGGGCTAGCATTTGGTTTAATGCTACTCGTGATCGACCTGGATATGTTGCTTGTTGCTTATGATCTCAATTGGATGACTAGTTTAAACAATCAGTTACATGTCTCAATTATTCTCTCTATCATGTTGATCATGTTATACTTATTGTTTTTCTGAAATAAACTTAATGGAAAAATGCCTAATTAATCAACAATTAAAAAACCCGCACCGTTTGAGGGTGTGAACTATAAGAGGTGGCGTGCTATGGCAGTTCTATGGCTTACCACCATGAACTATTTTCATGCCTCTAAAGGCAAGCCAGAGGGAGAGCTGACTGCTGAGCAAGAGCAAGCTGTCCAGGCAACAGACACCCTCTTTAGAGGTGTTGTTCTGAGTGTTCTTGGCGACAAGATTGTCGATCCATTCATGACGATCATGGTCGGTAAGGATATGTGGGATACGCTCGAGGCCAAGTTTGGGGTCGCGGACGTAGGAAGTGAGTTGTATATCATGGAACAATATCATGACTACAGGATGACTGATGACCGCTCCATTGTTGAGCAGGCTCATGAGATTCAGTCGCTCACTAAATAACTTGAGCATCTCAATTGTGTGTTACCATACAAATTCATTGCCGGAGGCATCATTGCCAAGCTTCCATCTTCGTGGAGGAATTTTGCTACCTCTCTGAAGCACAAGAGGCAAGAGTTTACTATTGTCAGTCTTATTGGCACTCTTGATGTGGAAGAAAAGGCGAGGGAAAAAGACACACGTGCTTGTTTTCATGAGGGGAATTCTAGTGCCAATTTGGTACAGAAGAAAAAATTTCAACCCCACAAACTCAAGAATAAAAACAACTATGCGGGTAAAGAAAAGTTTGACGGCAAGAACAATGTCCAACAGCCTGCCAACTTCAAGAAGAAGAAGGAGACATATAAGAAGAAAGGAAAATGTCATTTATGCGGTAGTGAGAATCATTGGGCTTTATCCTGCAATGACCGCTGGGACATGCGTCAAAATGAGAACAACGGCAAGACCGCCAATGTTGTTATTGGCGACGTCGGGTATGGTAAATTTCCCACCGTTCTTTCAATATGTCATTCTCCTGACACCGGTGCCAATATACATGTGTGTTCTGACATCAACATGTTTTCTTCTTATCAGGTTGCTAGAACTACACCCGTGCTGATGGGGAATGGGTCGCATTCTTCTGTTCATGGTGTTGGTACGGTCGATCTGAAGTTTACTTCGGGAAAGATTGTGCGGCTGAAGAATGTGCAGCATGTCCCTTCTATAAATAAAAATCTAGTCAGCAGCTCTCGTTTGTGTAGAGATGGCTATAAGTTGGTGTTTGAGTCCAATAAGGTTGTAGTGTCCAAGTGTGGACAGTTTGTTGGAAAGGGCTATGAGAGCAGAGGCTTGTTTCGCTTATCTTTGTCAGACTTTTGCATTAAAGTTGTTAATCATCTTTGCAGTGAAACTGAATCAAATGTTTGGCATTCACGACTTTGTCATATTAACTTTGGTTGCATGACGCGGCTAGCAAATTTGAGGTTAATCCCGAAATTCACAATTGTCAAAGGTTCTAAGTGCCAAGTGTGTGTGCAAGCAAAGCAACCTCGCAAGTCTCATAGAGTGCTGAAGCGAGGAATTTGGCACCACTTGAACTCATACAGGCAGATCTTTGCGAGATGAGTGGTGTGTTGACAAAAGGTGGAAAAGGATATTTCATAACTCTAATCGATGACTCTACTAGATATTGCATGATATATTTGTTGAAAACAAAAGATGAGTCTTTGCACTACTTTAAAATCTATAAAACCGAAGTAGAGAATCAACTCGGTCAAAAGATCAAAAGGATTAGGTCGGATCGCGGTGGAGAGTATTTTTCCAACGAGTTCAATTTATTCTGTGAGGAATATGGTATAATCCATGAGAGGATGCCTCCATATTCTCCCCAGTCAAACGGGGTTGCCGAACGAAAGAACCGAACTCTAACTGATTTGGTTAACACCATATTAGACACAATGGGACTTTCCAAGGAATGGTGGGGGGAGGCTTTGATGACTGCAAGTCATGTCCTAAACAGAGTTCCCACGAAGAATAAAGAGATTACCTCATTCGAGGAATGGGAAAGGAAAAGGCTTAAACTCTCCTGCTTACGAACTTGGGGTTGTCTGGCTAAAGTCAATGTGCCAATTACCAAGAAGCGTAAGCTTGGACCAAAAATAGTTGATTGTATTTTTATGGGATATGCTTTCCATAGCATTGGCTATAGATTTCTAGTGGTAAAATCTGAGGTACTTGACATGAATGTTGGTACAATCATGGAGTCGAATGATGCGACTTTCTTTGAGGATATGTTTCCTATGAAAGATATGCCTAGCTCATCTAGTCAGTGGTCAGAGACAACTCCTGAACCTTTTGTTCCGTTGGAACATTTCGAGAAGAAACACACGGAGATTCGTGAGGAGGATAACAATGAAGCTCCTAGAAGGGGAAAAAGACAAACGGTTGCAAATTCATTTGGTGAAGATTTCATTGTGTACCTCGTGAATGATACTCCTACTTCTATTTCAGAAGCTTATGCATCTCCTGATGCAGACTACTAGAAAGAAGTTGTGCTTAGTGAGATGGATTTCATCATGGCTAACGGGACATGGGAGATCATTGATCGTCCTTATGGGTGTAAACCTGTAGGGTGTAAGTGGGTGTTTAAGAAAAAGCTTAGGCCTGATGAAAGAACATGCGGTGCCCCCATGTTTGGTTTTGGTAATTGATGACAATCTCTATGGACTAATGGTTGCCTTGAGTTATATTTGAAGGATTTGTCCATAGGCTTTTCTTGGAGTCCATTTGTTGGTTTCAAGGAGAGTTTGTGTTGACCAAGATGCTATTCAAGGAATTACATAATGATTGGTCATGTGAGAGGTTGATCAAGACTAAGTCAAAGAGTGAATCAAGTTGATCAACACTCAAAGCGTAGAAGATGTACCGAGGGGGACCAAGCGATCCCATGGTATGGTAAGCATTGTCAATTACGCTTTGTGTACTAACCCATGGTCTTCGTGAGAGTTCTTTGTGGGGTTAGGTTGCGGTGTGCAAGTTCAAGTGGATCATCACGAAGAGATCACATGCTTGAAGCTTGCCGTCCATTGTGGTGGCAATGGACTTGTGAAGATGAGCCAAAGAGTGGCTCACCCATAGTGGAGTATGGGGGAGCAATCAACTAGTCTTCACCGAGCCAACGGAATCAAGAAAGGTGGTCCAACTTGAGGAAGTCAAGATCGTCATCATCTAGCTCAAGTGGACTTTGTGCAAGGCAAAGGTTTGCCCTTGATAGGTTTTCTCTTTTACCGGTCTCCTGGTGGTAGTTGGGAGACCGGGTTATAGGATCGATTGCCGTACTATCAAGGGGGGCTCTCGATGAGTAGCTTGTTCGTATCGTTCGTAAAGAGCTCAAACCATTGCATCCTTGCATCATATTTATTGGTTCTTGTTTGGTTCTTCTCCTTGTGAGATTTGGAGCTTATGGTCATTTTCATGACAAGTTTGGGTTCATCGAAAACGGAGTTCTCTTGCATCTTCTATGATGTTTTCGATGTTGGAGGTTATGCCGGTTCTTCTCTGTTGAAGGTTTCACTCCTCTATAAGCTAGGCATACCTCCCCTGCCTCTTCTCGCTGTTTGGATAGCTCTCGTCGTCCTCTATCCAACAAGCTTGAGTTTGCTCAATTCAGAGCTCATTTGCAGAAGTTATGGCAGTTCTGATTTTATTGTATCCTTCTGTTGTCTTTCGCTGTGAGATGAAGGCTTCCAAGTGCTATAGCTTATGTGCCGTGCGGTAGTACTGCTCAAGGGAGCAGTAGTACCGCAGGGGTCAGCGGTAGTACCGCGATGTGCGGTAGTACCGCTCCTCGCGAGCGGTAGTACCGCTGCCTCTAGCCCAGGACGCTGGCGCACGCGGAAGTAGGGGCGGATGTAATTTTTTACATCCGCGCCCTATGCGGTAGTACCGCTCCCTGGATGCGGTAGTACCGTGTCGGATTTTTTGCACAGATCAAATCTCAGCGGAAGTAGCCACGGATGTAATTTTATTCGTCCGTGCCTTCCCTGCCTAGTCGAACCCTGCCTTGCGGTAGTACCGCAAGGGCGCGCGGTAGTACCGCTCCGGCGGTTCTACCGCTCGTTGCGTCAACGCAACAGGGCTTCGTCTGGCCTCTGCCGTGGGTGCGGTAGTACCGCACAGGCTGGCGGTAGTACCGCAATGCCTTGCGGTAGTACCGCATGTCTGGTGCGGTAGTACCGCATGTCGCGGGCTGGTTAAGTGGGTAACGGTTGGATTTGTCTTCTTACTATATAAGGGGGTCTTCTTCCCCATTGGATCTTATCTCTTCAGCTCGTGTTCTTCCCCCATTGTTGATCTTCTTCGAGCTTGCTAACTCTCAATCCCTCCAATGATTCTTGCTAGTTCTTGAGGGAAAAGAGAGAGGAGATCTAGATCCACGTTTCCACCAATCACTTTCTCCTCTAAGTGAGGGGAACCCCTTGGATCTAGATCTTGGAGTTCTTCGTGTTCTTCTTTCGTTCTTCCTCTCATTTTCCTCCCTAGCATTAGTTGCTTTGGTGGGATTTGGGAGAGAAGGACTTGGGCACTCCGTGTGCCCTTGCCATTGCATTTGGTGCATCGGTTTGAGTTCTCCACGGTGATACGTGGAAGTGAAGTTGAGAAGCTTATTACTATTGGGTGCTTGGTACCCTTGAGCTTGTTCCTCTTGGGTGCTTGGGCGCCCTAGACGGTTGGTGGTGTTCGGAGCTCAATCATTGTGGTGTAAAGCTCCGGGCAAGCGTTGGGGTCTCCAATTAGGTTGTGGAGATCACCCCGAGCTATTTGACGGGTTCCGGTGACCGCCCCCAAGGGTTGCCAAAGTGTACGGGTTCGGTGACCGCCCCCAAGGGTTTCCATTTGTATGGGTTCGGTGACCGCCCTCAAGGGTCCCTTAGTGGAATCACGGCATCTTGCATTGTGCGAGGGCGTGAGGAGATTACGGTGGCCCTAGTGGCTTCTTGGGGAGCATTGTGCCTCCACACCGCTCCAAACGGAGATTAGCATCCGCAAGGGTGTGAACTTCGGGATACATCGTCGTCTCCGTGTGCCTCGGTTATCTCTTACCCGAGCCCTTTACTTATGCACTTTACTTTGTGATAGCCATATTGTTTCTTGTCATATATCTTGCTATCACTTAGTAGTTTATCTTGCTTAGCATAAGTTGTTGGTGCACATAGGTGAGCCTAGTTCTTGTAGGTTTTGTGCTTGACAAATTAACCGCTAGGTTTATTCCGCATTTGTTCAAGCCTAAACCGTATTTATTTTAAAGCGCCTATTCACCCCCCCCCTCTAGGCGACATCCTCGATCTTTCACCTGATGGTACAATTGAAAAATACAAGGCGCGGCTTGTAGCCAAGGGATATACCCAAAAAGAAGGTGAAGATTTCTTTGATACTTATGCGCCTATGGCTAGATTGACCACCATTCGAGTACTACTCTCATTGGCTGCCTCACACAATCTTCCCGTTCATCAAATGGACGTTAAGATAGCTTTCCTAAATGGAGAGTTGGAGGAGGAAATTTACATGGAACAGCCTGATGGTTTTGTAGTTGATGGTCATGAAGGAAAAGTGTGCAAAAAATTATTGAAATCTTTGTATGGTTTGAGACAAGCACCTAAGCAATGACACGAGAAGTTCGAAAGAACTTTGACATCTACGGGCTTTGTTGCAAACGAAGTTGACAAGTGTGTTTACTATCGCCATGGTGGGGGCGAGGGCGTTATATTATGTTTGTATGTTGACGACATACTTATATTTGGAAGAAATATCATGGTCATTGAGGAAGTGAAAGATTTTCTGAATCAAAACTTTGAGATGAAAGACTTGGAGTAGCTGATGTTATCTTGAACATCAAGCTTTTAAGAGGTGATGATGGTGGGATCACTCTGTTGCAGTCTCACTGTGTGGAGAAGGTTCTGTACCACTTTGGATATTTAGATTGCAAACCTTCTCCAACACCTTATGATCCAAGTGTGTTGATTCAGAAGAACGAAGGAGAAACAAAGGATCAATTGAGATTCTCTCAAATCGTTGGCTCACTTATGTATTTAACTAGTGCTGCGAGGCCTGGCATCTCGTTTGCTATGAGTAAACTAAGCCGATTTGTTTCAAACCCGGGAGATGTTCATTGGCATGCACTTGAGAGAATAATGCACTATCTGAAAGGTAGTGTGAGTTATGGACTTCACTATACCGGGTATCCAAGAGTACTTGAAGGTTATAGTGATGAGAATTGGATATCTGATGCTGATGAGCTTAAAGCCAGAAGTGGTTATGTGTTTACACTTGGTGGAGCTGCTGTTTCCTGGAAGTCTTGCAAGCAGACCATCTTAACAAGGTCAACAATGGAAGCAGAACTCACAGCGTTAGACACGGCAACAGTTGAAGGAGAATGGCTTCGAGAACTTTTGATGGACTTGCTAGTGGTTGAAAAACAGGTTGAAAAACCAATACCAACTATTCTAATGAATCATGATAATCAAATAGTGATCATCAAGGTAAACAGTTCTAAGGATAATAAGAAGTCATCAAAACATGTGGGAAGAGACTGAAATCTGTCAGATTTATGAGAAACTCCGGAGTTATAGCATTGGACTATATAAACACATCGAAGAATTTGGCAGATCCCTTCACAAAGGGTTTATCATGAAATGTGATAGACGATGCATCAAAGGAGATGGGATTGAGACCCACTGCATAAGTTGTTCATGGTGAAAACCCATTCTTTGTGATCGGAGATCCCGTGAATTAGAATTGGCGAGACAAGCTATTGGATAACTGAGAAGAGAATATTATTTTATAAAGATCCACTCCGTAATGATGCAATTTTCTCCTAATCTGTATGGCAGGTTGATTTTTATCTTAATGGGTTCTAAATGGCTTGGATAGGCAAAGATGTTGTCCTACAGAACATCTAGAAAGAACACACCTATATGAGTTAGACTGTTAAACGTCACAGTCTGTGAGAGTTAGGTGTTCTCTAATAAACTCATGAAGAGGCCCCGGAGTATGGCGTATACGCTCCTACCCGCAGGAAAGTTTTCAGCGGTCTAGTAACGGTCAAGGCTTTGACGTGAAACTTCTTTACACAAAACTTGCAGTTCAAGGCGCAGTCCACTGTTCAAGTTGTGAACGAGTGTAGCGTGGAGTTCTAGGTGGAAGCTCAACTTAGCAGTCTCCACCGAAACATCGGTATATACACAATGTTTTGGAACCATAGGCAAATTTTATGTGCCTCTGGGATTTGGTGGGGGGGTTGTTGAAATTATTGGGTCTAGCCCATATGATAATTCATATTTTCTTCCAAGAATTCAAGTTAAATCCCAGAGGCTTATGTGGCCATTCATGCATGACAAGGTGGTGTGGAAAATACATGTATGCGCTGCTTTATTTCTATCATGCAAGAAAGAAGTTGAAACGATTGACGCATAAATGGGAGAAGAAACTGAACACTTGATGGGATTTTTAGTGCGCTCATTTCTTCTCTCCTTAATGGTGTTTAGTGCATCGGCTTAATGGTTTTTATTGCGCCCGTTTCTCTTCTACTAATGAGAGGCCGGTTTCAGCTCTTCTCGTCTATATAAGAGTTCGCTCCTCTACAGGCAAGACACAACTCTTCGTCTCATTCCAAAGCATTGCGCTGCCTATCTCTTTTTCATCTCGCTTCCCGGCGTGCACCGGGGAGTGAGACAGTGGGCCTCCAAAACCCCGTCTCTTGTGATCCGGGACGGGAGAGGGGCGATTAGGTTTTTCGGAAGTGCCTCCGTACGATTTCTGTTCATCATGGCTGCGAACAACGACATCCTCGACGAAGAGTTCCCCAACGACGACTTCTTCCCCGACGTCGACGACCTGACGAACGGCACGTGTGCATCTTCTGTTGTTGTCTCGTATGTCATCTTATTATCTCTGTTAGGGCTAGCATTTGGTTTAGTGCTACGCGTGATCGACCTGGATATGTTGCTTGTTGCTTATGATCTCAATTGGATGACTAGTTTAAACAATCAGTTGCATGTCTCAATTATTCTCTCTATCATGTTGATCATGTTTTACCTATTGTTTTTTTTTCTGGATTAAACTTAATGGGAAAATGCCTAATTTATCAACACATGCTAGTGGTGGTCGAGTGAAATGTTATTATTTTTCCATGTTTTTCCTTTTTCGTGTTTTCTACTTTTAGCTTTACCTTTTTGAAATTTTGCTTGTTCTAGAAATTGGTAGAAAGTAAGAAGCTCCCTTTTGATAGTAGAAAATTGCAATTCGTCAAGTCAGAGGCTTCTTTATGGTAGTAGAAAGTTGTAATACATGAAGCTGTAGGTTGTGTTAAAAGTCGCTTTGTTCCGTTGGAAGCGGTGATAAACCAAGCTGATAGTTGACGCTTTTGTTGTTGGAAGATGTGATCAAACAAGTTGCAAGTTGGCTTAATGCCACCAGCCTGTTGCGATTGGAAGATGTGACTAACCACGTTGTAGTGTATTTTATTTGTGTGATTGAAAGCTGAAAATAACCAATTTGAAAGTTGGTTTTGTTGACGAGTTGCGAGCAATCGTGTTGAAAGTTTGCTTTCTTTCCATTGAGAGCTGTGATTAGACCCGAAATAGTAGGGAGAGGGAAGAGCATTGGCAACACGAAAAGGGAGGCAATCTTGCTGGCGAACCAGAGGAAGGGAGACACCCCTGCAACACATTCAGTCTTGTTCTTCAGGGAGACGGCTTGTGGCTGCTATAGCCTCATGCTTAGGATAAAGTTAAAGAATGCCAAAACTTACGATAAGCTGAGCAAGCGCCCTGCCAGAGACAACGACTTCATGTACGAGGTTCCACGCGTCCCCTTTTACCAGATAATTTACCGCGGTGTCGCATCGTGCACACTCTTTACAGAACCAGCTTGCTTTCACATCAGCTAAACAAGGTGCTCCGCAGACGATAAATATTGTCAGAAAAACACAGTGATGATGTATGGCCGGCACAGGCCGAGCGACGTTGGTGGTGGTCGTCGATGGTGGAGTCGAAGTTGCTATCCCGCGGAGGAGTGACGACGTGTGTACGGTCTTGTGTGGGCTGTCTGGCCGCTCGAGTGTCTTGTTTTTCAGGCATGTTGTGATGTTTTTTGTCCGGTTTTCTGTTAATTAACCGGTAAAAAGTTTACCTGGTAAAATTTCGACAAGGACAAATGCTTCCGGTTTTCACTCATCAGTCCAGTATGCTGATCTTTTTCTTTTCTTTGTGGTTCCAACACGCTGATCTGCGCAGCACATTCACACGAACAGCCTTGACAACGTCAGCGTACCGCCGCCGTCTGGTCCGGTTGCTTGCTGTCGCGTACAAACAAAATATAGCCATGCCAAATCCCGTGACCTCCCCTTCGATAGAACAACGTTAGAAGCGCGTTTGGCAATATTATTTTTGTTTCTAAACAATTCGATAGGCTTGGCTTCAAGTAGTCGCGTTGATCCGCCATTAGTTTACTCAAAACTCGTGCTATAAACCACGCTGCAAGCCTCAGCAGTTACCTTGCAGCTGCGATTCCACCAAGCCAATGGCTCAGCCTGAGGACCGGATCATCGCCGGCATCTTCATCGGCATCGTGGCCTCCCTGCTCGTGTCCATCATCGTGTGCAGCCTGTGCCGGGGCCACCGCAACGGCCACGCTCGCGCCGCGGCGGCCGCTCGGGCGCGGCCACTGCCGGAGCGTGGTACTGTCACCACTACCGTGCTCGTCGACCAGCGGCAGCTTCGCCAGGCCTGCGCCGCCGGCGCGACGGCCGGTCTCCCGGAGTTCACGTACAGCCGCTCGGTGAAGCACAACGTGATGGGCGGAGCAGAGGAGACGGCGACATGCTCGGTGTGCCTCGGCGCGTTTCATCTCGGGGAGACGGTGCGGCTGCTGCCGGCGTGCCTGCACCTGTACCACGCGGAGTGCATCGACCCGTGGCTGGACGCGCACTCGACGTGCCCGATCTGCCGCTCCGACACTGACCCGGCCACGGGCGTTGGCCGGCTACCACCTGCTTAGGCTTTTGCGTGGCGAGGTGCATAGGCTTGTACTACAGCGTGTTTGGCAATATCTAGAAAGGGGAATGGGAGTTTAGAGTAGGGAGTTGTATTGAGATTAGACATGGGATGAGATGTTTTATTTCCAATTCTTTGTTTGGCACATAATAGGAATTATGTATGAGATTTAAGGAGAAACTGTATTCCCTTGTTTGGCTCATGGGAATTAGCGAGGGACTAGACATGGGAAGTTAACGTAAGTTATGATGAAGGACTAAGATTGACTCACTAAAATAATTCCTTTCCAATTCCCACCCCCTCCCCTGTTAATAAAACGATGAGAGTTGGAGTCTAAAGTCCCATGCCTATTCCCTTCTGAATTCCCAATCCCCTAACCAAACAATAGATTTGACCCTTCAATTCCCATTCCCTATATCTAATTACCCCCAACCAAACATTCATTTATTTGTACAGAGGCGAGTGCTGCATTCATTTATTTTGCTTCCTGCTCATTTGAAAATTAAGTAAACTTCAGTATAAATGATTTATTTGTTTTTCTAAACAAGGCAAAGATTGGCCATAATCTTCATTTGCAAGAAAATAATATTTTTCATATAGAAAAAACCTCCCGAACAACAAAATATTAATCACATGTCATCATCTATCTGAACCGTCATGCAAAGCATTGAAAATGGATGAATGATTTAGAAGCTGATCCGTTGATAAGTATACTTTGGCTGTGGCTGCACTGAATATTAATTCCAACAAAAAATATCTGAAAAAATGCACAGTAATTCAGGTTGCTCACAAAACTTCATGTATCCATCACTTATTTTTCATGTGTATGATCATGCACTTACCTAAAATAAAACAATCAGGAAGAAGACTGTCATCCAATAATCCATTAGAAAACTGCAACGAAATGCCTATTGGTTAGGCACTACTACTATTGGAAATTCTAAATTCTAACGCCTGACAACGTAGATATGTTAACATTCAGCGCCTAACAAATAGTATGCTCCTCCCTGTGTCTCAGAAAGTAGATATGTCATAGTAGTATCTCTATCCCACGACAAGTATGAGGGGTCTCTAAGGTTTCTGAAAATAACCTAATCTAAATTCTAGGTATTTGCAGCCTTGAGAAGGATTTATACAGGCATGAATTCGAAGAAATGATTAGAAAGTTGTCAAAGATAATGCACCAGTGAATCAGTAGCATCAAGAACCTAGCTCCAGCCTCACACATATAATATACCTCAGGCATGACGAAGAGAGCCAATTTTCCTAGGAAGAATATTATGTAAAGCTGCCAATTCTCAAGTTCCTAATTCAGAAATACATAAAGGCCTACATCACAATTAATACATGCCATGACACTGAGAGTATGCGTGTAAATGATGATCTGAAAAGCACTGCATTTTCTATTAACAAGTAGAATGCAAAAACAAAATCCTATATGTCACGACTTCTGTACAACAATCAGCGAAGTAGGTAAATTGTGAACTTATGACCTATGATTCTGCTACGTACTCTACATGGAATAAAACTTACATTCATTGCTATAATTCAACATTTGGTGTGAGCCTAAGAGAGAACTACTGAATATTGCAGCTTGTTGAGAACTCCTTGCCTACCTAGAAAGCTAGAAATATTTGCAACAAAAAGGCACCAAATCTCTATCTTCCACCCCATAGAGATCCCCAAGACTACCTGAACTCTCAATCAAATGGATGATTAATCACTGCACGTCAACATTAGCTCCCCCCAAAAAGTACAAATCAAACCATGACTTGAGAGGGAGATAAACAGATCGAGTTTAATCGTGGTCCCACATATTCCAAGTTTTCTTTGCTATTGTTATTTTGATCTGTGCACACAGATAGTCAGGAATTAACAGACATAGAGAGAGGAATTAGCAGGGAGGAAGACATAGAGGAATAGTACAGACTACAGAGTAATCTTCTCCCAACCACAAGACAGAGCACAACCTGCTTCCTCTCCCCAGCACTAAGCCGCCAACCCCTTTGCATCCTCCGAGAGCAGAGCACAGCCAGTAGCACGACAACACGCCTGCTTCACGCCCTTAGAGGAAACCCCTCTACATCCTCGGCCGCAGTCATGCCCTTGCCCACCAATCGCGCACAGCAGGCTGGCCGCACGCGCCTGTCATCTGCTCTTTCTCCGCGCCGCCGACGGACCGAAGCCTGTCTGAGGCAATGGCTGAACCGACCTCAATTGTACCATGAAGCGTGGATGCGACTATTCTCGACCCCGATGTCGTACCCGCTGCCTCGGCTTCTTTCTCGTCCTCTTCCTCCTTACAGTATTCCTGCTCATCCCGGTTTCTTAGCATCGCAGAGGTCAGAGCAGAGGGCGAGGGAGAGGCGCATGGTGCCGGCAAGTGAGTGGAATAGGATCATGGAGGAAGAAGGAGAACTCCTGATGCGCCAGTCCCGCGCCGTCAACGACCGCTCATCGACGTTCAAGACGCTCATGATCCGTAGCTAACCCACCTTCGCCTCCATATCCTTCTTCGGTTTGCCGTAGGCGACCTGAGCAGCGACGGCGAGAGTTAGTTGTGGTTGGAGGCGCTGGAAACCAGTGGGGGTTTGTGGGAAAGAGCAGCGAGAGGGAGAGGGGCACGGGGATCTCGGGAAGATCAAGAAGGGGAGCGATCCTCGGCAGAATTTTCGGGAACGGAGCAGGGCGTGGGGTGGGAATATTCGTCCGCTCGGCAGAGTATAGTCCATCAACGTTAATTGCTACGTGCAATCCTAACCTTCTTTCAGGTATAATTAGGCTGTTAGATATCATTAAGTGGGATAATCTGATGGCACAAATTAATCTGGGTACACATAACAGGGTGGTCATAGGAAAGAAAATGTTCTCTTGTTTAATAGTAGTATAGATAATCTTCTCCCAACCACAAGACAGAGCACAACCTGCTTCCTCTCCCCAGCACTAAGCCGCCAACCCCTCTGCATCCTCCGAGAGCAGAGCACAGCCAGTAGCACGGCAACACGCCTGCTTCACGCCCTTAGAGGAAACCCCTCTCCATCCTCGGCCGCAGTCATGCCCCTGCCCACCAACCGCGCACAGCAGGCCGGTCGCACGCGCCTGCCATCTGCTCTTTCCCCGCGCCGCCGACGGACCGAAGCCTGTCCGAGGCAATGGCTGAACCGGACTCAACTGCACCATGAAGCGTGGCTGCAACCTACTCTCGACCCCGATGTTGTACCCGCTGCCTCGGCTTCTTTCTCGTCCTCTTCCTCCTTACTGTATTCCTGCTCATCCCGATTTCCTAGCGTCGCAGAGGTCAAAGCAGAGGGCGAGGGAGAGGCGCATGGTGCCGGCAAGTGAGTGGAATAGGATCGTGGAGGAAGAAGGAGAACTCCTGATGCGCCAGCCCCGCGCCGTCGACGACCGCTTGTCGACGTCCAAGACGCTCATGATCCGTAGCTAACCCACCTTCGCCTCCACATCCTTCTTCGGTTTGCCATAGGCGACCTAAGCGGCGATGGCGAGAGTTAGTTGTGGTTGGAGGCGCTGGAAACCAGTGGGGGTTTGTGGGAAAGAGCAGCGAGAGGGAGAGGGGCACGGGGATCTCGGGAAGATCAGGAAGGGGAGCGATCCTCGGCAGAATTTTCGGGAACGGAGCGGGGCGTGGGGTGGGAATATTCATCCGCTCGGCAGAGTATAGTCCGTCAACGTTAATTGCTACGTGCAATCCTAACCTTCTTTCAGGTGTAATTAGGTTGTTAGATATCATTAAGTGGGATAATCTGACGGCACAAATTAATCTGGGTACACATAACAGGGTGGTCATAGGAAAGAAAATGCTCTCTTGTTTAATAGTAGTATAGATTAAGAAGAAGAGTTGCCCCGTTAATTAGAGAAAAACAGGGTGAAAACCTGCACAACCCGCTGATCAGGCACACCAGATAAACCACACACCGCTATGAAGGAAACATCAAAGAGGATGCATCTTGGTGTCATCGTCATCGTCATGCCTCTCCTCGAGCAAGCACCTCCGACTTCCCCGCAAGCAACCACCACCAAAGTGCACACCGCAGAGGTGGAGCGGCGACATGAAGATCAATGCCACCTGAACAGTAGGCACGTCAGTCACTTTGTGCATTCGGTTTATACCGGTTTTTGGTTTGTACGGTATTAATACTTTGGTGAATACGGTATGAACTAAGATAAGGTTCGGTTTTAGTATATATCAAATAATTTTTTTATGGTTTTGGTATATACCATAATACCCAAAGTTGACGTGAATTTGAAAATAATATAATAATAATTTATGAATTTATGTCTAACAGCACATACTTTTTATACAAAAAGTATATAACTATATATAGGTATATGTGCATGCATGGGTTCATGCCTGAATGGCTATGAGCGTGCTTAGCATTTTTTAAGAGAAAAATGACTACGTTACAGAAAAAAATGGTCGTACTTAGTAGGGAATCTGGCTCCTGTACAAGACAATGACTGCTTGTATGGTTTTTTGCCTCAATATATATAATACTTTGGTTTGTTTGGTGAACCGTTTCGGTATGTACTAAAAAACCGAAATTCAAAATGGTATGGAAGTTCATACCATACTGAAAACAGAAACCATTTTGAATTTAAAAAGCACAGAGTTACACGCCAGCGACAAGACAACATTGGATCCGAGAGCAGGCGAGGAACAGTCGGTTGGTGTTGATGGGAAGTTCACAAGAGGTATATATCTCTATAGCAGAACATCTTGCCTCCCCAGCAATGACGCCAGAAATTTGCTTGATGACTGTCGGGTATATAGGCTAACAGCTAGTTGTTCCCAAGAGTAGGAGTTTGTAGTAAGTAGAAAGATTTCCTTCGGTGAGAAACCCATGATCAATCCATGGAGGCAAGGTTATTCTACAACAACCAGAATTTCTACAACACAAATAAAACTACACTTGTGTCCCCAACAATACTAACAAGGGTGTCAACCTTGCTAGCCTTGCCAGTTGCACAAAACAGTTAAACGATAATGTGGTGTATAACTTTTTTTGTATTTTTGAAATAAAACAAAAATGAATAAAAGTGCATGTGAAAGTTGTTGGAAGGTGATTCTCATGCTAAAAACTTGGACGAGATTTATAGTTTCACCAAATATAATTCTCCAATACATAAACGTGCGGCAAAAACACAGTCATGTGAAAAAGTGCACAATGAAATATTTCTGCCAAACATATGGATGTGTTAATTCTAAATAGTTAGTACGTCCAAATACTACATATCTAGATACTCTCTGCATCATATAGCTAAATAATCCATACGCAAATCGAGATTCTCTCGGCACTGTCTAGACATTAAGTGTAAGCACAAATAATTGCTTTAAGTGACATATTGTTATTTATTGGACCCTTAGTGGCAGCAATTCAATACAAGACTTTTCCACTTTCTTTCATTGCAGGTGTGGCCAAAATTCACACGAATAGGAGGAGACCAAGTGGCACTTGGTGCTTAGGGGTGCATATGTGCCAAGAGTGGGTTTAGGTGGTTGAGCTTCATAAATGAACTAGGGGATACAATGATTGGGTGTAGGTGGAGTCCATAGTAACCTATGGAAAATATTGTAGGAGCTTTAGGATCAAAGGGAGTAAATGTTACTTCACAACATAATGATAAAGGGACATTCCTTTGAATGAAAAGGAACATTTATTTGAATAAAGATTACGGGGAAGCTAGGATGGATGTTGCAATGCTTTGGCAAAAGGTTAGGGAGGTTGGGTCACTTGGGAGAGGAAAGGAGTCAAAGTTTCGAGTTCAACTCTAGAAGAATCCTCAAATTTGAACATCCAAAAAAAATCTCAGGAAAAAGATAAGTGGAAAAATTGGGGTGCTACACACGGGAGCGGCAGGGATGGTGGTCCCAGACCGCGGTTGTAGAACGACCATTGAATCACCATCTCCATCTCCCGCCCAAACTCATCATCCGTCATGGCAACCTCGACAAGGAGGGGCAGCTTCTGCTCCTCGTCGTCCGAGGAGATGAGCTCCGGCTTCACCTCGGAGGGAGCGGTCAATGACGATGGGCCCGGAGAACGCAGTTGACAACGTCAAGAGCTGGACCCCCCCCCCCCCCCAAATCTGGAGGGTGCATGAAGAACCACTTCGAGCTGTCAGACTTGCCCATCACGACAGCCAGAGTTGGAGGTGTGCGAATTTGGGGAGAGGAGGAAATAGAATATAGGTGGTGTACTGTTGTAGGATTTGCGTCCGTGGCCAGGCCGACTTAAATAGCCGAGGAAGATGGGCCACTACTCCATTGCAGGAAGTGGTCATAGTAGGCTTCTCGGTCTCGCACCGATGTGAATGTCGGGCAGGCGGCCGACCAGTTAGCCGTCATGAATCCGTGTAGGAATCTGTCATGTCGTCTTGTTCAGTCACGTCTGCTCTGACCGACATGAATGCGGAGCGAAGAACAGAGCGGAGAGAGGGGTTCCGTGTTGTCGTAGGCCAACATGGCAGATGTCCGGAGGCTTGTAAAGTTCCACTTTGTTTGATTCAGGTTGGTGGGATTTCAGATGTTCAAATAGGCCCGGACAATTTAGTGACTGACCGTTGGATGACAAAAAGATGTCTGAAGTGCCCGATCTAGATATTTGGAGGTGATTTGGTGTGCCTTGGAGTTAGAGCAACTTCAACGCGCTGACCCGTTTCGTCCGCGCGCGTCCGTTTGGGTCGTGGCGAACAGAAAAGTAGGCCCAACGCACCGACCCAAACGGACGCGTGTCCCCTTTTCGTCTGTTTGCCGACCCATTTGCGGCCCAATTTTGAGCCTGATTTGCGTCAGTGCAGACACGAGACGGACACAGCGCGCGCGCCAACTACTCCCCCTGGGCTGCCATTCGATGGCAAAGCATCTACCATTTCCCTTCACTTTCCCAAAAACCCTCTCGCATGCGCGCTCCCGGTCGCTCGCAATGGACAACGCCCTCGATACCGCCGCCGGCCTCGTCTCCGCCCCCCTCTGGCAAAGGCAAGCCACACGCCCCCCGCAAGACCGCTGTGCCGCCCAAGAAGAAGAAGCAGCTGACACCCGAGGAGCGGGCCGTGCAGTCGGCCAAGAGGAAGGGCTGGAGGCATGCGGCGGATGCAAGGGATGAAGCAGCGGCCGCTGCCGCCCTCACCGCTGCCGCGCAGCAGAAGGACACCAACGCCCGCGTCGCGGCAGCAATGAGGTAGGCCCTGCTCTACCTAGGGTTAAACCCTGGCCAGGACGGGATCACCAACACCGCCATGGCCGCTGCCAGCACCGGCTCGTCCGCGTTTCCTCGGATGGTGCTGCCAGAGTCGCCCCGCGCGTCGGCGTCGCACCCGATTCCCGGCTTCCACGTCTACCCGCAAGCCTCTCGACTCTCCGGGGAATGCTCGTCGGAGGTTGATACGTCTCCAACATATCTATAATTTTTGCTTGTTCCATGCTGTTATATTATCATTCTTGGATGTTTTGCAATCATTTTATAGCAACTTTATATCATTTTTTGGGACTAACCTATTGACATAGTGCCCAGTGCCAGTTGCTGTTTTTTTGCTTGTTTTTTTACTTTGCAGAATATCAGTACCAAACGGAGTCCAAACGCAGCGAAACTTTTTGGCGAATTTTTTTGGACCATAAGACACAACATGGGCCAAAGAAGTGCCAGAGGGGAGGCCCGAGGTGGGCACAACCCACCAGGGCGCGCCCAGGGGGGTTATGCCCCCCACGGTGGCCTCCCACACCGCCTCTTCGCCCTATAAATCTCAAAATATTCCAGAAACCCTAGGGGAGTCGACGAAACACAATTCCAGCCGCCGCAAGCTCCAGAACCACGAGATCTAATCTCGACACCATCACGGAGGGGTTCATCATCCTCATTGGTGCCTCTCCGATGATGCGTGAGTAGTTCATCATAGACCTATGGGTCCGTAGGCAGTAGCTAGATGGCTTCCTCTCTCTCTCTCTTTTGATTCTCAATACAATGGTCTCTTGGAGATCTATTTGATGTAAACTCTTTTTTGCGGTGTGTTTGTTGGGGTCCGATGAACTTTGAGTTTACGATCAGATCTATATCCATGAATATTATTTGAGTCTTCTTTTGATCTCTTATATGCATGATTATTTATAGCCTCGTATTTATTCTTTAAATCTTTGGTTTAGTTAGGCCAACTAGATCAATTTTCTTGCCATGGGAAGAGGTGCTTTATGATGGGTTTGATCGTGCGGTGTTCTTTCCCAGTGACAGAAGGGGCAGCAAGACACGCATGTATCGTTGCTATTAAGGATAACAAGATGGGGGCTATTCCTACATGAATAGATCTCGTCTACATCATGTCATCATTCTTATTGCATTACTCCATTTCTCCATGAACTTAATACACTAGATGCATGCTGGATAGCGGTCGATGTGTGGAGCAATAGTAGTAGATGCAGGCAGGAGTCGGTCTACTAATCTTGGACGTGATGCCTATATATTGATCATTGCCTTGGATATCGTTATAATTATTCGATCTTCTATCAATTGCCCAACAGTAATTTATTTACCCACCGTATGCTATTTTCTTGAGAGAAGCCACTATTGAAATCTACGACCCACGGGTCTATTCTTTATCATATTTGCTTTGAGATCTATTTTTATTCGCTTTTATTTTCAGATCTATTATTCCAAAAACCCAAAAAATACCTTGCTGCACTTTTTTGTTATTTATTTTATTTCGCGTTTTATCGAGATCTATTTATCTAATCTACACAATTTTTATCCCGTCAACTTGACAATTTCTGGCGTCGTTACCCGTAGAGGGATTGACAACCCCTCATAAGCGTCGGGTTGCAAGTATTTATTCTTTGTGTGCAGCTACCGTTTACATAGTATTGCTTGGTTCTCCTACTGGATTGATACCTTGGTTTCATAACAGAGGGAAATACCAACCCTAGCTGTGCTGCATCATCCCTTCCTCTTTGGGAAAATACCGACGTAGTTCAAGCGACATCAAAAGGAATTTCTAGCGCCGTTGCCGGGGAGACATCATAAACATCTATCAGGTTCCTAATCAAAAATCTCATCTCCTTGCAATTTACATTATTTTCCATTTGCCTCTCATTTTCATCTCCCCCGCTTCACAAAAAATTGCCGTTTTATTCGCCCTCTTTTTTGTTCGTTGTTTTCTCGTCAGATCTGTTTTTGTTTGCAATCTTGTTTGCGTAGTCACGATGACTCAAGAAACACCAAGTTGTGTGATTTTTCTAATTCCAATAAAAATGATTTTATTAGCACTCCGATTGCTCCTCCCGCCACTAGTGCGGAATCTTGTGATATTAATGTCGCTTTGTTGAATCTTGTTATGAAAGATCAGTTTTCCGGTACTCCTAATGATGGTGTCGCGTCCCATCTAAACACATTCGTAGAATTATGCGATATGCAAAAGAAAAAAGATATGGACAATGATATTGTGAAGTTGAAATTATTTCCTTTTTCTTTGAGGGATCATGCAAAAATTTGGTTTTCTTCTTTGCCGCACAATAGTATCGATTCTTGGGATAAGTGCAAAGATGTTTTTATTACTAAGTATTTTCCGCCCGTGAAAATTATTTCTCTTAGAACTCAAATCATGAATTTTAAGCAACATGAGCATGAACATGTTGCACAATCTTGGAAAAGAATGAATTTGATGCAAAGAAATTGTCCTATTCATGGTTTAAATCTTTGGATGATCATACAAAATTTTTATGCGGGATTGAACTTTGTTTCTAGAAATCTTTTAGATTCTGCCGCGGGTGGTACTTTTATGGAAATTACTTTGGGTGAAGCTACTAAATTGCTTTATAATATTATGGCAAATTATTCACAATGGCATACTGAAAGAGCACCTACTAGTAAAAAGTTAATTCGGTTGAAGAAATTAGTACATTGAGTGAAAAAGTTGATGCTCTTATGAAATTGGTTGCTAATAAAAGTGCTCCTATTGATCTTAATGATGTGCCTTTGTCTAGTTTGATTGAGCAAAATAGTGATCCTGTAGATGTGATTTTTTTCTCGGGAAACAATTTTAATAACAATGCTTATAGAGGTAATTTTAATCCTAGGCCTTTTCCTAGAAATTCCTCTAATAGTTGTGGTAATTCCTATGGTAATTCTTCCTACAATAATAATAGGAACATCTCTGATCTTGAGAATAATATTAAAGAATTTATCAATGCTCAAAAAGTTTTCAATACTACGATAGAAGAAAAGTTGAATAAGATTGATGATATGTCTAGAAGCATTGATAGAATTTCTCACGATGTAGAAAATCTCAAGTTGGAAATTTTTGTACCTGCTACTTCTTGAGCTTGCGTTGATTTTTTTCCTTGAAGAGGAAAGGGTGATGCAGCAAAGTAGAGATAAGTATTTCCCTCAGTTAAGAACCAAGGTATCAATCCAGTAGGAGGCACAAGCAAGTCTCCAATCTATGCACCTGCACAAACTAACAAACACTTGCACTCAACGCGAAAAAGGGGTTGTCAATCCCTTCACGGTCTCAAACAAGAGTGAGATCTAATAGAGATAGGCATAAAAAATTACTAAAACGTAAAACAAAATAACAAATAAATTGCAGCAAAGTATTTTTGTTTTTTTTTTGGTTTATATATCTGAAAATATATGATGGAAAATAGACCCGGGGCCATAGGTTTCACTAGAGGCTTCTCTCTTGAAGATAGCATATGGTGGGTGGACAAATTACTGTTGAGAAAATGATAGAAGCGCAAAGTTATGACGATATCTAAGGCAATGATCATGAATATAGGCATCACGCCCGTGACAAGTAGACCGAAATGATTCTGCATCTACTACTATTACTCCACAGATCGACCGACTCCTGCCTGCATCTAGAGTATTAAGTTCATAAGAACAAAGCAACGCTTTAAGTAAGAGGACATGATGTAGAGGGATAAACTCAAGCAATATGATGAAAACCCTTTCTTTTTATCCTCGATGGCAACAATACAATACGTGCCTCGTTACCCCTTCTGTCACTGGGTGAGGACACCGCAAGATTGAACCCAAAACTAAGCACCTCTCCCATTGCAAGAAAAACCAATCTAGTTTGCCAAACCAAACCGATAGTTCGAAGAGAAATACAAAGATATCTTAATCATGCATAAAAGAGTTCATAGAAGACTCAAATAATATTCATAGATAATCTGATCATAAATCCACAATTCATCGGATCTCAACAAACACACCGCAAAAAAGTATTACATCGAATAGATCTCCAAGAACATCGAGGAGAACATTGTATTGAAGATCAAAGAGAGAGAAAAAGCCATCTAGCTACTAGCTATGGAATCGTAGGTCTGTGGTAAACTACTCACGCATCACCGGAAGGGCAGCAAGGTTAATGTAGAGGCCCTCCATGATCGAATCCCTCTCTGGCAGAGTGCCGAAAAAGGCCCCAAGATGGGATCCCACGGGAACATAGGCTTGCGGCGGCGGAAAAGTACTTTGGTGGATGCTTCTGGTGGTTTGGGAATATTTGGGAATTTATAGAGCAAGAATTAGGGTTAGGAGACCCCTGAGGGGCCCACAAGCCCTCAGGGCGACCCCCAGGGGTGCGCCTAGCAGGCTTGTGGCCTCCTCGGCCATCATCTGACCCCATCTCCAAGCTCCGTGGATGTCTTCTGGGCCAAGAAAAATCATCGTAAAGTTTTATTCCGTTTGGACTCCGTTTGATATTCCTTTTCTGTAAAACTCAAAAACAAGGAAAAAATATAAACTGGCATTGGGCTCTAGGTTAATAGGTTAGTCCCCCAAAAAATATAAAATATCATATTAATGCATATAAAACATCCAAAACAGATAATATAATAGCATGGAACAATAAAATTATAGATACGTTGGAGACGTATCAGTACCCAAGGTTGATGAATCAATTAAAGGTTTATATGTTTCTATGGATGAAAGTAAGAAAAGAACCGCTATGCTTAGAGCAAAAGAGAATTTTTAGAAAGAGCGTTTTCTAGTGATTGCTTTCATAAAAATGATGAAGATCTCAAAGTGATTGGTGTTTCTTCTATTGATTCCTTGTTTAGTAAAATTAAAATTAATGATAAAGAGACTGAAGAAGAGTCAACTTTAGTTAGAAGGCGTCCCGATAATTCAGAGGGTGAAAATCTTGATGAAAAAATTGATAAAAGTGGGTTTGGATAGGTCAAAACTTTAACTAGTGATGTGCGCACTCTTTTGGATTACAAAGACTTTAATTATGATAATTGATCTTTGCTTGAATGTATTTCTTTGTTGCAATCCATGATAAATTCACCCCATGCTTATGAACAAAATAAAGCTTTTACTAAACATGTCGTAGATGCCATGATGAAAGCTTTGGAAGAAAAATTGGAGTTAGAGATTTCAATTCCAAGAAAATTGTATGATGAATGGGAACCTACTATCAAAGTAAAGGTTAAAAATTATGAGTGTTTTGCTTTATGTGATTTGGGTGCTAGTGTTTCCACAATTCTGAAATCTTTATGTGATGTGCTTGGTCTTACCGATATTGAAGAATGTTCTCTTAATTTGCACTTGACAGATTCTACTATTAAAAAGCCTTTGGGGAGAATTAATGATGTTCTTATTCTTGCAAATAGAAATTATGTGCCCATAGATTTTATTGTTCTTGATATTGATTGCAATCCGTCTTGTCCAATTATACTTGGTAGACCGTTTTCACGTACTATTGGTGTCGTGATTGATATGAAAGAAGGCAATATTAAATTTCAATTTCTACTAAGAAAGGTTATGGAACACTTCCCTAGAACAAGAGTTAATCCACCATATGAATCAATCATGAGGGCATCCTATGGATCTAAAACTAAAGATGACAATACTTGAATCTATGCATTATGCCTAGCTAGGGGCGTAAAACGATAGCGCTTGTTGGGAGACAACCCAATGAATAAAATTTATTTTTGCCTTTTTCTTTCTATCCTTGAGTGTTTGCAAAATTATGCCTCTGTTATGATTGTGTTTTTTATGTTTTAATTAGTATTTGTGCCAAGTAAAGCCTTTGGGATAGCTTTGGTGATAGTTGATTCGATCCTGTTGAAAAACAGAAACTTTTGCGTCCAGTAACAGAATTGTTTAAATTCACAAAAGTGACGAAAAATTCTGAATTGTTTACATAAGATTGAAATACAATTTGCCTCTGTTGTCATAATGTTTCAGAATTTTTGGAGTTACAGAAGTATGAGAACAATTCGCATCTTTACAAACTGTTCTGTTTTTGACAGATTTTGTTTTCTTTGCATTGTGTGCTTATTTTGATGAATCTATGGATTGTATTGAAGGGTATAAGTCATGGTAAAGTTAGAATACAGTAGATATAATGCAATAAAAAAGTTTGAATGGGTTTGCAACAATACTTAAAGTAGAGATTGGTTTTCTTATACTGACGGATCTCACAAAGGTTTTGTTAAGTTTTGTGTGATTGAAGTTTTCAAGTTTTGGGTGAGATCATGATGGATGAAGGAATATGGAGTGTCAAGAGCCTAATCTTGGGGATGCCCCATGGCACCCCAAGTTAATATTCAAGGAGAACCAAGCAACTAAGCTTGGGGATGCCCCGGAAGGCATCCCCTCTTTCTTCTAACGACCATCGATATTTTACTTGGAGCTATATTTTTATTCGTCACAAATCATGAGTTTTGCTTGGAGCGTCTTGTATTATATGAGTCTTTGCTTATTTTGCTTTTTAATTTGTCACAAGTATCCTTGCTGGACACACCTATTCGAAAGAGCCAAAATTATGCTATGATTTGTTAGAATTGCTCTATATGCTTCACTTAAAATTTTTGAGCCATGGAATTGCTCTAGTGCTTCACTTATATCTTTTTGAGCACGGTGTGCTTTGAAACTTTTGAAGAAATACTCTCATGCTTCACTTAGATTAATTTGAGAGTTAGTAAATTTTTGAAGAAATTCTCTCATGCTTCATTTATATTATTTTGAGAGATGAAATTTTTTATGCTCATGTTCTTCACTTAAATTTAATTGAGCTTGTCAAAAGCAACTGAAATATATGAAAGTAGTCCCAAAGTGATAGATATTCAAGAGGGATATAATAAAATCTTTCAAGAAGATCATTGGACAAAATAAACTTGATACTTTGTAATAGTTTTGAGATATGATGATAGTTATATATGAGTCATGTTGGTGAGTAATTATGCTTTAGTAAGAATGTTGGTGTTAAGGTTTGTGATTCCCTATGCAAGCACGAAAGTCAATAGTTATGCAATGAAGTTACATCGTACTTGTGGTGCATTATTCGATGTTAGTTATGCTTAATGCTCGTTTATGAGAATTTTTGTTTCTTGGTTGGTTGCTTCTCAATCTTTTTGCTAGCCTCCACTTGTACTAAGTAGAAATACTACTTGTGCATCCAAAATCCTTAAACCCAGTTTTGCCATATGAGTCCACCATACCTACCTATATGCGGTATTTCCATGCCGTTCTAAGTAAATTTGTATGTGCCAACTCTAATTTTCAATATGAATTTCCTTTTTGTGTGCCCGTACCGCTCATGAAGTGGCAGGGGGTGGCCAATATTTTCCATGCTAGATATGTTATTCTCAAGATGAGTGTTTATTCACTTGTCATTGCACGAGAGTATGGCGGTAATAGGGATGCCTAGTCCTGAAATGAAAAGAAATTTACTTTATTTTGTCAAATAATAAATTCCTTGGAAAGTGTTGGTATGGACGGTCCCCGTGGATACGGCTAGCCGTGGAGTGTGAAAGTATGGTGGAAAAGGGAATGAACTTTATTTTATGTTTGGGAACCGCCTATGATATATCTAGCATGGAAAGTGTTGGGAACTACTCGGTTGTTTTCGTTGACGGGAAAAGCATGCCTCTCAAAATATTTTATCTCTCAATTTAAGCTTTGAGCTCTGGCACCTCTACAAATCTCTACTTCCCTCTGCGAAGGGCCTATCTATTTACTTTATGCAATTTTTATTTTTTTTAGTCTCCAATCTTCTCTTATAAAGCACCAACTAGGGAGCACTATGATCATACTTGTGCATTGGATGTAGCTAATATTCGAGTGTATTTTATTAATGGATCAATGATTGAGCATGATGGGCTAGGGATAATTTTCTTTAGTGTTGATATTTTGAAAGACATGGTTGCTTGTTGATATGCTTGAGTATTCAAATCTTCATGTCAAAACTAGACTATTGCTTTGAACCATATAAATTCCTTGGAAAGTGTTGGTATGGACGGTAACCGTGGATACGGCTAGCCGTGGAATGTGAAAGAATGGTGGAAAAAGGAATAAACTTTATTTTTTGTTTGGGAACCGCCTATGATATATCTAGCATGGAAAGTGTTGGGAATTACTCGGTCGTTTTCGTTGACGGGAAAAGTATGCCTCTCAAAAAAAAATATCTCTCAATTTAAGCTTTGAGCACTGATACGTCTCCAACGTATCTATAATTTTTGCTTGTCCCATGTTGTTATATTATCATTGTTGGATGTTTTACAATCATTTTATAGCAACTTTATATCATTTTTTGGGACTAACCTATTGACATAGTGCCCAGTGCCAGTTGCTGTTTTTTGCTTGTTTTTTACTTCGCAGAAAATCAATACCAAACGGAGTCCAAACGCAGCGAAACTTTTTGGAGATTTTTTCTGGACCAGAAGGAGCAACCTGGGCCAAAGAAGTACCAGAGGGGTGCCCCGAGGGGGGCACAACCCACCTGGGCGCGCCTGGGCCCCAGGCGCGCCCTAGTGGGTTGTGCCCACCTCGGTGGCCTCCCGCACCACCTCTTTCCTCTATAAATACCCCAATATTCCAAAAACCCTAGGGGAGTCGACGAAACACAATTCCAGCCGCCGCAAGTTCCAGAAACACGAGATCCAATCTAGACACCATCACGGAGGGGTTCATCATCCTCATTGGTGCCTCTCCGATGATGCGAGAGTAGTTCATTGTAGACCTTTGGGTCCGTAGTTAGTAGCTAGATGGTTTCCTCTCTCTCTTTTGATTCTCAATACAATGGTCTCTTGGAGATCTATTTGATGTAACTCTTTTTGCGGTGTGTTTGTTGGGATCCGATGAACTTTGAGTTTATGATCAGATCTATTTTTTATCCATGAAAGTTATTTGAGTTTCTTCGATCTCTTATATGCATGATTACTTATAGCCTCGTATTTCTTCTTCGAATCTTTGGTTTAGTTAGGCCGACTAGATCGATTTTTCTTGCCATGGGAAGAGGTGCTTTGTGATGGGTTCGATCTTATGGTGCTCAATCCCAGTGACAGAAGGGGACATGACACGTATGTATCGTTGCTATTAAGGATAACAAGATGGGGTCTATTCCTACATGAATAGATCTTGGCTACATCATGTCATCGTTCTTATTGCATTACTCCGTTTCTCCATGAAGTTAATACACTAGATGCATGCTGGATAGCGGTCGATGTGTGGAGTAATAGTAGTAGATGCAGGCAGGAGTCGGTCTACTAATCTTGGATGTGATCCCTATATAATGATCATTGCCTAGATATCGTCAAAATTATTTCAAGTTCTATCAATTGCCCAACAGTAATTTGTTTACCCACCGTATGCTATTTTTCTCGAGAGAAGCCACTAGTGAAATCTACGGCCCCCGGGTCTATTCTTCTTCATATTTGCTTTCCGATCTATTATTTGCCTGTTTTATTTTCTAATCTATATTTCAAAAAACCCAAAAATACCTTGCTGCACTTTTTATTTACTTCTTTTATTTCGTGTTTATTCGAGATCTATTTATCCAATCTATCATAATTTTCCTCCCGTCCACGTGACAATTTCTGGCACCGTTACCCGAAAGGGATTGACAACCCCTTTAACACGTCGGGTAGTAAGTATTTGTTCTTTGTGTGCAGGTACCGTTTACATAGTGTTGCTTGGTTCTCCTACTGGATTGATACCTTGGTTTCATAACTGAGGGAAATACCTACCGTAGTTGTGCTGTATCATCCCTTCCTCTTTGGGGAAATACCGACGTAGTTCAAGCGAGATCAAAAGGAATTTCTGGCGCCATTGCCGGGGAAGATCAAGTCAAGATAGTCTCCCATCAACGTGCGAATTTCTAGCGCCGTTGCCGGGGAGACATCATCAACATCTATCAGGTTCCTAATCACAAATCTCATCTCCTTGCTATTTACATTATTTGCCATTTGCCTCTCATTTTCATCTCCCCCACTTCACAAAAAAATCCGTTTTATTCGCCCTCTTTTTCGTTTGCCGTTTTCTCGTCAGATCTGTTTTTGGGTGAAATCTTGTTTGTCACTCTTTGTCATTATGGATAATTCTTCCTCTATTGCGTGCACTCCAGAGAACGAGGTTCTTAATTTCAAACAAAGGGGAGGGGAGAACTTAAAAGATACCTGGTATAGGATTTGCAATGCTCATAATAGATCTATTAGTAAGCAATCTACCATTGTTCTTCTTTGCTGTTTTTATGTGGGCATCACTGCTTGGTATAGATTCTTCCTTGATACGATTACCGGTGGAAATTTCTTGATGTGTCCTTCTCTAGATGCTTTTAATGCTATGGGAAATCTAGTAGGGTCACCACCTCTTATGATTAATGAAACAACTTTAACTCTTGAGCATGTTATGGAAAGGCTAGATGCCATTGAAAAGAAAATGCTCACTAAAGAACACATTGAAAAATTAGATAAGAAGATGCACAATCTTGCTAATAAAATTGGGTCAAAAGCGGGCGATGCTCTTAAAATACTAAAAGAAAAAGAACCCGCATTCAACGGGAGAATAGGGGAGAGCCCCGCTAGAATTGATAAGTTGGAAGAAATTTTTAGTAACCTAAGCATGGCCTTTTCTTTCGCTAAAACTATCAAAAAAACTCCCGTTAAAATTGGCAAGATTACTCAAATCACTAAAAACAAGGGTGCAACTTCTAATAATAACAAAGAAGATCTTAAGATGATTAGTATTCACCCCGATTTTTTTGAAGTTGTGAGAAACCCTTTTTGCAAGAATGAATTTTTCAATATCATTCCTAGGAATATTGTTATTGAAAATTCGTATGCTAAATCCTTGAGGAATTCTAAGTGTTTGATTGAGGAGTTGGAAACGAAAGATGACAACACTTAGATCTATGCTTTATGCCTAGCTAGGGGCGTAAAACGATAGCGCTTGTTGGGAGGCAACCCAATAAATAAAATTTATTTTTGCCTTTTTATTTATGTTCTTGAGTGTTTGCACAATTATGCCTCTGTTATGATTGTGTTTTTTATGTTTTAATTATTGTTTGTGCCAAGTAAAGCCTTTGGGATAGCTTTAGTGATAGTTGATTTGATCTTGTTGGAAAACAGAAACTTTTGCATCCAGTAAAATAATTCTGTGAAATCACAGAAGCGACTAAAACTTCTGAATTTTTTACACAAGATTTATAAACAAATTTCCTCTGTTGTCCTAATTTTTCAGAAGTTTTGGAGTTACATAAGTAGGAGAACAATTCGCATCTTTACAGACTGTTCTGTTTTTCACAGATTCTGTTTTCTTTGCATTGTGTGTTTATTTTGATGAATCTTTGGTTTGTATCGGGGGGTATAAGCCATGGTAAAGTTAGAATATAGTAGATATAATGCAATAACAAAATTTGAATGGGTTTTCTACAGTACTTAAAGTAAAGATTAGTTTTCTTATACTAACGGATCTCACGAAGGTTTTGTTGAGTTTTGTGTGATTGAAGTTTTCAAGTTTTGGGTGAGATCACGATGGATGAAGGAATAAGGAGTAAGAAGAGCCTAAGCTTGGGGATGCCCCATGGCACACCAAGCCATTATCCAAAGAGAAACAAGCAACTAAGCTTGGGGATGCCCCGAGTGGCATCCCCTCTTTCTTCTAACGACCATCGGTATTTTACTTGGAGCTATATTTTTATTCGTCACATATCATGAGTTTTGCTTGGAGCGTCTTGTGTTATAGAGTCTTTGCTTGTTTTGCTTTTTAGTTTGTGTCATCTATCCTTGCTGAACACACCTATTTGAGAGAGCCAAAATTACGCTATGATTTGTTAGAATTGCTCTATATGCTTCACTTAAAAAAAATTGAGCTATGGAATTGCTCTAGTGCTTCACTTATATCTTTTTGAGCACGGTGTGCTTTAATATTTTTGAAAAAATGCTCTCATGCTTCACTTAGATTTATTTGAGAGTTAGTAATTTTGAAGAAATTCTCTCATGCTTCACTTATATTATTTTGAGAAAAGAAAATTTTATGCTCATGTTCGTCACTTAGATTTGTTTGAGCTATCAAAAGCAACATATGAAATTAGTCCCAAAGTGATAGATATTCAAGAGAGATATAATAAAAACTTTCATGAAGATCATTGGACAAAATAAACTTGATTCTTTGAATAGTTTTGCCATATGATGATATAATATGTGAGTAATGTTGATGAGTAATTGTGCTTTAGTAAGAATATTGGTGTTAAGGTTTGTGATTCCCTATGCAAGCATGAAAGTCAATAGTTATGCAATGAAATTACATCCTACTTGTGGTGCATTATTCGGTGTTACTTATGCTTAATGCTCGCTTATGAGATTTTTTCATTTCTTGGTTGGATGCTTCTCAATCTTTTTGCTAGCCTTCACTTGTACTAAGTAGGAATACTACTTGTGCATACAAAATCCTTAAACCCAGTTTTGCGATATGAGTCCACTATACCTACCTATATGTGGTATTTTCGTGCTATTCTAAGCAAATTTGTATGTGCCATCTCTAATTTTCAAAATAAATTTCCTTTTTGTGTGCTCGTACCGCTCATGAAATGGTAGGGGGTGGCTGATATTTTTCCATGCTAGATGTGTTATTCTTAAGATGAGTGTTTATTCACTTGTCATTGCACGAGAGTACGGCAAAGGTATTAGGGATGCCTAGTCCCGAAATGAAAAATGAATTTACTTTATGTTGTCAAATAATAAATTCTTTGGAAAGTGTTGGTATGGACGGTACCCGTGGATACGGCTAGCCTTGGAATGTGAAAGTATGGTGGAAAAAGGAATAAACTTTATTTTCTGTTTGGGAACCGCCTATGATATATCTAGCATGGAAAGTATTGGGAACTACTCAATCGTTTTCGTTGACAGGAAAAGCATGCCACCCGAAATGTTTTATCTCTATCTTTTTCGCTTTGAGCTCTGGCACCTCTACAAATCCCTACTTCCCTCTGCGAAGGGCCTTTCTGATGACCCACAAGTATAGGGGATCAATCGTAGTCCTTTCGATAAGTAAGAGTGTCGAACCCAACGAGGAGCAGAAGGAAATGACAAGTAGTTTTCAGCAAGGTATTCTCTGCAAGCACTGAAATTATAAGTAACGAGTAGTTTGATAGCAAGATAATTTTTAACGAGCAAATAACGGTAACGGTAACAAAAGTGCAGCAAGGTAGCCCAATCCTTTTGAGGCAAAGGACAGGCCAAAACGGTCTCTTATGATAAGCAAAACGTTCTTGTGGGTACACGGGAATTTCATCTAGTCACTTTCATCATGTTGGTTTGATTCGTGTTCGCTACTTTGATATGTGGGTGGACCGGTGCTTAGGTGCTGTTCTTGAACAAACCTCCTACTTATGATTAACCCCCTCGCAAGCATCCGCAACTACGAGAAAAGTATTAAGATAAAATCCAACCGTAGCATTAAACTTTTGGATCCAAATCAATCCCTTACGAAGTAGCGCATAAACTAGGGTTTAAGCTTCTGTCACTCTCGCAACCCATCATCTAATAACTACTCCACAATGCATTCCCTTAGGCCCTAATAAGGTGAAGTGCCATGTAGTTGACGTTCACATGACACCACTAAGGGAATCACAACATACATATCATCAAAATATCGAACACATATCAAGTTCACATAATTACTTGCAACTAGATTTCTCCCGTGACCTCAAGAACAAAAGTAACTACTCACAAATGATAATCATGCTCAAGATCAGAGAGGTATTAAATAGCATAATGGATCTGAACATATAATCTTCCACCAAATAAACCATATAGTAATCAACTACAAGATGTAATCAACACTACTAGCCACCCACAAGCACCAATCTAAGGTTCTGGTACAAAGATTGAACACAAGAGATGAACTAGGGTTTTAGAGGAGATGGTGTTGTTGAAGATGTTGATGGAGATTGCCCTCCCCAAGATGGGAGAGTTGTTGGTGATGATGATGACGATGATTTCCCCCTCCGGGAAGGAAGTTCCCCCGGCGGAATCGCTCCGCAGGAGGGCAAAAGTGCTCCTGCCCAAGTTCCGCCTCGAGACGGCGACGCTTCGTCCCGAAAGTCCTCTCCTTATTTTTTTTCTAGGTCAAAATGACTTATATACCAGAAGAGGGGTACCAGAGGTGGGCCGAGGAGGGCACAACCCACCAAGGCGCGCCTGGGGGCCCTGGCACGCCCAGGTGGGTTGTGCCAACCTGGTGGGCCCCCTCTGGTAGTTATTTGCTTCAATAATTCTTATATATTCCATAAAAAATCTCTGTGAAGTTTCAGCTCATTTGGAGTTGTGCAGAATAGGTGGCCTGACGTAGCTTTTTCAGGTCCAGAATTCCAGCTGTCGGTATTCTCCCTCTTTGTGTGAACCTTGCATATTATGAGAGAAAAGGCATTAGAATTACTCCAAAAGGCATTATTATGCATAAAAACATTATAAATAACAGTAGGAAAACATGATGCAAAATGGACGTATCAACTCCCCCAAGCTTAGACCTCGCTTGTCCTCAAGCGAAAACCGAAATCGAAAAACATGTCCACATGCTTAGAGAGAGAGGTGTCGATAAAAACAAAATACGGACATAGAAGCATCATGTATATTATTATAACAACAACAAACTTTATTATAGAACTTTTATCACAAAACTTTTATCATAAACTTCTCATGAACAAGTAACAATTCATCACAACATCGAAGTATAAAGCATAAAATCTATTGAAAATCGACAAACTATGTTCTCAGTCAACTTTGCAACTATAATTCATCATCCTTTCAGGAAGGGTCACGTATCGGAGCCTTTTTGGCAAGTCCACATACTCAACCATCATATAGTCTTCTATGATTGCTAACACTCACCGCATACACATGAGCAAAAAGTTTCAACCATACACATAGAAAGATAGGGGCCTATAGTTTCGCCTCCCAGCGTATTCACCTCAAGGGTGATGTCAACAATAATAACTCATGCCCACCCATATCCAACTGGATATATGTGCCTAGATCTTTCTTCACCACATGGTGCTTGCCAAAAGAGAAAATAAAAAAGGAATAGAGAGATACTTTGACTCTTGCGTAAAAGTAAATACATAAAAGTAAAAGATAGGCCCTTCACAGAGGGAAGCAGAGGTTGTCATGCTCTTTTTGGTTGTATGTTCAATCCCTTAGTGCAAAAGAACGTCACGTTATATTTCCCCTTATGATAGCAACCTTTATTATGCAGTATGTCGCTTTTATTCTTTGCCATCATAAGTTCGTACAACGCTCAATTTTCTCATACACTAAATGATCTGACACATTTAGAAGCAATTTTTATTGCCTTATTGCACCAATGACAACTTACTTGAAGGATCTTACTCAATCCATAGGTAGGTATAGTGGACTCTCAAAACAAGATTTGGGTTTAAGGGTTTTGGATGCACAAGTAGTATCTCTACTTAGTGCGGAATTTTTGGCTAGCAAAGATGGGGGCAAGCACCACATGTTAAAGGACCTATGACAATATAACTTCTATGTGAATATGAACAAACATAATTCATTACGTTGTTTTCCTTGTCCAACGTCAACAATTTTGGCATATAATATTTTGATGGGGGCTCACAATCATAAAAGATGTCCAAGATAGTGTCTTTGCATGTGAATCTTCTCTTCCCTTATTAATTCTTTCATGAATTGCATCAATGACCAATGCTATGTTTGTAAATCTCCAATAAAATTTTCTACTTATACTCTTCCTTATGTGATGTCATTACTTACCATAAGATTAGCATATGATCCTTTTCATTTATTTCCTTTCCTTTTAGTGAACATGAAAGTAAAGAAAACAAAACTCAAACTAAACTTTATTATATATCTTGCACACGATTACAAGGATAGATCACTAAGCAAGCACTTAAAAAGAAAGGATCAAATTAAACTTTTATTCAACTAAATCGAAAGATAACTAAGGATCGAACTAAGATAAGTAAAGGCAAAAGGTAATGGAGGTGATACGATACCGGGGCACCTCCCCCAAGCTTGGCACAAGCCAAGGGGAGTGCCCGTACCCGATACTCAAGTCTGCTTTGGTGATGAAGAAGGTGGTGGTGATGAAGTGGTGGGTTTATCTTCAGGTTTCCATGGCAAGGGCTCACCATCATAAGAGGAGGAGTGAGTCTCGCGGGTCCTGCAACCGGTAGCCAAACACATACCTTTAAACCTTGCCTCATATTCAAAGACTTGGTTTTGGAGATCATAGATCTGGCTTTGGAGAAAGTTGATTTGCTCGTTGAAGGTGAAGACGATGTCCTTCATGGACTTGCCATCCACCTTGAGATCATGGGTGTAATCCGCGATCATGAGGTGATTGGCATTGAGTCCACGTTCCACCATCCCCTTGCACCTGAAAACCTCCTGCTCCATAGCTTTGAGCCTGGCCTCCACGGTTCCCGTCCCTTTGGGACCTTGCACATCGCGGATGTGGAGCGCCCCCTCACACATCTCGATAGCCTGAGGGTGCTGCATCACCTCCCGCAAATATGGGTTGATGACGTTCTCGAAGAACTTGTCCTTGGAGGAGCTTGAAGCAGCCATGGTGGATTAGATCTGTCAGAAAACAGCGAGAAAAGAAAACAGAAGATTTCTCCGCGATATGGTGGTCAATAGGTTCGAGGGGTATATAAAGATTTTTTATCTTGGGAAACAAGCAAACAGGAGAAAAACGGAGTCTGGAAGGTACCCGAGGTGGGCACAACCCACCTGGGCACGCCTGGCAAGCCAGGCGCGCCCTGGTGTCTTGTGCCCACCAGGGTTGCCTTCCTGGTTGTTTCTTATTTTCCTAATTTTTAATATATTCCAAAACTGACATAAAATATTTTTGCGGATTTTTCGGAGTCTGTTTACTTACCGTATCACATACCTCCTATTTTTTCACGATCCTGGAGTGTTCCGGAAGGTTTTTTTTATGTGTTCTTCCGGTGTCATAGTTTGGATAATATTGCTTTCAACATTAATGGGCGTACCTAAGATATAATGTTTTATTCTATGCCCATTGACAACCTTCGGGTTAGCACCTTCAACGTTATTTATTTTGATAGCTCCAGATCGATAAACCTCCTCGATAACATAGGGTCCTTCCCATTTGGAGAGAAGTTTCCCTGCAAAAAATCTGAAACGAGAGTTGTACAAAAGAACATATTCTCCAACTTTGAACTCAAGCTTTTGGATTCTTTATCATGCCATCTTTTGACTTTTTCTTTAAATAACTTGGCATTTTCATAAGCTTGGGTTCTCCATTCATCTAGTGAGCTAATATCAAATAACCTCTTTTCACCGGCAAGTTTGAAATCATAGTTGAGTTCTTTAATTGCCCAATATGCTTTATGTTCTAACTCAAGAGGCAAATGACAAGCTTTTCCATAAACCATTTTATAAGGAGACATACCAATGGGATTTTTATATGCTGTTCGGTAAGCCCAAATGTGACGACCCCGGCTTAATCGTGCACTAACCATACACGCAAATGCGCACGATCAAGCCTAAGGACTCACTTGAAGATATCACAACACAACTCTAACACATAAATAAAGTCATACAAGCTTAATATTACAAGCCAGGGCCTCGAGGGCTTGAATACATAGCTCGATGGCATACAAGCGTCAGCGGAAGCATCAGATATCTGAGTACAGATATATTACAGAGAGAGAGAGGTAAGCCTTCATAGAGGCGGGGTAAAATAAAAGCTACGATCGAAAGGTGTAGGCCTCCTGCCCTGGACCCTCCGATCCTACTCCTGGTCGTCAGTCGGCTCCTTGTAATAGTAGTACTCGCCAGGCGGGTAGTAGTACTGGTCGTCGGCTGGGGCGTCTGGCTCAGGGGCTCCGTCGTCTGGTGGCATCAAATGGAATATGGGGGAAAAAGAAAGTAAAGCAAACGTGAGTACTCATCCGAAGTACTCAGCAAGCAAGGATATACACTACATATGCAACATTTTCAAAGGGGGCTGTATATGTGGACTGGACTGCAGAAATGCCAGAATAGAGGGGGAAGCCTAGTCCTATCGAAGACTAGCATCTTCAACAATCTTCAACAGTCTTGCAGCGATAGAAGAGAACAGATGAACATAATGTAAAGTAGTAGTAGTAGTAGTAGTATCATCAACCTCGACCTGAGATCCTTTCTCGACTCCCTGCGAGAAAGCAATCCCAGAGCCGTACTATTCAGTTCTCATCACATGTTCTAGTTGTACCGATCGGGATACAACTCCGAGTGTCCGTTACCGTAGGACAGGCTATCGATAGAAGTTTCTTCCCTACAGGGGTGCACCAACTTACCCACCACGCTCGCTTAACTCTGGCCGGACACACTTTACTGGGTCATGCCCGGCCTCGGCTAAGCAACACACCGCAACCCGACCGAATACCTAACAGAGAGGTCAGCACGCCGGACTAAACCTATGCGCCCAGGGGTCTTGGGCCTTCGCCCCGGGAACTCCTGCACGTTGCGTACGCGGCTGAAAGCAGACCTAGCAACCCCTTATACAAGCGCGATTGCGTTCCCAGTCCAATTCAGCGCGCGCCGCTCAGTCGCTGACGTCTATTAAGCTCCGGCTGAAGTATACGACGCAGAACACCCATACTATGCCCACGTGATGGTTAGTGCTATCGGGCCAGAGGCCCCTCGGATCAAATATCCAAACCGTAGTGGATTAGGAGCGCGTGGAAACGAGCAGAGACTCACGATCGATGTGACCCCGTCGCCCCGTCTCGAGGACTTGCGGCAAGGGCTAAGAATGCCCGGCCGCGCCTCGTAGTAATCTCGCGGGCACCATCCAGGTCAACCCGACTCCACATCACTTCGCGTTAAGCTCGCGCGGGTACCCCTCAGGGCCGACCCGTCTTTAGTATCATGGTTTAGTGCAAGTCAACTCATCAACAGTAACTGTGTATCTGACACCAGGGGAGCCCTGAGGAATCACCCTCGATGGAACCCCACCTGATGTTACAGTCAAGGTGAACGAAGGAGGAATCACCCTTGAGGTCCACACTTGAGGAGTTGCGCGACGATGTCGTTATCGGGGGTGGTGTAGGAGGAATCACCCTCGCTTACCACGACCGAGTAACTAACCTACAAGGTTAACATCAGAAGTGCTGACGAGGTATCACCCTCGGCACTCGACGGTAACCCGGCAGTGTCGGCAACTAAGGGGAAGTGATGTGCGGTGCCAGGGTCTGGTCTTCAATCCCGATGATCGGGTCTTCTGATATCCAGCAGGGCAGTCGGGATCAAGTGGGGGTCTCTGTCGTGTCTCTACCCAGCCTATACTAAGCAGTCTAGGATAACCAGTAAGGTAGCAAGGCAGGTTACAATAAACAGGCTATGCAACAGATATAGGAAATAGTAGCAGCAGCAGTTCTAATGCAAGCATAAGAGAGAAGAGAATAGGCGATATAGGCATGCTCAAAATGGGGGTGCTTGCCTGTTTGCTCTGGGGCAAGGGCAAGGTCGCCTGTGGTGTCGTCGGGGACGTAGTCATACTCCTGAGCTGCGTCTGCCTCGGGAGCTACGTCAATGTCGGGGTCTACCGAGAGAGAAGAGGGGGAAGAAACAGGTAAACATAATGCAAACAAATGCAATACGGTGCGTGTGATGCTATGATGCAGTGCAGGGTTGCCTAATTATGCATCTAAGTCATTTTAGTTATTTTTAGAATTATTCTAGGATTTAATATCCGACGTGTGTGCACTATTCATCTGCCGGATTCGGGTCCGGAGTTACGAGTTCTTCTACGTAGGGGGTTCCGTTGAAGAAATAGACGACACGATCAGCCTCGGCTCGTCGTTCTGAGCAACTTTCATGTTTTAACTTTTTCGATCCGAGGTACGGTTTAAAAGTTATGAATTTTTAAAGTTTATTTGGATTTCGGGAATTTATTTATTTACAGAAAATGAATTATGACGTCAGCATGACGTCACTGTGACGTCAGCGGTCAACAGCGCCGCTGACCAGTCAAATATGACATGTGGATCCAGTGGGACCCACATGTAAGCCTCTGTTATTTTAACAGTGGGCTAATTTTAATTCCAGGGTTAATTAAGGGGGCGGACCCCACATGTCAGAGAGACATTAGGTTAATCTAATTATTTTTAATTATAAAACAGTTAATTAGACTGATTTTGAATTGGGTCCCACATGTCAGTGGCCGGGGGCTGCCCAGTCAGCAGGGTTGACCCAGTCAACCCTGGTTGGTGGGCCCGCAGGGCCCACGGGCAGCGTCACAGAGGCGGGCCCCGCCGGTGCCAGCTTAGCGGAGCCGCCGGAGTTGCTCCGGCGAGCTCGCGCGCGGCGGCCGAACGCTGGCAGGCGTCGGAAATCCTCTGTAGTGCCCCGTTTCGCGTGTTCTTGGTCGCGTTCGAACATGCGTGCAGCGACGGCGGCGAGCATCGCGGCGGACGCCGGAGTTCGGGTGCCGATGGGTTCGGGGTTCTAGCGCGCAAACGGGCGAACGGCTGGGCCAGTGGAGCTCTACTCGACGCACTGAGCACAACGGGCGCGACCCCATGACCATTTGGTCACCGGAGACTCGCCGTCGACGAGCTCCGCGGCGCTGCGTTCGGGCGCGCGTGGGAGAGGTAGCTAGACTACGCGACAGGACCAGCAGGGAGTAGGGAAGGACGAGGAGCTCACCGGGGAGGCACAAGGTGGCCCGGTGTCAGCTTAGGAGCTGCAGAGGCGTCGCCGGAGACGGAGACGAACGGCGGCGAACGCAGTTGAGATCGAAGGGGATCCAGTGGCTCCGTGCTCCCCAGCTCCAGCTGAGGCCTCCAGTAGATGAGGAAGACGACGGCGGAGCTAGCCGGCACGGTGGGCGAGCACGGGGTCGCCGGTGGCCGCGGCTGAGCAGAGGCGCGGCGTCGACGGCGCTCGGTGGCCGGATCTGGAGAAGGGGAAGAGGCAAAGCGGGCGAGGGAGAGGACAGAGAAGTGATGGGAGGAGCCAGGGGGAGTGAATGGCCTCGCCCTTATCCCCTCCGGCTGTCGGTGGCGTCGGCACCGTCGCCGTGTCGCCGCGCAGCTGGCGCGCGCGCGGCCAAGGCGCGGCTGACACGGGGAGGAGGGAGACGTCGTGGGCTGCTGTTGGACTGGGCCTACACACTGTGCACTTAGGCCCAGCCAACAATAGCGTTTTTCTTTTTCTTATTTCTCTTCTTCCTTTTCTTTTATTCTTTTCTGTTTAGAAATAGATAGGGCTCTTCTGCATTTTTGTAAAATGTGAGAGTTGTCCCAAATATTGCAATGCAATATTCCCTTCCACCAAAAAGTGGTTTGGACAAATTTGGAAGCCATTTGAATTTGTAATGATTTTAAATGGATTTTAATATTCTGTTTTGGGGCTGTTTCATCTTGTTTGAGTCACTTGTCCAACTCCATTTATTTTGATGTTGATTTTAGAGATGTTCCTGGATTATTTTCCATTTAATGAACATTTTTCCAACAGGGTTTGATGAACTTCATATTTCACTTTTGAATTTGAATTGATTTTTAGATGTGAATTTGAATTGGATCATTAACCCATATGACTTGGCACTGCAAATGATCATGACTTGGCAATTTTAACAGAGTGTCACAAAGCTTATTACAAGGGGGTGTTACAAGTTCTCCTCCTCTAAAAGAAATTCTCGTCCCGAGAATTCAGGAGGTAGAAGGAAAGAGTCCGGGATATTCTTCCCGAAGATGATCCTCGCGTTCCCAAGTGGCTTCATCTTCAGTGTGATTCGACCACTGCACTTTTAGGAACTTGGTCGTCTTCTGACGAGTTCGACGTTCAGCTTCGTCGAGGATGCGGATCGGATGCTCCTTATAAGAAAGATCATCTTGTAGTTCGAGCATCTCATGATCCACTGCACGGTGCGGGGATTCCTTGAAGCACTTACGGAGTTGCGACACGTGGAAGACATCATGAATATGGGAGTATTGCGGTGGCAATTCCAATTGATATGCCACCTGTCCACGTCTAGCCACGATGCGGAAAGGACCAATATAGCGAGGGGCTAGCTTGCCCTTGATTCCGAAACGACGGGTGCCCTTCATTGGAGTGACACGAAGATAAGCTTGATCACCAGGTTGATAGATCACACCCCATCGCTTGCGATCATAATTACTATTCTGACAGTCTTGAGCTGCTTTGAGATTCTCCCGGACAATTCTGACTTGTTCTTCGGCATGTTGAATTATGTCCGGTCCAACAAGAGGTCGTTCCCCAGTTTCTGACCAATTCAGAGGGGTTCGACATTTACGTCCATAAAGCACTTCGAAGGGGGCCATTTTTAAGCTGGCTTGGTAGCTGTTGTTATAAGAGAACTCGGCATACGGGAGAGATTCCTCCCATTTCTTACCGAAGGATATAACACAAGCTCGAAGCATATCTTCAAGCGCTTGATTAACGTGCTCAACTTGACCTTGGGATTGTGGATGATAAGCTGAACTCCAGGTGATATGAGTTCCCATTGCTTTCTGGAAACTTTCCCAGAAATGGCCAGTGAAAATGCTGCCACGGTCTGAACTGATTTCCTTGGGAATACCATGGAGTGAAACAATTCTGGAGATATATAGCTCTGCTAGCTGACTAGCAGTAATAGTCTCCTTAACTGGCAGAAAGTGTGCAACTTTGGAGAGTTGGTCGACGACGACAAGAATAGCATCGTGACCCTTCTGAGACTTGGGAAGACCAGTAATGAAGTCCATTTGCACTTTATCCCACTTCCATAGAGGAATAGGGAGCGGTTGCAGAATTCCAGCAGGTTTCTGATGTTCTGCCTTCACGCGACGACAAACGTCACACTCGGCAACATAACGAGCAATATCTTGCTTCATTCTAGACCACCAGTACCTTTGACGAAGATCTCGATACATCTTGGTACTACCTGGATGGATAGACAGTGGTGTATCATGGGCCTCCTTCATGACTTTGTCAGTCATCAGCTCGAAACGAGGTACTACAATGCGGTCTCGGAAGTACAAGGTTCCATCTTCAGGAATCGAGAAATCCCTGTACTTTTGAAGGTGAAGTTCTTTCTTCATTAGACCAATTTCAGCATCTTTAGCTTGCGCAATCTTGACAGCTTTCTCAAGATCTAGTTGTATCACAAGGTTATTAAGAGAACCTTGAGGAATGATACAAAGGTTCAGCTTGCGCAATTGTTCATATAGCTGGGGTTGAGCTTGCTTTACCATGAGGTTGCTACAGTATGACTTGCGGCTCAAAGCATCAGCCATCACATTAGCTTTGCCAGGAGTGTAGGAAATACCACAGTCATAATCAGTGATTGTTTCCAACCAACACTGCTGACGAAGATTAAGTTCCGGTTGAGTGAATAAGTACTTCAAGCTCTGATGATCGGTGTAAATTTCACACCGATTACCAAGGAGGTAATGACACCACTGCTTCAAAGCATAAATGACAGCAGCAAGTTCGAGGTCATGCACTGGGTAATTCTCTTCATGTGGACGCAGTTGTCGCGAAGCATAAGCAATTACTCTTCGCTCTTGCATTAGGACACAACCTAGTCCTTGGCGAGATGCGTCGCAGAAGATCACAAAATCTTTGCGAGAGTCTGGAGGAGCAAGGACTGGAGCAGAAGTCAGCTTGTCCTTGAGGGTCTGGAAGCTTTCCTGACATTTGTCTGTCCACTCAAACTTAGCGCCTTTGTGGAGCAGATTAGTCAAGGGCTTGGCGATCTTGGAGAAATTTTCGATGAAACGGCGACAATAACTTGCAAGCCCGAGGAAACTTCTGACTTGCTTGACATTCTTCGGAGGGGTCCAGTCAAGAATAGCCTGAACTCGTTCCGGGTTAACTGTGATACCATCCTTGGAGATGACATGTCCAAGGTAGGTTACCTCAGAAAGCCAGAATTCGCACTTAGAGTACTTGGCATATAATTGGTGCTCTCGAAGTCTCTCCAGAACAAGGCGAAGGTGCTCAGCATGTTCTTCTTTGTTCTTCGAATAAACCAGGATATCATCCAGATATACCACGACGAATTTGTCGAGGTAATCCATGAATATGTAATTCATTAAGCGGGAGAAGGTAGCTGGAGCGTTTGTTAAGCCAAACGACATGACGCTGTACTCGTATGAACCATAGCGAGTAACTAATGCAGTCTTCGGAATATCCTCTTCGCGGACACGGATCTGGTGATAACCCAACCTCAAGTCGAGTTTAGAGAACACCGAAGATCCAGCAAGTTGATCATATAAATCGTTGATCCGGGGAAGTGGATATTTATTTTGAATGGTTGCCTGATTGATAGGACGATAGTCTTGAACCAAACGATTAGTTCCATCCTTCTTCTTAACGAAGAGAGACGGTGCTCCCCATGCAGAGGAACTGGGGCGAATGAAACCCTTTCTTAAGGATTTATCAATTTCTTCCTTAAGCTCGATGAGGTGGTGCGGAGGCATCTTGTAAGGACGCTTCGCAATAGGAGTGGTGCCAGGCTTCAAGTCGATGACGAACTCGACAGCCCTAGCAGGGGGTATTCCTGGAAGTTCTTATGGAAAAACATCCGGGAAGTCACAGACCACTGGGATGTTCTCAATCCCATCAAGTGGAGAAGCATTCAACGCGTTCAAGGCATAAATTTGAGCCTCAGCGTTCTGGGTAAGGTGAGCTTGATAGTTCACTATCTCATTCGATGGGTGCAAGAGGTGTACAACTTTAGTGGCACAGTTGATTGAGGCGTAATGAGCCTTCAACCAGTCCATTCCCAAAATAAGATCAATCTTGGAAGATCTCAGGATTATGGGAAATGCCTGAAATTTCAACCGCTCGATCTCAATGGTGACTTCGGGGCTGATTAGGGTGGCTTGGCACTGACCCGCAGGAGTGTTCACTGCTAACGGTTGGTGCATCGTTTCACATTTAATGTCATGCATGCGTGCAAAATGTTCTGACATGAAGGAATGCGATGCTCCTGAATCAAATAAAATAGAGGCTGGTACTGAATTAACGAGAAGTGTACCCATCATAGTGTCTGGTTGATCTGGAGCTTTGGACATGTTGACGTGATAGTACTGCCCACGACCATAAGAAGGTCTGGCATTATTGTTGCGCTGTTGAGGAATACCACGGCCAATACCACGGCCAGTAGAAGCGAGAGCCAATTGATTCTGATTCTGAGAACAATCTCTAGCACGGTGACCTGGCTTGCCACACTTGAAGCATAGTCCGCTGTCAGGACGAGGTGCTGGAGCTCGAGGTGCTGGAGCTGGCAGAGGCTGCCTCGGTGGTGGAGGTGGCAGGCGTGGTGCAGCATAAGAGGGCCTGTTTGCAGGAGCTGCTGAACGAAACATGCCTTGGGGAAACCAGATGCGTCGCTTCTGGGAAGACGAGCCCGAAGATGAGCCCGTTTCTCGGGTGCGTCTGGACACTTCTTTATGCTTCTTCAGTCCAGTTTCAACCATAATAGCCTTATTCACCAAGGTGGCGAAATCAAGGTAATCTTGAACAAGCAGGGCCAACTGTATATCATGATGCAGTCCTTCGCGGAACTTCTCTTGCCTTCGTTCATCAGTAGGAATGTCCTCTTCAGCATAGCGAGATAAGTCTAGAAACTCGCGCTGATAGACTTCTACGGTCTTGTTTCCTTGAACAAGGCTACGGAACTCAGCCTTCTTCCTAGCTATGACAGCTAGAGGAATGTAGCGGGCTCGGAAAGCAATCTTGAACTTTGCCCAAGTGACGACAGTACCAGGCGGCAGAGTCTGTCGGTGAGTGGCCCACCATTGAGCTGCGGGACCCTTCAAAAGATAAGTCGCAAAAGTGACATAGTTAACTTCGGCGACACCAGCAGACTCCATCTCATGAGAGATGTCACGCAGCCAGTCATCTGCATCCAGTGGGTTGACTGTGTTGCGGAAAAACGATGGACTGAGCCTCATAAATTCTGGCAGGGTGATGGATGGTGGCTGCTGATTAGCATCAGGACGAGGGAATTGCTGCATAATTCCCGTTATAAACTGGCGGTTGAGTTCAAACTGTTGCATCATCGCTGCCATGTAATCAGGTGGAGGCGGCGGTGGCGGGTTGTTGTCAGCCATCCTGCTATTCCAACAGGGGTATTTCAGCAATAGCTTATGCAAGTGTTTAACAATAAACATGATGTAACTCGACGTTATTGAAAGAGTGCAATAGATGCTAAAAGTAGTCATTAAGACATACAGATCCATACACAGTCGGTTACAATCGGGCAGCATAACGGCGCAAATTGAAAAACTAGAGACACACTAGGCGGCACGCAGGCACGCGGTAAGGAAGTACACAACGTGACATAGCAAAAGCTACATCAGCGTCGGAGAAAACCACTGAAACGGGGTAACTGCAAGTGCGGACGACGAATGTTCATCGCGGCAGGATCCTGTGCTCCATGTGCACTCTGATGCAGAACCCGGTCTCGAACTGTAAGAAGAGGTCCACGTGCAGGCGTGTGACCTCCCACTGCAGGCCAATCAATACCTGGCGGCATCTCGGTCCTGCGTGGGTAAAGAATATACTCCGGATGTATCCCTGCATGAACAGCTGGTAGCAACTGTGTCATAGCCTCGTAGTAGCGTGCTCGAGTGGCGAACAACTCAACGGCAAGAGCCCGAACAGTGCGATCCAGAGCCTAAGTGCACTGAATCAGAATCTGCGGGTCGTAGCGTCGAGACTCGTACGGGGCACAGATAGCTATGTAAAATCCAGTAGCATCTCCAATAGGTGCATACGGAATGTACCGAAACACAGTATCATCCAAGTTAGCATTGTGCTCTCCTCGGAGACGTGCGACAGCAGAGTAGGTGGCATCATGTACTGCCATCTCAATCGTCACGCCTATTCCATGAAAAAGGTGTAGCTCGGTGTCTGAGTTGTTCTGCTGATCATAGATCCGAACTTCAGCATAGTACTGCTCCTGGTTGAACTCGCGGTAAACCTCATAGACCATGTACTCGGGATACCAGCGGTAACCCAGTCTACTCAGGAGGGCGATCAGAACAGCTAGAAATCCAGGGGCATCACGAGCCCAAGTGCGAAGCACAAGCTGGGTCGTAGGCCGCAGTGGAAACAGTCGATCCATCTGAAATAGAGAGGTTCAGGGTTGTCGTAAGACAATGAGAAATATAACCGATCTCAGAAGGAAAGGTTAAACAAAACAATGGAAAGGAAAATGATTATCAGACTAATCAGATCAAAGACAGGGAAATCGCACTGAATCCAGCTCTCCAGGTGGATAGAATTAACGAGAACCTAAATGTCGGTGTTAGTAAATTTTATTTAACCCGAATAGATGAGAGATTAGAATCCCAGAGTAAAGACGAGGAATAAAAGATCCTAATACCACCCAGTTGGCGACGTGGGCCCGTAAGCCACACAGCCAAGTTAGTAAAACAGTTTTCGACCACTAGACTCAACTTCGGCCAAGGAATTGGGAAGGGGGATACCTAGAGGCAGTCGGCTCTGATACCAACCTATGACGACCCCGGCTTAATCGTGCACTAACCATACACGCAAATGCGCACGATCAAGCCTAAGGACTCACTTGAAGATATCACAACACAACTCTAAAACATAAATAAAGTCATACAAGCTTAATATTACAAGCCAGGGCCTCGAGGGCTCGAATACATAGCTCGATGGCATACAAGCGTCAGCGGAAGCATCAGATATCTGAGTACAGATATATTACAGAGAGAGAGAGGTAAGCCTTCACAGAGGCGGGGTAAAATAAAAGCTACGATCCTACTCCTGGTCGTCAGTCGGCTCCTCGTAGTAGTAGTACTCGCCAGGCGGGTAGTAGTACTGGTCGTCGGCTGGGGCGTCTGGCTCAGGGGCTCCGTCGTCTGGTGGCATCAAATGGAATATGGGGGAAAAAGAAAGTAAAGCAAACGTGAGTACTCATCCGAAGTACTCAACAAGCAAGGATCTACACTACATATGCAACATTTTCAAAGGGGGCTGTATATGTGGACTGGACTGCAGAAATGCCAGAATAGAGGGGGAAGCCTAGTCCTATCGAAGACTAGCATCTTCAACAATCTTCAACAGTCTTGCAGCAATAGAAGAGAACAGATGAACATAATGTAAAGTAGTAGTAGTAGTAGTAGTAGTAGTAGTAGTAGTAGTAGTAGTAGTAGTAGTAGTAGTAGTAGTAGTAGTAGTAGTAGTAGTAGTATCATCAACCTCGACCTGAGATCCTTTCTCGACTCCCTGCGAGAAAGCAATCCCAGAGCCGTACTATTCAGTTCTCATCACATGTTCTAGTTGTACCGATCGGGATACAACTCCGAGTGTCCATTGCCGTAGGACAGGCTATCGATAGAAGTTTCTTCCCTGCAGGGGTGCACCAACTTACCCACCACACTCGCTTAACTCTGGCCGGACACACTTTACTGGGTCATGCCCGGCCTCGGCTAAGCAACACGCCGCAACCCGACTGAATACCTAACAGAGAGGTCAGCACGCCGGACTAAACCTATGCGCCCAGGGGTCTTGGGCCTTCGCCCCGGGAACTCCTGCACGTTGCGTACGCGGCTGAAAGCAGACCTAGCAACCCCTTATACAAGCGCGATTGCGTTCCCAGTCCAATTCAGCGCGTGCCGCTCAGTCGCTGACGTCTATTAAGCTCCGGCTGAAGTATAGCAGAACACCCATACTATGCCCACGTGATGGTTAGTGCTATCGGGCCAGAGGCCCCTCGGATCAAATATCCAAACCGTAGTGGATTAGGAGCGCGCGGAAACGAGCAGAGACTCACGATCGATGTGACCCCGTCGCCCCGTCTCGAGGACTTGCGGCAAGGGCTAAGAATGCCCGGCCACGCCTCGTAGTAATCTCGCGGGCACCATCCAGGTCAACCCAACTCCACATCACTTCGCGTTAAGCTCGCACGGGTACCCCTCAGGGCCGACCTGTCTTTAGTATCATGGTTTAGTGCAAGTCAACTCATCAACAGTAACTGTGTGTCTGACACCAGGGGAGCCCTGAGGAATCACCCTCGATGGAACCCCACCTGATGTTACAGTCAAGGTGAACGAAGGAGGAATCACCCTCGAGGTCCACACTTGAGGAGTTGCGCGACGATGTCGTTATCGGGGGTGGTGTAGGAGGAATCACCCTCGCTTACCACGACCGAGTAACTAACCTACAAGGTTAACATCAGAAGTGCTGACGAGGTATCACCCTCGGCACTCGACGGTAACCCAGCAGTGTCGGCAACTAAGGGGAAGTGATGTGCGGTGCCAGGGTCTGGTCTTCAATCCCGATGATCGGGTCTTCTGATATCCAGCAGGGCAGTCGGGATCAAGTGGGGGTCTCTGTCGTGTCTCTACCCAGCCTATACTAAGCAGTCTCGGATAACCAGTAAGGTAGCAAGGCAGGTTACAATAAAAAGGCTATGCAACAGATATAGGAAATAGTAGCAGCAGCAGTTCTAATGCAAGCATAAGAGAGAAGAGAATAGGCGATATAGGCATGCTCAAAATGGGGGTGCTTGCCTGTTTGCTCTGGGGCAAGGGCAAGGTCGCCTGTGGTGTCGTCGGGGACGTAGTCGTACTCCTGAGCTGCGTCTGCCTCGGGAGCTACGTCAACGTCGGGGTCTACCGAGAGAGAAGAGGGGGAAGAAATAGGTAAACATAATGCAAACAAATGCAATACGGTGCGTGTGATGCTATGATGCAGTGCAGGGTTGCCTAATTATGCATCTAAGTCATTTTAGTTATTTTTAGAATTATTCTAGGATTTAATATCCGACGTGTGTGCACTATTCATCTGCCGGATTCGGGTCCGGAGTTACGAGTTCTTCTACGTAGGGGGTTCCGATGAAGAAACAGACGGCACGATGAGACTCGGCTCGTCGTTCTGAGCAACTTTCATGTTTTAACTTTTTCGATCCGAGCTATGATTTAAAAGTTATGAATTTTTAAAGTTTATTTGGATTTCTGGAATTTATTTATTTACAGAAAATGAATTATGATGTCACTATGATGTCAGCGGTCAACAGCGCCGCTGACCAGTCAAATATGACATGTGGGTCCAGTGGGACCCACATGTCAGCCTCTGTTATTTTAACAGTGGGCTAATTTTAATTCCAGGGTTAATTAGGGGGGCGGACCCCACATGTCAGAGAGACATTAGGTTAATCTAATTATTTTTAATTATAAAATAGTTAATTAGACTGATTTTGAACTGGGTCCCACATGTCAGTGGCCGGGGGCTGCCCAGTCAGCAGGGCTGACCCAGTCAACCCTGGTTGGTGGGCCCGCAGGGCCCACGGGCAGCGTCACAGAGGCGGGCCCCGCCGGTGCCAGCTCAGCGGAGCCGCCGGAGTTGCTCCGGCGAGCTCGCGCGCGGCGGCCGAACGCCGGCAGGCGTCGGAAATCCTCTGTAGTGCCCCGTTTTGCGTGTTCTTGGTCGCGTTCGAACGTGCGTGCAACGCCACGTCGATCCCGGGCGGTGGCGTGGCCGGAGACGGCATGCAGCGACGGCGGCGAGCATCGCGGCGGACGCCGGAGTTCGGGTGCCGATTGGTTCGGGGTTCTAGCGCGCAAACGGGCGAACGGCTGGGCCAGCGGAGCTCTACTCGACGCACTGAGCACAACGGGCGCGACCCCGTGACCATTTGGTCACCGGAGACTCGCTGTCGACGAGCTCCGCGGCGCTGCGTTCGGGCGCGCGTGGGAGAGGTAGCTAGACTATGTGACAGGACCAGCAGGGAGTAGGGACGGACGAGGAGCTCATCGGGGAGGCACAAGGTGGCCTGGTGTCAGCTTAGGAGCTGCAGAGGCGTCGCCGGAGAGGGAGACGAACGGCGGCGAACACAGTTGAGATCGAAGGGGATCCAGTGGCTCCGTGCTCCCCAGCTCCAGCTGAGGCCTCCAGTAGATGAGGAAGACGACGGCGGAGCTGGCCGGCACGGTGGACGAGCACGGGGTCGCCGGTGGCCGCGGCTGAGCAGAGGCGCGGCGTCGACGGCGCTCGGTGGCCGGATCTGGAGAAGGGGAAGAGGCAGAGCGGGCGAGGGAGAGGACAGAGAAGTGATGGGAGGAGCCAGGGGGAGTGAATGGCCTCGCCCTTATCCCCTCCGGCTGTCGGTGGCGTCGGCACCGTCGCCGTGTCGCCGCCCGGCTGGCGTGCGCGCGCGGCCAGGGCGCGGCCGACACGGGGAGGAGGGAGACGTCGTGGGCTGCTGTTGGACTGGGCCTGCACACTGTGCACTTAGGCCCAGCCAACAGTAGCGTTTTTCTTTTTCTTATTTCTCTTCTTCCTTTTCTTTTATTCTTTTCTGTTTAGAAATAGATAGGGCTCTTCTGCATTTTTGTAAAATGTGAGAGTTGTCCCAAATATTGCAATGCAATATTCCCTTCCACCAAAAAGTGGTTTGGACAAATTTGGAAGCCATTTGAATTTGTAATGATTTTAAATGGATTTTAATATTCTGTTTTGGGGCTGTTTCATCTTGTTTGAGTCACTTGTCCAACTCCATTTATTTTGATGTTGATTTTAGAGATGTTCCTGGATTATTTGCCATTTAATGAACATTTTTCCAACAGGGTTTGATGAACTTCATATTTCACTTTTGAATTTGAATTGATTTTCAGATGTGAATTTGAATTGGATCATTAACCCATATGACTTGGCACTGCAAATGATCATGACTTGGCAATTTTAACAGAGTGTCACAGAGCTTATTACAAGGGGGTGTTACAAGTTCTCCTCCTCTAAAAGAAATTCTCGTCCCGAGAATTCAGGAGGTAGAAGGAAAGAGTCCGGGATATTCTTCCTGAAGATGATCCTCGCGTTCCCAAGTGGCTTCATCTTCAGTGTGATTCGACCACTGCACTTTTAGGATTCGACCACTGCACTTTTAGGAACTTGGTCGTCTTCTGACGAGTTCGACGTTCAGCTTCGTCGAGGATGCGGATTGGATGCTCCTTATAAGAAAGCTAGGTGGTATATATTTAGCAACAATATAATTAGCATAGTCAGCATACCAAGGGGTGTTATGACAGACATTTATTGCAGCTAATTGCTCATCAGGAAGACTATCATTAATAGGTTGTGGGTCATCAAGAATATTTTCTAACCTAGACAAGTTATCAGCTACGGGGTTCTCAGCTCCTTTTCTATCGGTGATATGCAAGTCAAATTCTTGTAGCAAGAGAACCCACCTAATGAGTCTAGGTTTAGCATCTTTCTTTTCCATAAGATATTTAATAGCAGCATGATCAGTGTGAACAATCACTTTAGAATCAACAATGTAAGATCTGAATTTATCACAAGCAAACACAACTGCTAATTTTTTTTCCAGTAGTAGCATAATTTCTTTGGGCACTGTCTAGAGTTTTGCTAGCATAATGGATAACATTTAGTTTCTTATCAACTCTTTGTTCTAAAATAGCACCAACAACATAATCACTAGCATCACACATAATTTCAAAAGGCAAGTTCCAATCAGGTGGTTGAACAATAGGTGCAGAAATTAAGGCTTTCTTAAGTGTTTCAAAGGCTTCTACACAATCATCATAAAAAACAAATGGAACAACCTTTTGTAAAAGATTTGTAAGAGGCCTAGAAATTTTAGAGAAGTCTTAAATAAATCTCCTATAAAAACCAGCATGACCAAGAAAACTACGAATATCTTTGATATCTTTAGGACATCACTACTGCAGGATGGTCCAAACGCGACAGTCCAATCAGAGACCCTCCGACGAAACTGTGTGCGATGCATCAATCACAAATGGTGATGTAATAAAACCGTCAAAAAAGATGCAAAACATTTGCGATGGCGGTGACATCAAACACTGTTCACATTGGAGTTGAGTGTGCGATGCGGGGCAAACGATTAATCCAACAAAACTGTTTGCGATGAGGCAGAACAACAGAAACGGGCAGCTAGATGAGGGTGTGTGCGATATACGGCATACAGTTCACTAGGATGAACTGTGTGTGATTAGGCAACACAATAAAAATGGTTCAACTGAACAAGATGTGTGTGATACGCGGCAAATAGGTCCGTAATCAGAAATGTGTGCGAAGACCAATAATAACACAGACAATTGCTGCTAATAAGCCATGTGATTTGCTCTGTCTATAGAAGAATAACATATATATATATATATATATATATATATATATATATATATATATATATAACTGAAATAAACATCCAATTACATAAGTGACTATATAGATCATTCGCACACACCTCAATAAACAATTGTATGCATTCTAAACTAGGAGAAACGATCATCTAATCATCTACTTCTTGTGACGCTCCCGCCACTGCCCTGTTGCTCGATCCCTCGTCTAGGGCAGGAAGAAGACACTCCCTCATGTCAACGATCCGCATGTACATCTCGTAGCTTGTGTACGCGTCCTTGGCCACGTACTTGACATGTTGTTCATCCAGTCTCTCATGCCAGACATTGTGCCAGGCGTTCTTGTCCTTCTTGCTCTCATCCTTCATCTTCATGTAGTAGGGGTCGATGATGGCCGAGGCGAGGTCAACCAAGGAGTTATGTTTGTTGTTGTCGCTGCCCCAGACCTTGTAGTGGTCCTGGATGTTGACAAGATTCTGGCATTTCATGCCCGAAACCTTGAGCGCTCTTAGATCGTTGGTGGTGTCCACCATAGCGAAACTGTAGTCGGAGCTGTTGATAAACCTGGAGAAACGCTCGCAAGGCCTTGTGGCCAGGTGGTAGTGGTAGACGAGGACGTCATGTCGCACGCACAACTGGGCGACGGCAACCTTCTGATCGTGCCCGGCACGACCGATGGTGTACTCGAGGTCGAAGCCGACCACTTGTACATGTCCTCGGCAAGCAACTGCTCCATAGTTTGGATGGAGCTCTCCACCGAGACCAGCTCGTTCATGTACACCACCGAGAGGGCCTTCCCCCTCATGTGGGTGTCCACTACGTGATGCGTGGTGAACTGCCTGCCGTTGTTGTCGTCGGCCGCTGGGAGCGCCATTGGAGCCACGGGGAGCGCCATTGGAACCGCTGGATGTCCTCTCTGTATGTGTCGTCGTGGATGTGCTTATTGTGTCATGTGGCGCGAGAGATGAAGGTAAATGGCCGCAGGAATAAATGGGGGCCGGGCGGCCTGGATTCTCGATGCGTCCGCATGGCAGTTTTTGCAGCGGGTAACTGCATCGTGGCGCCGCGCCCGGCGCAACCGCATGCACACGAACATGCATGATCGTGCGCCGGCCCCAAACACTGGCAGCGCGCGTGGAGGGACGAGGGCAGAGTGCCCGAAGGGACGCGAGAGCAGAGCGCGCGCGGCAGGACGCGAGCAGAGCGCGCCACAGCCGCCTCAACCGCAAGCAACCACACGCATAGAGCAGTTGAACACGCAGGAAATGGTCGTCTACAAGCCGGCCGACAGTTGCGTCGCTGCGTAGAGAGAGGCCGTGTGCTACTACCACCGTCTTGGTCTATTAGTCCCCTTTATATTATGTGCCATATTTTGACCTTAAATTTAACCAACAAAATGTTAATGCATGTTACAAAAATTATATAATTGGAAACTATGTTCAAATACGAATCCAACGATATAATCTCTGGCGACATGCATTCGTATTTTATTAGTTAAATCTCTAGTCAAAATTTGGCACAAAAATACATAGACGACTTATAAACCAGGACGGGGGTAGTAGGTAATTTAATCGCAAATGTTTTTTATTTTATTAACCGTATGTGTACGTGTCCTTTAGTCCTCCTCTCGCATGTCTTGTCACCCCGCTGCCGCAGACGGCTTAGAGCGCAAGCTTGAGCAGCGCGCGGGGGCGTTCTTTTGGCCAAACGGTGGTGAGCCCGTTCCCGCGCAACCGCGTAGGTTCCCGCGCAAGCTTCCCGCCCGACTCGGTGAAATCCCCCAAAATCCCAATGCTTACCGGCCTGCTATATAAACCCTCACGGCCGGCGAGTCCTATGTCGCATTTTCCCCTCCCTCCCTGTAGCTTATCTCGTCTGCTTCTCCCACAATCGCCAATGGCACCGGTCCGTCATCGTCGCTCAGCCACTCCGCCGTCATCAGAGGACAGCTTCAGCTGGGAGGCTACACCGCGGTGGCGGCGCAGTCCCTGACGTAGTGTAGTGCGTGTGGCGTCCCTGTTGGGTGTGCGCGGAACACCCACCACATGCTCCGCCACCGCTGGCCCGTTGGCAGCTGTTGCTGGCTGCCGTTGCCGCCACCCCACCATCTGCCGCCGTGGCCGCCACACCACCATCAAAAGCCAGGGCCATCGCCCGCTCCGCCATCGTGGCCCGAAGGCTGGAGGTGGTCGTTGTGGCCGCCGCCCCACTGCCGGTCACCGTGGCCATCACCCGCTCCGCCGCCGCGGCCCGAAGGCGGGAGGTGGTGTTCGTGGCCGCCACCCCATCGTCGGCCGCCGTGATCGCCAGCCCACCATCGATCGCCGGGGTCATCACCCGCTCCGCCACCGCCGCCCGAAGGCGGGAGGCGGAGGTGGAGGCCCGCACATGCGTCAGCGACCTTGCGTGCTACATCGAGTTCCTGCGGGAGGAGGAGGAGCGCCTCGTCGAGCACGCAAAGAGCCTTACCGCCGCCGTGGTCGTAGCACACGCCGCCATAGAGGCGAGGAATCAGGAGATCTACAAGGAGAACCACCGCTTTGAGAGGGGTCGTCTGGAGCGGCAGAGGGCGTTCGAGGTGAGCGTCGCTGAGGTGCAGCAGCGGCAGGCACCGTATTGCAGTTGTCCAGCTCGTCGGTAGGCTCCTTCTCCTCTGCCTCTTACTGAGCGCGCTCGGCAGAGGAGAGGCTGCCGGAAGTAGTACAAAGCCCCTCCGTAGTAGTAGTATTTAGGGGCTATTTTGTTCAGTTCATCTGACTATAGATGTGGTGGAACTGTACAACGTACTTAAAATTAGCTAGTATATATAGTTGAACTAGCTATTTCAGTACGTGGTTGGCAACAATTGGGGAAAAGTTTGGTCGGTTCAGCTGTTGAGTTGAACTGTTTGTATAAATAACGACTACTTAATCTATGAATGAAATCTATGCTTAATTACTGAATTTTAGTTTCAAAAATTAGATATTGCTAGTGATTTTTAGCTGCATATTTTGACAAATCGCAGTGCTACAAGGTTGACAAATGGCAATGTTACTAGATCAACAAATGTCAATCTTTCCAGTTTGACAAATGGCAATATACCCAATATGACAGATGCAAATCTTACCAAATTGTCTGTACGTGGTTGTACACGGGTCATCCAAAACAACCGTTTGCGTTGAAGGGATGTACAAATCCTGCTCGGCACATTTTCTCTTGGCTTAGCGCCGAAGTCTGGCTTTGCATACCGTATTCAATCTGAACCGTTTGCGTTGAAGAGATGCACAAATCCTGCACTGCGAATTTTCCATTGACTTACTGGGGAAAACCATAGCTCTCACTTTGCATACGGGTGTTCTATCTAAAACGTTTGCGATCAAGAGCTACACAAATCCTGCTCATCACATTTTCCCTTGGCTTCTTGGGGAAGCTGTTGGTTTGCATACGGGTGATCTAACTAAAACGTTTGCGATGAGTGGTTTATATTTAAAAACCATTGACATTTTTTTAAAAGAAAATCGTTTGATAAGTCTGTACATTAAGAGAGAAAAATGCAAGTTCATTCAAACCATATCTTTCATTCAATCACACTGCGAATTTATATTCATATGATCGAGATACAGTATTAAACCCAAAAAAACTATTTCCGACGGCGGCGGAGGCGGCGTGCCGCGCCGGCGTTGTCGTTGTCGTCCTCCGGGATGCCGTTGTTAAAGTCTTCAAGGCAGCACAAAATGTTCTTCACTTGGAAATCAAACATCATCTCGTCGCGCGATCGACGGGCGGGGCGCGGGAGGACGGCAACTGGCGACGCTGCGAGGTAGCGGTCGATGGCGGCGTCCCATGCTGCTGAGGGGGGCGCGGGCATGGGCGCGGCGGGTGCAGGCAAATGCATGGGGACCGGCACCGCGGTGGGTGCAAGGGAGCGCACGGGCACGGGCGCTGGTGCTGGCATGTACACGAGCTCACGCGGGTCCGCGGAAACCTCGCTGACCCCCGTGGCTTCCAGCTCTGCGATAGTGCTCGGCGACCAGCCCATCAATGCTACGGGGATGGGCTCTGGCGCAGGCGCGGGGATGGGAGCTGGGACGGGCGCGGGGCAGCAACCGCCGCGGCCAGCTCGTTAGGGCCATGTCCATGAGGCCCCATTCCTCCGTATTTTCTATCTCCTCTAGCTCGGAGTCGACTTCACCAAACTTGAAGACTAGTGGCAGATGATCCTTCTACGCCATGGCGTTGGTGGAGGTCTGCGGGAGGGAGGGGAATGGGAGGCGAACAGTAAGGCCGCCCGTATTAAACAGCGGCTCGGGCGCCATTAATGGAGAGGATGCGAGCAAGGCGGGCGGCCATGGAAGTCAAAGGGCTCGCTTCCCAGTGAGCCTGCGCAGCGTACAGCTTGCACGCTTCCCGGTGAGCCTGTGCATTGGAGGACAGCTTGCACGCCTCTCGGTCAGCCTGCGCACCGGACTGCGCTCGCACGCCTCCCGTTCAGTCAAGCAGTTGTCCGCACGGCACCTCCTATAGCCATTAAAAGAGAGACGCGTGGCGTCACGTGAATGGTTAACAGAACGCACATGATTTAAATTATACAAACGTTTGAGATGTTAAAGTGACAGCTATTTGTTTCAAAATGCCTTTGTTGTCTGTTATTCGAGTGCGCCTTCTCTCAAAATGGACACGAAAAATACCACAGCATGTCGGGTGCCATTCCATGATAGCATGCCAAGTTTCATGAATTTCAGACGAGTTTTGGATTTACTAGAATTTAAAAACAAAGTATCTCAACGTTTTACCAGCAATCAACAGTGCCCTGGTGTTTGAAAATCATTCCCATTTCTTGCATGGGACCTAAGCATGCACCCAAGGACACACATTTGATATGTCAACCCATTTTTCTGCACTGGAGCATGTGCATGTAGTTCAAATTTGAATTATGCACATAAAATGCCTAGAAAACCCAGTTAATGTATAAAAATGTCCAAGCGAACCTCGAAAAATCCCAAAAATTGACACAACACTCCTGTCGTTCTATGCTGACACTAGAAAATTTTTGAAAGCAAGAAGAGGCAACGGATATCGTTTCGTCCCCAAAGGTGACACGTTCCCTACCGAAACCATCAGGCTTGTTGTGAGAAGCTCTGGTTTGCAAGAAGCTTATACCCAAACCTGCCCCAAATGGGATAAAAATTTTACCACAGCATGTTGATGCCGCTCCATGATAGCATGTCAAGTTTCATGAACTTCAGATGAGTTTTGGATTTACTAGAATTTAAAAACCATGTATCTCAATGTTTGCGGCCGAGCAACGGTGGCAAGGTATTTGACATTCATTCCCATTTCTTGCATGGGACCTAAGCATGCAACCAAGGACACAGATTTGATTTTTCAACCAATTTACATGCACTGGAGCATGTGCCTGTAGTTCAAATTTGAATTATGCACATAAATGCATAGAAAACTCAGTTACTGTATAAAAATGTCCAAACGAACCCCAAAAAATTCCTAAAATTAACACAACACTCATGTTGGTCTATGTTGACACTAGAAAAAAATTTGAAATCAAGAAGAGGCAACGGATATCGTTTCGTCCCCAAAGGTGGCACGTTCCCTACCGAAACCATCAGGCTTGTTGTGAGAAGCTCTGGTTTGCGAGAAGCTTATACCCAAACCTGCCTCAAATGGGACAAAAATTTTACCACAGCATGTTGATGCCGCTCCATGATAGCATGTCAAGTTTCATGAACTTCAGACGAGTTTTGGATTTACTAGAATTTAAAAACCATGTATCTCAATGTTTGCGGCCGAGCGACGGTGGCAAGGTGTTTGACATTTATTCTCATTTCTTGCATGGGACCTAAGCATGCAACCAAGGACACATATTTGATATTTCAACCAATTTACATGCACTGGAGCATGTGCCTGTAGTTCAAATTTGAATTATGCACATAAATGCATAGAAAACTCAGTTAATGTATAAAAATGTCCAAACGAACCCCGAAAAATTCCTAAAATTAACACAACACTCATGTTGTTCTATGTTGACACTAGAAAAAAATTTGAAATCAAGAAGAGGCAACGGATATCATTTCGTCCAGAAAGGTGAAACGTTCCCTACCGTAACCATAAGGCTTGTTGTGAGAAGCTCTGGTTTGTAAGAAGCTTATACCCCAACCTGCCCCAAATGGGAAAATATTTTACCATGGCATGTTGATGCCGTTCCATGCTAGCATGTCAAGTTTCATAAATTTCAGACGTGTTTTCGATTTACTAGAATTTAAAAACCATGTATCTCAATGTTAGCGGCCGAGCGACGGTGGCAAGGTGTTTGACATTCATTCTCATTTCTTGCATGGGACTTAAGCATGCAACCAAGGACACACATTTCAATTTTGAACCCATTTATATGCACTGGAGCATGTGCATGTAGTTCAAATTTGAATTATGCACATAAATGCATAGAAAACTCAGTTAATGTATAAAAATGTCCAAGCGAACCCCGAAAAATCCCAAAAATTGACACAACACTCATGTTGTTCTATGTTGACACGAGAAAATTTTTGAAAGTAAGAAGAGGCAACAGATATTGTTTCGTCCCCCAAGGTGGCACGTTCCCTACCGAAACCATCAGGCTTGTTGTGAGAGAAGCTCTAGTTTGCGAGAAGCTTATACCCAAACCTGCCCCAAATGGGACAATATTTTTACCACGGCATGTCGATGCCGTTCCATGATATCATGTCAAGTTTCATGAATTTCAGACGAGTTTTCGATTTACTAGAATTTTAAAACCATGTATCTCAATGTTAGCGGCCGAGCGACAGTGTCAATGTGTTTGACATTCATTCTCATTTCTTGCATGTGACCTAAGCTTGCAACCAAGGATACACATTTGATTTTTCAACCCGTTTTTATGCACGGGAGCATGTGCATGTAGTTCAATTTTGAATTATGCACATAAATGCCTAGAAAACTCAGTTAACGTATAAAAATGTCCAAACGATCCCCGAAAAATTCCAAAATTTAACACGACACTCCTGTTGTTCTATATTGACACCAGGAAAAAATTGAAAGCAAGAAGAGGCGACGAATATCATTTTGTCCACAAAGGTGACACATTTCCCTAACGGAACCATGAGGCTTCTTGTGAGAAGCTCTGGTTTGTGAGAAACTTATACCATAACCTGCCCCAAATGGGACAATATTTTTTGCCCCAGCATGTTGATGCCATTCCATGATAGCATGCCAAGGTTCATGAATTTCAGACGGGTTTTGGATTTACTAGAATTACAACAGCAAGTACCTCAATGTTTGCCGGAGAGCCACGGTGCTGTGGTGTTCGAAATTCATCCCCATTTCTTGCATGGGGCATAAGCATAAACCCATGGACACATATATGATTTTGCAACCCATGTTGGTGCATCGGAGCATGTGCATGTAGTTTAATTTTGAATTGGGCACCTGAAATAGCTAGAAAACCAAGTTAATGTATAAAAATGTCCAAACGAACCCTGAATAATTCCAATTTTCTTACGACACACCTATAGATGCATGTTCACTGCAGATAAAAGTTCAGCAATTCAAACACCCTCCATTGCCGCTGTGACCCCATTATGTAATTCAAATCACGATGAAAAATCAAGTAGATCGCACACAGTTTATTATCACCAACCATGTGAGATGCAGTACAAAATATCTTGGAGCACCGTCAGAGTATAGTACGCCTATGGCTTACGCGAGAAGGTGCGCCGGCTACAGTCCACAGCCGGCATGTCAAGCACACTAGCTCGCTCCCCAAATATCATTTCACTGTTCAATCATCGCCGGTGAAAGATGGGGACGTGGACCCGCGTCGTGAGGGCAACTTCGGCGGCCCACTCCGGCGAGAGCGCGGCCGCAGCCGCCATGCGTGTGGCACCCCCGACTCAATCGTGCACTAATCATACACGCAAACATGCACGATCAAGCACAGGGACTCACGGGAAGATATCACAACACAACTCTAACACAAAATAAACGGAGATCCACAATATTACAGACCAGGGATCACGAAATCCGAATACATAAGTCAGACATACAAATATAATCTAAGTACAGACATAGTTAGACAAGTTTTGCCTTAAGAAGGCTAGCACAAACAACGACTCTAGATCGAAAGGCGTTGGCCTCCTGCCTGGGAGCCTCCGATCCTACTCCTGGTCGGCTGGCTCGATCCAGTAGTACGTACCCTCTGGACCCTCCTGGTAGTAAGCTCCTGAGGTGGCATCTGGCTCCGGGGCTCCATCGTCTGGTATATCATCAAGGTGGGGTATGGGGAAAAAGAGAAAATAAAGCAACCGTGAGTACTCATCCGAAGTACTCAGCAAGCAAGGATCTATACTACATATGCAACATTATCAATGGAAAAAGGCTGTATATGTGGACTAGGCTGCAGAAATGCCAGAATAGAGAGAAGGCCTAGTCCTCTCGAAGACTAGCATCTTCACGAAGCCATCATCTTGCAGCAGTAGAAGAGAGTAGAATAGCATTTTATTTAGCAAACATGTTGAAGCAAAGCCTAGAGATCCTTCCTCGACTCCCAGCGAGAAAGCGATCCCGAAGCTTTAATTAATTAGCAAGTATCCAGTTCAAATAGTAGATCGAGATACACAAACTGAGCGTCCTTTACCATAGGACCGGCTATCGATAGATTATTCATCCATGCAGGGGTACACTACTGTTACCCAACACGCTCGATCAACTCTGGCCGGACACACTTGCTGGGTAATGCCCGTCCTCGGAAGATCAACACAAAGCAACGCTCTACCTAGGCTCGGCAGAGAGGTCAGCACACCGGACTAACCTATGCACCCAGAGGTCTTGGGCCATCGCCCTGGGCACCCTGCGCGTTGCGAGACTGGCCGGGGTGCAGGCGTGACACTGAACTCGTCAGTGAAGTATCCAGCCCAATCCCGACAATCAGCCCGCACGGTGAATCGTGACGTCTGACGAGCTTTCGGGAGAAACGTACATCGCAGAGGGCCCCATAACCATAATCCCGCGTGGTGGTAGTGCGTATAGGGCACGTCGACCCACTCAGATCACACACCCAAATCCAATGGGCTGATTTAGTATCACGCGGAGACAATCAGAGTCTCTGAAGCTCCGTCACAATATCACACTCGAGTGCGCTTCCGGCACACTCGACATCATAGATCCCCAGCGGGTACCCACCAGGGTGGACCCGCCTATAACAAAGGTCAAAGTAACCGTGTGGTCATAACATCAAGGGGGGAAACCCGAGGAATCACCCTCGGCGGATTCCACTCGACGAAATAATCAGGGCGTATGAGGTATCACCCTCGAGGTTCACACTGAGGGGTTGCACGACAGAGTCGTACCGGAAGTGGAGAAGGAGGAATCACCCTCGATGACCACGACCGAACAGCTACACTGGAGAGTACTCATCAGGAGTGCGTTACGAGGTATCACCCTCAGCACTCGATAGTAACTATGCAGAGTCGTACAACTAAGGGGGTGAAGTGATGTGTTGGTCTCTGGTCGACGATCACATTGATCGAGTCGTCGATGATCAAGAAGGGGCAACAAGGGTAAGATGGTGGGGGTCACTGATGGTTCACTGCCAACCTATACTAAACAGTTTATCATAGGCAGGTAAGGTAACAATGGACAGGTTACAAGAGCAGGCTATGCATCAGAATAGGAACATACATTAACAGTAGCAAAATCTAATGCAAGCAGGAGAAATGGAATGGGTGATATCTGGATGCTCAAGGGGGGGGGGGGGCTTGCCTGGTTGCTCTGGCAAGAGAGAGAGGTCGTCAACGGGCTGCTCGTCAGTAGTGTAGTCGTACCCAGGTGCAGCGCGTCGGTCTCGGCGTCTATCGAGAGAGAAGGAGGGGGAGAGAAACAATAAATTCACGGCAATAATGCAAACAATATGTATGACATGCCTAAATAATATGCCGGGGTGTTTTACTGCCTAACTAAATGATTTAGTTAATTTAGGAATTTATCCGGATTTATTTAATCAATGTTTGGCACTATTCATTTATCGAAAACGGTCTAAAAGTTCAATGTTCATATAGCTAAGGGCATCTGACAAGAATACGGAGGGCGGATTCGGGTTCGTATCGAAATTCTGAGCAAGTTTCATATATAAATTATTTTCATCGGAGTTACGGTTTATTTAATATGATTTTCTAAAGTTTTTATTAATTTCTGGAATTTAAATTCAACATTATCCAAAACAGTGTAAGGTGACGTCAGCGTGACATGATGATGACGTCAGCAGGTCAACTGGTCGGCTGACCAGTCAAACCAAACAGGTGGGGCCCACATGTCATACACTGTGGCTTTAATCAGAGGGGTTAAATTAACTAATTGGGTTAATTAGCAGGTGGGGCCCATCAGTCAGTGTCTGTTTAGGATTTTAATTAACTAATTAACTAATTATCTATTTAATTAAATTAGTTTAACCAAGTGGGGCCCGCATGTCATAGACACAGGGCGGCCACGTCAGCAGTTGACCTGGTCAACAGGTCAACTAGGGCCCAGGGTCAGTGGCACGGGGCGGGGCCCACCCAGGCCAGGTCAGTAGCGGCCGGCGAGCTGGAGTAGCTCCGGCGAGCCAAAACGCGGCGGTGCGCGTCGGGCACAGCTCGGGTTTTGCGCACAGGGGGTCCCAGGGGCTGCGGTTGCTTGCGTTCGACGTGGCTCGACGTCGCGCGTCGAATGGCGGTGGTGCGGGGTGCTGGGGAGGCCGGAGCGGAGCGCCAGGAGCTCGCCGGCGGCGGGGTGGTTCGGGCGTGCGGCGGAGACGGGGGTACGGTGCGCAAATAAATGAGGCGAGGCACTAGGGAGGTCCTACGGGCGGCGGTGAGCAAAACGGGTAGCAGCACGGGGCCCAATGGTCGCCGGACGGTCGCCGGCGACGAGGTACGCGGTGGCGCACTCGGCTAAGGTGGAGGAGCTCGCTACGGGCGGCTAGAGGGGGCAGGGGAGGGCGCATCCGGCGCAGGGGCTCACCAGCGTTGCAGAGAAGGCCCGGGGACGGCTCGGGGAAGGACGACGGCGGCGAATCGAGGCAGTGTTTGACGGCGGCCATAGGGGAAGAAGGCGAAGCAGGCCGGCGATGCAGAGCTTCCGGGGCTCGGGATTGTGGTCGGGGAGGACGGGCTCGACGCGGCGGAGCTCGTGGACATGTCGGCGGGGCGAAAAGGTGGCGGAGGCCGCGCGGTTTAGCCATGGCCGTCCATGGCGGCGCTCGGGTGAAGTGGGGGGAGCGAGAGAGAGAGCGAACGGAGCGGCTAGGGTTCGTCCGCGGGGTGTGGGGAGCTGCTCTTTATCCACGGCGCGGGCGCGGTGCGCTGTCGAGCGGCGAGCGAGGGGGGCCTGGGGCGCACGCGCGGTGTTCGACAGCGGGGCGGCATGAGTAGTGCGGGAGGAGGGAGGAGGTGCGGGGTGGGCTGGGCCGGCGCTGTAGCGATAGGCCTAAGTGCACAGTAGCGCGTTTAGGCCTCTTTCTTTTTCTCTTTTCTGTTTTCTTTTCTTTACTGCTTTGCTAATTGTTTGGGCCCTAAATGGATTTTGTAAAAAGTGTGACCTAGTCCATAAATACCAGTGCATTATACCCTAACACCAAAAACAAGTTTTGGCAAAACATCATTTCATATTTGATTTAGATTAATTAAAAGGTTATTAGATATTATTGTCAGCCACTGTTAGAGGAGGTTTGGGTTACCTAATTAATTTATTAAATGTTGGTTACAATTTTAGAATGATCTCTGGAATATTTATTATTTAATGAACATTTTAGTTTCTATGTTGAACAACTTTTATTTTCCACTTTCATTTAAATTTGAATTTTGACTTAGGAGTTGAAATGCAATATGATGCTAATGATGATCATGCATTGTTGAACTTGCTGACTTGTCATTATCAAAGGTGATTACTGTGGCTAATGACATGGGGTGTTACAATGCGCGTGCTAACAAGGTGCATGAGCGCGGCCGCAATCTGCGACCGGGCGGCCAAGGCAGCCCAAACGGCCGCTGTTGCTTCTCAGGTGGCGGCAGCAACATCTGCCTCGGGGATAGCAACTGGCGAGAGCGGCACAACAGCTGTCCGTTCCGCAGGGGCGGTCTTAGCCCTGATGGAGGCCGCCCACGACCATGTCGAGGCCGCCCACGCCCAGCTCTTGGCGGTCACAGCACAAATCGAACGAAGCTTCTCCGACAACGGTCGGCAACCCACGGCTGAAGAGTTGGCAATCGCCGAGAGCGTTCGAGCTGCCGTCCGTTCCTCCGCCGCATACCTTGCCACGACGGAGCCCGTCCAAGCCCAGATCGTGGCCATCCATGCCCAGCTCGTGGTGGCCTTTTCCAAAGAGATGGCGGACGCGGATGGCGAGATGCTTGCCGAGTATGGTGCGATGGATGCCATGGAGCCCCTTCCCCAGGAGACCGTCGGGCGCGAGCTGGACATGGAGGAGGCGGCGGAGATTGACGAGCACCAGCCGTAGTAGTACTCTTTGTTTTGTTTAATTAAGAGCGCCGGTCTTTAATTTGTTAGAGTAATGTTTAGGTCAGCTAGCTCTGTTTAATTGCTGAACTTGCTCGATTAAGAAGTGTGGGTATGTTGTAGTCTCCTTTGTGTACCCAAATTATGCAATGACGTGGATGACCACTATAACCAGGGAAATTCGAACCAAAATTTTTGACGTTCAAACTCATCACACACGGGTTAAGCTATATGAATCGTTTGTGATGTTCACATATCGTACACAGTGCTGAATAAGGGACCGTGTCTGATGATACTTTGCGCGCCAGTTTTTTTGTTGCACCGTGGAAATATCTACCTCCCCGCCCCCTCCCCCTTACCAAAAGCCACATTTCCCCTGTTTCCGCCTTCCTTTCCAAGTTGAAACCTTCACTCCTTGCTTGCAGCGCCACCTCCTCGCTGGCGACCCTCCTTCACGCTGCTCGGCCTCGTCTATCCAGGCAGGTAATCCACACCCGACCCCCATCCTCCTCCTCCTTCCACTTCCCACATGCCCCGACCGCCGGCGTGACACCTTCCACCCAAATGACCGACCCCTCCCCCAAATAAGTGCCGCCCTAAGCCATGGTGCACGCAGTATAGCCAGGAGCTCAAGGAGCATTTGGCAGCGGAGAAGCAAATCGCGGCCGCACGGGTGGATGAGGTCACGATGGCTGCCATTCGTGCCGACCCCCAGATCTTGGAGGAGCACCTCGCCGTCGAGGCCATCGTCGATGCCTCGCGCGCCGACGCCGCGACGTGGTTGGCAGCTTTAAACGACAATTCGTGGTGTTTTCTCGAGGCCACCCTCGGTGCCTTCGACAAAGACTACGAGGTGTTTTCTCAGCGTGCACGTGCTTACCTCAACTCGAGAGCCAGCAGGTTGGTGCCTGGAGCGGCTCAGGCAACTCACCACTACGACGAGGGCACCCACGATGTGGAGGCCACGCCCTCTTCCATGTCCAATTCCAATCATCATTGATATCTCCGACGATGAGGAGTAGCTTGTCTTATTAGCTCACTATAAGGACCCATGTTCAGTTTGCTAGCTACGCCGGTTAAGCATGCTCGGTTTACCCGTTGCATGTGCTGCTCCTGCCTTTTCTTAACAAATTCTAGTGAATTGTGCTATCTACTTTTACCATGCAATCTGTTGCTCTAGTGTATATGTTCTATATGTCGTGCAATGTGGTGCTCACTTATTAACTGTTTGGTTAATTAGTTGTCGTCTTCAGTTAAATGTTTGGTTCAATTCTGCAAATGTGATGTTCAATTCTTCAGGCTGCAATTTTGTATTGTCTTCCATGTGAGAAATAAATCAAATTTATCTTTACAAAATACATGAGAAACAAATACAATTGCTATATTTCCAAGTTGTCAAGCATGCTTGGTTTGGTTAACTGTCTGATCTTCTAGTATGTTATACATTGTGCAATGTGGTGCTCAGTTAACATTTGGTTCATTTGTTGTGGTGTTTAGTTAACTGTTTGGTTCAATTCTGCAATGCGATGTTCAATTGTTGTGGGTGCATTCTGTTATTGTATACCATGTGAGAAATAAATCGAATTTGGTTGTACTAAATACATGAGAAACAAATACAATTGCTATATTTCCAAGGTGTTAAGCATGCTTGGTTTGGTTAACTGTCTGATCTTCTATTAGGAGTATGTTATATTGTGCAATGTGGTGCTCAGTTAATGTTTGGTTCATTTGTTGTGGTGTTTAGTTAACTGCTTGGTTCAATTCTGCAATGCGATGTCCAATTGTCGTGGGTAGAATTTTGTATTGTTGTGCATGTGAGGAATAAATCGAATTTGGCTGCACTTAATACATGAGAAACATATACAACTGCTATATTTCCTAGTTCTTAATGATGCTTGGTTTGGATAAATGGGTTTTCCATGTGGCTTGAATTAATCTGATGAATCTGTAATGTGCTTATTTTTCATCAACATATTTTACTGATAGCATGCGAACCCTCACTTAACCTGATGACTAACTACCTTATATGTGTTGCAGGGAAACAATGGGAAGCACTGATGTTTACAATCGAGGTTTGCACATGCATGGTCCTTTGTCTAATAGCACATTATTGTGCAATTGCAGGAACCATTCTAATATTTAGGTTTTTAACAATTTGGTCTTGCACATGTAGGTCCTGCTGTCAGAGGTTTTGACCCACTGTTCGACCCTTTTTGCATATGGGGAAATGAGTTGTCCATGAATATCAGTCAAGTCAAGAAACTCAGAAAGATTGTTAGGATAAAGAAATTAGCGGGAAAAAAAAGATCTTTGTCTGCACAATGAAGAAGACGTCAATTCACTACAAGATGGTACTAACTATTATACCTTGCCTTTTTTTATTCCTTTGCCTCATTTCCAATATAGAGAAGATATTTATGCACATCCTTGTTTTCGGGCCTTTCCAAAGCAGTTCACTGATGATTACCTCTCAAACCACCTGTATGGTCAGGAGGCGAGGAAGGTTTTCATACAACACCCATGGTTCAATATTGAAGTGTTCCTGAAGAGGACGAAGGATGGACGGTCAATCATCCACAGGCACTGGCCTAAAGTTGCAAAGACCTTCAACATCAATGAAGGCTCAATATTCGCCTTCCGCTTCAGCAGTTTTCCAGATGAGATGCATTTGTCTATGTATCGTCTATGATGCTAATTTCGAAAGGTTATAGATGTTGCATGTGAAACTTGGTGCTGGTGCAGTTGTGTAATGGGGGAGCTGAGTGCTGAAGCTATATGATGTTGTACTCTGATGTATTTCAATTATGAAATCCTGCTTCCTTAATATGGAAATGAAATATATTGTGTGCTTAATATGAAATGTCAATTAGATTAATAAATGGATTATTAATAATAGGGCAATTAGCCTGCTAATGGTAATTAGCCTGCTAATTGGGTTTTTCTATTGCAAACGGTTATTGAGAAAACACCGTGGGCGATGACCTCAGGCAACGCACATAGTTTCTAGGAATAAATCGTGTTGGATCAATGAACAATCACATACGACATCCTCGTGAAAACTGTTTGCGTTAGGCCACCTTGCGCAAACGTTTACCACATAAAAACTGTGTGTGATGGACAGCCTTTGCCACACAGTTTCTTCTACGCACCGTGTGTGATGCATTGAATAACGCAAACAATAAAATTGTTAATATTGTGTGCAATGGCAACGCTATCACAAACGATTTAATGGGGAAAATTGTGTGTGATGTACCTGCGAACGGAAACATTTTCCTTGGAGTGACTGTGTGGGATGTATATACGAACGGAAACGTACTTCTTGGATTAACTGTGTGGGATATACATACTAACAAAAACGTATTCCTTGGATTGACTATGTGGAATGTACATACGAACGGAAACGTTTAGCGAGGACTGACTGTGTGGGATGTACTTACGACCGGAAACGATTTGGCCTGTATAATTGTATTTTTTAAGCACAACTGTACATATAACCGTATTTGATCGCTCGCCGGTCGCACACGGCCTCATTTTGCCAAGCGTGTGTGCCAGGAGGGCATATCCCTGACGGTTTCTGGGTCGTGTGGGAAGGACCCCCTATCGCAGTCACTCACTTGGCGACGGTTCGAAACGCCGTCGCGGAAAGGGGTTAAAAACCATTTGTATAGCACCTCGATGTACCAGTGCATGGCATTTTCTCAGTTGCATCAACTTTAGCTTTATCCACCTCAATACCTCGTTCAAAAATTTTATGTCCCAAGACAATACCTTCATTAACCATAAAGTGGCACTTCTCCCAATTCAAGACAAGATTGGTTTGCTCGCATCTCTACAAAACTCGATCAAGGTTGCTTAAGCAATCATCAAAAGAAGTTCCGTAAACGGAAAATTCATCTATGAAAACCTCAACAATCTTTTCACAAAAATCAGAGAATATAGCAGTCATACATCTTTGAAAGGTAGTAGGTGCATTGCATAAACCAAAAGGCGTACGTCTATAAGCATAAGTTCCAAAAGGACAAGTAAAGGTGGTTTTCTCTTGATCAGATTGTGAAACAGGTATTTGAGAAAAACCAGAATATCCATCGAGAAAACAAAAGTGTGTGTGCTTAGATAATCTTTCTAGCATTTGATCAATAAAAGGCAGAGGGTAATGATCTTTTCTAGTTGCTTTATTTAATTTTCTAAAATCAATTACCATTCTATAACCAGTGACAATTCTTTGTGGAATAAGTTCATTTTTATCATTAGGAACAACAGTAATACCTCCTTTCTTAGGGACACAATGAACATGACTTACCCATCTACTATCAGCTATGGGATAAATTATACCTGCTTCCAGAAGCTTCAGTATTTCAGTTCTTACCACTTCTTTCATTTTAGGATTCAACCGTCGTTGGTGATCAACAACAGGTTTAGCATCAGGTTCCATATTAATCTTGTGTTGACAGAGAGTGGGACTAATGCCCTTAAGATCATCAAGAGTATACCCAATAGCAGCACAGTGCTTCATTAGAATTGTCAATAATCTTTCTTCTTCATGTTCTGAAAGGTTAGCACTAATAATAACAGGATATATCTTTTTTCTCATCAAGATAAGCATAGTTCAAAGTGTCTGGCAATTGTTTTAATGCAAACACAGGATCACCTTTAGGTGGAGGAGGACCTCCTAGAGTTTCAATAGGCAAATTGTGTTTAAGCAGAGGTCGTTATTCAAAGAAAATTTTATCTATCTCATTTCTTTCATGCATATGCATATCATTTTCATGGTCTAGCAAATATTGTTCTAGTGGATCAGTAGGAGGCACAGCAATAGAAGCAAGACCAATTATTTCATCCTTACTAGGCAATTGTTTCTTATGATGTTTTCTACTAAACTTGGAAAATTTAAACCCATGAGACTCATCACCAAAACTAACACCGACGGTTTGTTTCTCACAATCTATTTTAGCATTAACGGTGTTCAAGAAAGGTCTACCAAAGATAATGGGACAAAAGTCATCTTGTGGGGAACCAAGAACAAGAAAATCAGTAGGATATTTTATTTTCCCACACAAGACTTCAACATCTCTAACAATCCCAAGCGGTGTGATGGTGTCTCTATTAGCAAGCTTAATAGTAACATCTATGTCTTCCATCTCAGTGGGTGCTATGTCATTCATAATTTCTTGATATAAGGTAAAGGCAATAGAACTCACGCTAGCACCTAAGTCACATCAACCATGATAACATTGACCTCCTATTTTGACTGAGACAACAGGCATGCCAACAACAGGTCTATGTTTATCTTTTTCATCAGGTTTAGCAATTCTAGCAGCTTCATCACAAAAGTAAATAACATGCCCATCAATATTTTCTTCCAAGAGATCTTTAACCATAGAAACACTAGGTTCTACCTTGATTTATTCAGAAGGTTTAGGTGCTCTAATATAGCTTTTATTGACCATGGTTAAGACCTTAGCATGTTCCTTTATCATAACAGGGAAAGGTGGTTTTTCGATGTAAGCGGTAGGAACAACAGGGTCAACATTATAAATGATAGTTTCATCTTTAACCACAACCGGTTCTTTAATTTCTTCTTTAATAGGTGGGTGATATTTAAACCACTTCTCTTTAGGGAGATCAACATGAGTAGCAAATGATTCACAAAAAGAGGCTACTATCTCAGAGTCAAGTCCATATTTAGTGCTAAACTTTTGAAAAGTATCGGTATTCATAAAAGATTTAACACAATCAAACTTAAGCTTAATACCTGACTTTTTACCTTCGTCGAGTTCCCAATCTTCAGAGTTGCATTTAATTCTTTCTAAAATATCCCACCTGAATTCAATAGTCTTCTTCATAAAAGAACCAATACAAGAAGTATCGAGCATGGATTGATCATCACGAGAAAGCCGAGCATAAAAATTCTGAATAATAATTTCTCTTGAGAGCTCATGATTTGGGCATGATTATAACATTAACTTAAGCCTCCCCCAAGCTAGAGCGATACTTTCTCCTTCACGAGGCCAAAAATTATATATATAATTCCGATCATGATTAACTAGATGCATAGGATAAAAATTTTGGTGAAATTCCAATTTCAAACGATTCCAATTCCAAGATCCAATATCATCGCATAGCCTATACCATGCCATTGCTTTTCCCTTCAAAGATAAAGGGAAAACCTTCTTCTTAGCTTCATCTCTGGGTAAACCTGCAAGCTTAAATAATCCACAAATTTCATCCACTGCACATATATCAAGTGCATATCAGGATGTTCAGTTCCGTCTCCTGCATAAGGATTAGCTAGCAGTTGTTCTATCATACCCGAAGGAATTTCATAACCAATATTGTCAGTAGGTGTGGTAGGTTGAGGGGCAACTAATTGTGGTTCCAGACGAGGTGAAGATACCCCGAACAAACCCCTCAAAGGATTGTTCTCCATAGTAACAAGTGACAATAAATTTCAGCACGTAGTAATAGTTTTTCCTTACCGATTTCCACTTACCAAGAGCGCTTCACTCCCCGGCAGCGGTGCCAGAAAAGCGCCTTGATGACCCACAAGTATAGGGGATCAATCGTAGTCCTTTTGATAAGTAAGAGTGTCGAACCCAATGAGGAGCAGAAGGAAATGACAAGTAGTTTTCAGCAAGGTATTCTCTGCAAGCACTGAAATTATAAGTAACGAGTAGTTTGATAGCAAGATAATTTGTAACGAGCAAATAATGGTAACGGTAAAAAAAGTGCAGCAAGGTAGCCCAATCATTTTGAGGCAAAGGACAGGCCAAAACGGTCTCTTATGATAAGCAAAACATTCGTGAGGGTACACGGGAATTTCATCTAGTCACTTTCATCATGTTGGTTTGATTCGTGTTCGCTACTTTGATAATTTGATATGTGGATGGACCGGTGCTTAGGTGCTGTTCTTACTTGAACAAACCTCCTACTTATGATTAACCCCCTCGCAAGCATCCGCAACTACGAGAAAAGTATTAAGATAAAATCTAACCATAGCATTAAACTTTTGGATCCAAATCAATCCCTTACGAAGTAGCGCATAAACTAGGGTTTAAGCTTCTGTCACTCTCGCAACCCATCATCTAATAACTACTCCACAATGCATTCCCTTAGGCCCTAATAAGGTGAAGTGCCATGTAGTCGACGTTCACATGACACCACTAAGGGAATCACAACATACATATCATCAAAATATCGAACACATATCAAGTTCACATGATTACTTGCAACTAGATTTCTCCCGTGACCTCAAGAACAAAAGTAACTACTCACAAATGATAATCATGCTCAAGATCAGAGGGGTATTAAATAGCATAATGGATCTGAACATATAATCTTCCACCAAATAAACCATATAGTAATCAACTACAAGATGTAATCAACACTACTAGCCACCCACAAGCACCAATCTAAGGTTCCGGTACAAAGATTGAACACAAGAGATGAACTAGGGTTTGAGAGGACATGGTGCTGTTGAAGATGTTGATGGAGATTGCCCTCCCCAAGATGGGAGAGTTGTTGGTGATGATGATGACGATGATTTCCCCCTCCGGGAGGGAAGTTCCCCGGTGGAATCGCTCCGCCGGAAGGCAAAAGTGCTCCTGCCCAAGTTCCGCCTCGAGACGGCGGCACTTCGTCCCGAAAGTCCTCTCCTTATTTTTTTCTAGGTCAAAAGGACTTATATACCAGAAGAGGGGTACCGGAGGTGGGCCGAGGAGGGCACAACCCACCAGCGCGCGCCCAGGTGGGTTGTGCCCACTAGGTGGGCCCCCTCTGGTAGTTATTTGCTTCAATAATTCTTATATATTCCATAAAAAATCTTCGTGAAATTTCAGCTCATTTGGAGTTGTGCAGAATAGGTGGCCTGATGTAGCTTTTTCAGGTCCAGAATTCCAGCTGCCGGTATTCTCCCTCTTTGTGTGAACCTTGCATATTATGAGAGAAAAGGCATTAGAATTACTCCAAAAAGCATTATTATGCATAAAAACATTATAAATAACAGTAGGAAAACATGATGCAAAATGGATGTATCACTTTCTATTTACTTTACGCAATTTCTATTTTATTTGAGTCTCCATCTTCTCCTATAAAGCACCAACTAAGGGGCACTATGATCGTACTCGAGCATTGGGTATAGCTAATATGCGAGTGTGTTTCATGAATGGATCAATGATTGAGCATAATGGGCTTGGGATAACTCGCTTTAGTGTTGATATTTTGAAAGACATGGTTGCTTGTTGATATGCTTGAGTATTGGAATCTTCATGTCAAAACTAGACTATTGCTTTGAATCATAAAAAACTCCAAATGTCCATGCTACAAAGAAAAGAAAATGTGATGAACATGTTAGGCAGCATTCCACATCAAAAATTCTGTTTTTATCATTTACCTACTCGAGGACGAGTAGGAATTAAGCTTGGGGATGCTGATACGTCTCCAACGTATCTATAATTTTTGCTTGTTCCATGCTGTTATATTATCATTCTTGGATGTTTTACAATCATTTTATAGCAACTTTATATCATTTTTTGGGACTAACCTATTGACATAGTGCCCACTGCCAGTTGTTGTTTTTTGCTTGCTTTTTACTTCGCAGAAAATCAATACCAAATGGAGTCCAAATGCAGCGAAACTTTTTGGAGATTTTTCTGGACCAGAAGGAGCAACATGGGCCAAAGAAGTACCAGAGGGGTGCCCCGAGGGGGGCACAACCCACCTGGGCTCGCCTAGGGGCCCAAGCGCGCCCTGGTGGGTTGTGCCCACCTCGGTGGCCTCCCGCACCGCCTCTTTGCTCTATAAATACCCCAATATTCCAAAAACCCTAGGGGAGTCGACGAAACACAATTCCAGCCGCCGCAAGCTCCAGAAACACCAGATCCAATCTAGACACCATCACGGAGGGGTTCATCATCCTCAGTGGTGCCTCTCCGGTGATGCGTGAGTAGTTCATTGTAGACCTTCGGATCCGTAGTTAGTAGCTAGATGGCTTCCTCTCTCTATTTTGATTCTCAATACAATGGTCTCTTGGAGATCTATTTGATGTAACTCTTTTTGCGGTGTGTTTGTTGGGATCCGATGAACTTTGAGTTTATGATCAGATCTATTTTTTATCCATGAAAGTCATTTGAGTTTCTTTGATCTCTTATATGCATGATTACTTATAGCCTTGTATTTCTTCTTCGAATCTTTGGTTTGGTTAGGCCGATTAGATCGATTTTTCTTGCCATGGGAAGAGGTGCTTTGTGATGGGTTCGATCTTACGGTGCTCAATCCCAGTGACAGAAGGGAACATGACACGTATGTACCGTTGCTATTAAGGATAACAAGATGGGGTCTATTCCTACATGAATAAATCTTGTCTACATCATGTCATCGTTCTTATTGCATTACTCCGTTTCTCCATGAACTTAAAAAACTAGATGCATGCTGGATAGCGGTCGATGTGTGGAGTAATAGTAGTAGATGCAGGCAGGAGTTGGTCTACTAATCTTGGACGTGATGCCTATATAATGATCATTGCCTGGATATCGTCATAATTATTTGAAGGGATAATTGATTTTATGCCCCTAGTTGGGTCACACTCGGCAGGTTTACCCCTAGTTTTCAAAAACACTCGTTCACGCCCAAACCACTTTGTTCGTCTTATGCTTTTGCCCTTTGACCGTTTGACCATGAATTCAAAAAATTCATAACAAATTCATACTAACTCAGAAAAATGTGAATAAGATATCAAAATGTTAAGAAAAACATCAGCTATATGTGCATGTGATTTGCGCTCATGAAAAAAGTGTTGGGAAGTTCACATCTCAGTTTGAGATCATATGATCTCAACATGAATAGTAAAATCTAAAAAAAATGAAAAACAATTCAAAAAAAGCTTAAATTTTTTTGTGGCCAACATTGGCCAATGTTTTGAGTGCTTGCCAAGTTTCATCAGGGAATGACATTCAGGGAAGTCGTGGCCAAAAAACAAAATTAGCACTACAAAATGCTTTTGTTTTCGAGCATCGGTTTTGTTTTTTTCATCACGACTTCCATGAATGTCATTGCCTTATGAAACTTGGCAAGAACTCAAAACATTGATCAATATTTGACACCTAAAAAATTCAGAATTTTTAGAATTTGTTTTCAATTTTTTCAGATTTTACTGTTTAAGATGAGATCATAGGAGCTCAATCTGAGATGGGGACCTCCTAACACATTTGTCATGAATGCAAATAACATGCACATCTAGGTGATATTTTTATGAACATTTTGTTATCTTATTCGCATTTTTCTGACTAAGTACGAATTTGTTATGATTTTTTTAAAGTGATGGTCAAACGGTCAAAGGGCAAAAGCATAAGACGAGCAAAGTGGTTTGGGCAGGAACGAGTGTTTTCGGAAACTAGGGGTAAACTTGCCGAGGGGGACACAACTAAGGGCACATAATTAATTATCCCTTATTTGAAGTTCTATCAATTGCCCAACAGTAATTTGTTTACCCACCGTATGCTATTTTTCTCGAGAGAAGCCACTAGTGCAATCTACGACCCTCGGGTCTATTCTTCTTCATATTTGCTTTCCGATCTATTATTTGCCACTTTTATTTTCAGATCTATATTTCAAAAAACCCAAAAATACCTTGCTGCACTTTTTATTTACTACTTTTATTTCGTGTTTATTCGAGATCTATTTATCCAATCTATCATAATTTTTCTCCCATCCACGTGATAATTTCTGGCACCGTTACCCGAAAGGGATTGACAACCCCTTTAACACGTCGGGTTGCAAGTATTTGTTCTTTGTGTGTAGGTACTGTTTACATAGTGTTGCTTGGTTCGCCTACTGGATTGATACCTTGGTTTCATAACTGAGGGAAATACCTACCGTAGCTGTGCTGCATCATCCCTTCCTCTTTGGGGAAATACCGACGTACTTCAAGTGACATCAAGCACTGGCACCTCTACAAATCCCTACTTCCCTCTGCGAAGGGCCTATCTATTTACTTTATGTAATTTTTATTTTTATTTGAGTCTCCATCTTCTCTTATAAAGCACCAACTAAGGGGCACTATGATCATACTTGAGCATTGGATGTAGCTAATATACGAGTGTGTTTCATGAATGGATCAATGATTGAGCATGATGGGCTAGGGATAACTTTCTTTAGTGTTGATATTTTGAAAGACATGGTTGCTTGTTGATATGCTTGAGTATTGAAATCTTCATGTCAAAACTAGACTATTGCTTTGAACCATATAAAAGTCCAAATGTCCATGCTACAAAAGAAAAGAATATGTGATGAACATGTTAGGCAACATTCCACATCAAAAACTCTATTTTTATCATTTACCTACTCGAGGACGAGTAGGAATTAAGCTTGGGGATGCTGATACGTCTCTAACGTATCTATAATTTTTGCTTGTTCCATGATGTTATATTATCATTCTTGGATGTTTTACAATCATTTTATAGCAACTTTATATCATTTTTTGGGACTAACCTATTGACATAGTGACCAGTGCCAGTTGCTATTTTTTTGCTTGTTTTTTACTTCGTAGAATATCAGTACCAAACGGAGTCCAAACGCAGCGAAACTTTTTGGAGAATTTTTTTGGACCAGAAGACACAACATGGGCCAAAGAAGTGCCAGAGGGGAGGCCCGAGGTGGGCACAACCCACCAGGGCGCGCCCAGGGGGGCTTGATACATCTCCAACGTATCTATAATTTTTGATTGTTCCATGCTATTATATTATCTGTTTTGGATGTTTTATATGCATTAATATGCTATTTTATATTATTTTTGGGACTAACCTATTAACCTAGAGCCTAGTGCCAGTTTCTGTTTTTTCCTTGTTTTTGAGTTTCACAGAAAAGGAATAACAAATGGAGTTTAAACGGAATAAAACTTTACGATGATTTTTATTGGACCAGAAGACACCTACGAGACTTGGAGTCGAAGTCAGAAGACCCACGAGGCGACGGCAAGCCGTAGGGGCGCGCGCCCTAGGGGGGCGCTGCCCTGGCTTCGGGCCCCCTCGGGAGTCCACCGACCTACCTCTTTGTCCTATAAATTCACATATATTCCAAAACCCTAGGAGAGAGCCACAAAAATACTTTTCCACCGCCACAACCTTCTATTCCCGTGAGATCCCATCTTGGGGCCTTTTCCGGCGATCTGCCAGAAGGGGATTCGATCACGAAGGGCATCTACATCAACCCTATTGCCCCTCCGATGAAGCGTGAGTAGTTTACCTCAGACCTACGGGTCCATAGCTAATAGCTAGATGGCTTCTTCTCTCTCTTTGATTCTCAATACCATGTTCTCCTCGATGTTCTTGCAGATCTATCCGATGTAATATTCTTTTGTGGTGTGTTTGTCGAGATTCGATGAATTGTGGATTTATGATCAGTTTATCTATGAATATTATTTGAATCTTCTCTGAATTCTTATATGCATGATTTGATATCTTTGTATTTCTCTTCAGATTATCGGTTTGGTATGGCCAACTAGATTGGTATTTCTTGCAATGGGAGAGGTGTTTAGTTTTGGGTTCAATCTTGCGGTGTCCTCACCCAGTGACATAGTAGGGGTAGCAAGGCACGTATTTTATTGTTGCCATCAAGGATAAAAAGATGGGGTTTTCATCATATTGCTTGAGTTTATCCCTCTACATCATGTCATCTTACTTAAGGCATTACTCCGTTCTTTATGAACTTAATACTCTAGATGCATGCTGGATAGCGGTCGATGTGTGGAGTAATAGTAGTAGATGCAGAATCGTTTCGGTCTACTTGACACGGACGTGATGCCAATTGATACGTCTTAAATGTATCTATAATTTTTGATTGTTCCATGCTGTAATATTATCATTCTTGGATGTTTTACAATCATTTTATAGCAACTTTATATCATTTTTTGGGACTAACCTATTGACATAGTGCCTAGTGCCAGTTCCTGTTTTTTTCCTTGTTTTTTTACTTCGCAGAAAATCAATACCAAACGGAGTCCAAACGCAGCAAAACTTTTTGGAGATTTTTTATGGACCAGAAGGAACAACTTGGGTCGAAGAAGTACCAGAGGGGTGCCCCGAGGGGGGCACAACCCACCTGGGCACGCCTGGGGGCCCAGGCGTGCCCTGGTGGGTTGTGCCCACCTCGGTGGCCTCCCACACCGCCTCTTTGCTCTATAAATATGTAGCTACCCGATCCCAATGGATCGAAGTCTCTGTGCTTAAGTGTCATCCCTGGATCGGTATGCTGACACACACAGTACTCGAGGATTTATAACAGAGTTCAATCACACACTTATTACATCGAAATCCTCATAAAGAGTATTTATTACATAAATATGGCTAAAGGCCAACTAAATAAAATAACTGCGGAAGCTTCGAAGATAAATGAGTCCATCAACTCCAACGGCATAGCTGAGTGCATGACAACGACCTATCGCACCTTACTCTTCGTCTGAAAATTCTGCAACATGATACGTTGCAGCCGTGTAGGTCAGCACATGGAATATGCTGGCAAGATAACACTATAGATCAATGAATGAATAACAACTATCACTACATGCAATATATGGCTGGTGGAAGCTCTAAGTTTAACATTTGCGTAAAGCCAATTTTTCCCTACAACAAAGGAATAAATTTTATATACTACCAAGTTTATGCCATTATTGAGAAGGTTCCTCCAACTCAATCCCAAAAGAATATTAATAACCCAACAATTTCATTAAGTAAAGTGATGAGATCAAACCAATAATTCAAATACCAGATACTCAAGATGTCCATAACCGGGGACACGGCTAATCATGATTAGTTTATACACTCTGCAGAGGTTTGCGCACTTTTCCCCACAAGACTCGATCTCCTCCATTGGATTTCTTGCACTACACGGTGTTTGAGAAACGGATGACCGAGACACAGTCTTTCCGAAGCGTTAACTCTTTACTCTGGGTAGACCGTACCACCTACTTTCCCCTACATCTACTAGCCTACAACTGAAAGAGGTCACACAACATACTCAACTATGCCAGAGCCCATAATGGCTTGTGGCTGCACACGGAAGTTTCTAGCATGAATAATCTTATGATCCCTTTGAGCCTGGGTGGCATTCCATAGGATGATCACACGGGTACTCCGGGATATCCTAGGACAACACTGGATTCTCCACGTGCCCGCAACCAATCCACCCAGATGTGTATTAATGTAGCCACCTTAAGTTTCCCTTAGTTAGTATTACTCTCTCAACTTTCATGAATCTCACATACCAATCCACGTCTACGAGCATAGCAAAGCAGTATGAGCATAACGTATATTCCCGGGGTTGATAAAAGATAATAGGTTCCTACCTCATCAACTACTTAACAATCCCACAGGTTACCAATCTTACTCATGCAATGTTTGAGGGTTGAAACTAATGCATAAAACTGGGTAATAAAGGGATATGGTCAAAGTGTAACTTGCCTTGCTGACGATCGGAAAACCCTAGAGATTCGTAGTAGCAAGCTTCGCACTCCGGATACTCTATCGTAGACAAACAATAGCATACATAAGCACTCAAGCATAAGATGCAAAGGTAAAACCAAATAAAAAGATCTAAATAGAAAGTTCAAGTGAAGAGCTTCGATTTGCAAAAAGAATCGATCAAACCGGAATTACGAAACTCAAACTACGATCAAAAGAAGTTCAAATTCAAATCTGTTTGAAACCAAATTTTAAATTTTCAAAAACATGTTCAAGTTGATTATCTGAACAGAGGGGATCGAGACGAAGAATTTGGCGTTGGTTTCATTGGATTTGGATAAACGGGCAAAAAGTTGTGAGGGTTTAAAGATCAGGGACTAATCTGCGAAGAAAATAACTACGTATAGGTCCCTGGCCGAAAACTAAACAGAAAAAGAAAAATTCTATCGGACGAACATCCGCTAACAGAGACTAACGAACGAAAACGTTCGTTGGCAGATCTAAACGAGTGAACGTTCGCTATTTAAATGTACTAATAAAATAAAACCGATCTATACGGAAAACCGAAGAAAAACCCGAAGAAAAACCGAGCGGTTTATACCGGTTCGGCCGGTTCGGTGACGGCGGCGACGACGTGCTCGACGGCGGTGGCGGCAGCTTTGGCTGCGGTGGCGGGGCTCCGGGCGACGGCGGTGGTCGACGGCAGCGGCGTGCGGCGCGGGCGGCAGCGAGCGGCGGCGGCGCTGGCGGCGTGGCTTGCGGCGGCGCGGGCGGCTCAGGACGGCGGTGGCTGCTTGCGGCCGCTGCTGCTGCTGTTTGAGGGGGAGAGGGGTCGGGGGCGGCGGTATTTAAGGAGGCGGGGAGGGGGTGCGGCGGCTTGGAGGAGGGGCAAAGGCGGCGGGGTGGCCGACCCGGATACGGCGGCGACGGCGATGTCGTGCGCCGGCCGGACTCCAGGAGGGAGTCGGTCAGGCGAGGCGGCTGGGCTGGGCCGCGTCCTGGCTGGTAGCTGGGCCGGCCCAGTTCGGCGGGGAAGATTTTTTTTTAAAGCGCCACGAAGAAAAATCCGAATAAAATAAAAATAAAATCCCTAAAATTCCAGAAAAATTCACATAATTATATGGCCTTATTAGTGACCTAGTGAACATTTTTCTGGACCTAAATGCCTAAAATAAAAACAAACATTTTTGTACTAATAAAATAAATATTTTTGCAAATAAAAATCCAATAAATTTATTTTTACTCAAAATTCAATTTCCAACATTTTTATTCTGTTTTTGAAGAAGTCATATTATCTTCTCTCATTATTTTAAAATAATTGGCAAGGAATTTTGAAAAATAATTTGATCCAATTTTCCAAGTTTTGATAAATCAAAAATGGATTTTTGTAAAACCTCCAACTCTCTCAAATTGGTCCTTGAGTTGCTTAAGGTCTCGTGGATCAAAATGCAACTAAAACAAAACAAAAAAATGCATAAATCATGGATGCATATGAATGATCTATAAATAACATCCAAATTGAAAATTGGGATGTTACAAACCTACCCCCCTTAAGATGAATCTCGCCCTCGAGATTCGGGTTGGCTAGAAAAAAGGTGTGGGTGGTCCTTGTGGAGGTCTTCTTCTCGTTCCCAGGTGGCTTCCTCCTCGGTATGGTGGCTCCACTGAACTTTGCAAAACTTGATGACTCTGCTGCGAGTAACTCGGTTGGCAAACTCGAGAACCTTGACGGGTTTCTCCTCATAGGTCAGATCACTATCCAACTGAATTGCTTCCAGAGGCACTGTATCCCTTAGAGGAATATCAGCCATCTCTGCATGGCACTTTTTCAACTGGGAAACATGAAACACATCATGAACTCCTGACAAACCTTCGGGTAATTCCAACTTGTAGGCAACTTCACCCATACGTTCCAAAACTCGGTATGGTCCTACAAATCTTGGTGCTAACTTTCCTTTGACTCCAAATCTTTTAACTCCTCGAAGTGGGGACACACGAAGTTATGCCCTATCTCCGACTTCATAGGTTACCTCCTTGCGTTTAGTATCTGCATAACTCTTCTACCTGGACTGGGCTATCTTGAGTCTATCACGAATCAATTTAACCTTCTCTTCAGAATCTCTGATTAAGTCTGGTCCGAACAACTGTCTATCTCCAACTTCATCCCACGACAGTGGTGTCCTGCACCTTCTTCCGTACAAGGCTTCGAAAGGGGCCATCTTCAAACTAGCTTGATAGCTGTTGTTATAGGAGAACTCTGCATAGGGCAAATTATCATCCCAACTAGATCCATAATCTAGCGCACAAGCTCTCAACATGTCCTCCAGAATCTGATTGACTCTCTCGGTCTGTCCATCTGTCTGCGGGTGAAAGGCTGTACTGAACTCTAGCCTGGTACCCAAAGTTTCGTGCAACTGATTCCAAAACTTCGAAGTAAACTGTGTTCCTCTATCTGATACGATGGTCCTCGGAACTCCATGCAGACATACGATCCTGGTCATGTATATCTTCGCCAACTTAGCACTCGTGTAAGTTGTCTTCACGGGGATGAAATGGGCTACCTTGGTCAAGCGATCAGCTACAACCCAGATAGAATCATATCCTGAACGAGTCCTGGGTAATCCGGTGATGAAATCCATGCCAAGTTTATCCCACTTCCATTCGGGTATCGGCAAAGGCTGGAGTAACCCTGCTGGTTTTTGATGTTCTGCCTTAACTTTCTGACATACGTCCCACACTGCTACATACTCTGCAATATCCCTCTTCATTCCTGTCCACCAGAAACTCTCCTTCAAATCCAGATACATCTTGGTGTTGCCTGGGTGAATCGAGTAAGGCGAATCATGAGCCTCCTGAAGTATTAACTTCCTGATCTCAGGGTCATTGGGCACATAGATATGATCCTCAAACCACAAAGTTCCATGCTCATCCTCACGAAAACCTTTAGCCTTTCCGTTACTCATCCTTTCCTTTATCTCCACAATTTCCTTGTCCGTCTTCTAGGCTCCTCGGATCTTTCCCAGTAAGGTGGACTGAATTTCCAGTGCTGCAACAAAACCTCTCGGAACTATCTCCAAGCGGAGTTCTTGGAGATCATTGGCTAACTCCTGGGGTAATCCTCTGGTTATGAGCGTGTTAACATAACTCTTGCGGCTCAACGCATCTGCTACAACATTGGCCTTTCCTGGATGATAATGCAACTTCATGTCATAATCCTTTATGAGCTCCAACCATCTCCTCTGCCTGAGGTTCAACTCCTTCTGCGTGAAAATATACTTCAAACTCTTATGATCCGTGTAAACATCACAACGATTTCCGATAAGAAAATGTCTCCAGGTCTTGAGTGCATGAACTACGGCTGCTAACTCCAAATCATGCGTGGCATAATTCAATTCATGAGGTCGAAGCTGACGTGAGGCATATGAAACAACTCTTCCTTCTTGCATAAGAACGCCTCCAAGTCCCTGGCGTGAAGCGTCGCAATATACTTGGAAATCCTTGCGTATATTCGAGAGAATTAGCACTGGGGCTGTAACCAAACGTTTCTTCAACTCCTGAAAACTGGCCTCACAATCCTCGGTCCATTTGAACTTGGTGTCCTTCTTAAATAACTCCGTCATGGGCTTTGCGATCTTGGAAAAATTCTCAATAAATCTCCGATAATAACCTACGAGTCCAAGAAAACTGCGTATCTCTCCGACTGAGGTGGGTGCCAACCACTCGGTGACAGATTTAACCTTGGAAGGGTCTATTGCTATCCCTTCTCCTGATATGACATGTCCAAGAAATCCAACTTCCTTCAACCAAAACTCGCACTTGCTGAACTTGGCATATAGCTGATGTTCCCTGAGCTTCTCAAGAACAAAGCACAAATGTTCCTTATGTTCTTCTTCATTCTTCGAATAAACCAATATAGCATCAATGAAAACCACGACGAACTTGTCCAAGAACTCCATGAATACCTTGTTCATCATACTCATGAAATAGGCAGGGGCGTTAGTCAAACCAAATGACATAACTGTATACTCGTATAGCCCATACCTTGTGGTAAAAGCCGTCTTGGGTATATCCTGTTCTCGGATCTTAAGCTGGTGGTATCCTGATCGAAGATCGATCTTGGAGAATACTTTAGCTCCCTGCAGCTGGTCAAACAAATCATTGATCATCGGCAAAGGATATTTGTTCTTAATCGTCACCTCATTCAATGCACGATAATCAACAACCATTCTCAAGGATCCATCCTTCTTCTCAACTAAGAGCACTGGGGCTCCCCACGATGATGAACTTGGTCGAATATAACCTTTCTCCAATAACTCCTTAATCTGCTTCTTAATTTCCTCCAGATCATTTGCGGGCATCCGATACGGTCTCTTTGATATTGGTCCGATCCCTGGCATCAGCTCTATCAGAAATTCTATGTCTCGGTCTGGTGGCATGCCTGGTAATTCCTCCGGGAATACATCTGGATAATCCTTCACAACGGGCACTTCCTCCTGAACAACTCCCGAGAGTGAATTTACTTGAGTCCTCCTTGGCGCATGCCTAGACACATACTTGATCTGTTGTCCCTCTAGGGTGGTGAGAAGAATTGACTTACTAGCACAATCGATGTTTCCTCCATACTTCAATAACCAATCCATGCCCAGTATTACATCCAATCCTTGAGATTCCAAAATAATGAGGTCTGAGGGGAAAACATGCTTACCTATGGTCAATGGCAACTGGCAACACCATCGTCTAGCCATATATTCCGCTCCTGGTGAGCTTACTAACATGGGTGACCTAAGGGCTATGGTTTCCAACTCAAACTTATCCACAAATCCCCTTGATATGTATGAATGCGATGCACAAGTGTCAAAAAGAACAAGGGCTGTAAATGACTTAATCAAAAACTTACCAATAACTGCATCAGGCTGCTCTTCAACTTCCTCCACGTTGACGTGGTTCACCTGACCTCTAGTGAAGGGATTTGGCTTCTTTCCTGAGCTCCCATTGCCATTACTATTCTTTGCTTCAGGACACTCGGTGGCGTAGTGTCCAGTCTTCCCGCACTTGAAACAAGTAATGTGACTCAGATCCTTCTTGGCGGGTGTAGCGGGGTTGGAACGGTTCTGACTGTTGTTTCCTCCACTCCCATTACCATTCTTAGGGCCATCGTGGTTGTGTGAATTTCCTTCATTGTGGGAATGGCCTCCATGGTTATGCCCTCCATGGTTATGATGAGTATGCCCTCCTGAGTACGGGGAATAGCGAGGCTTCTGCTGAGCTCCAGAATTATATTTCCCCTATCCATACTTCCTCTTGCGGTTATCTATCTGCTGCTGCTTGCCTTCAATCATGAGGGCCTTGTCTACCAGCTCCTGGTAGTTGTTGAAAGTTGCCACCATCAACTGCATACTCAGCTCATCATTGAGTTCCTCAAGGAATTTCTCCTGCTTCGCGGCATCTGTGGCCACATCATTTGGGGCATAGCGTGCTAGCTTGCTGAACTCATCCACATACCGCCCCACTGTACGACTCCCCTGGTGTAAGTTGCGAAACTCACGCTTCTTCAGACTCATGGCTCCAGCTGAAACATGTGCGGTGCGAAAGGCCTGCTGAAACTGATCCCATGTGACTGTGGCTATGGGGTAAGTGGTGGTGAAATTCTCCCACCAAGAGGCTGCGGGTCCATCAAGCTGATGTGCGGCAAAGCGCACTTTCTCCGCATACGTGCATCCAGCAGTTGTTAGCTCTCTTCCGATCTTGCGGAGCCAATCATCAGCAACAATCGGCTCGGTGCTGCTAGAGAACACCGACGGATTCAACCTTAGGAAACGGGCTAGGTTGTCAACTGGGGGTGGTGGCGGTGGGTTGTTGTTGTTGTTGTTGTTGTTGTTGTTGCCTTGGTTCTGGATGAGCATCTGCATCAAGGCATTCTGTTGTTGGATCAACTGGGTGAGCTTCGGCGGGAAAGTGAAACCGGTGTCACGTCTCGGAGGCATCTGATGGGTTAGAGGGGTGAGAAAATAGAATAGAATAAGGTCTAAGAGAGATTTCACTACCCATATGCATATGAGACAAACATATCAATTCACACCACTCAATATCAAACAAGATTCACACAAGCGATCTAAACTACTATTACAAATCGTTCGATACTAACTACTTGGGGGAATTCTACTAATAACATGGTGGTCGTTTAGAAATTTTGATCGATGGAAGACTCCATAATGCCAGCTCCAGCTTCGTCTTCATAGCCATCATCACTGTCATCATCTGCATGACTGTCCGTGCCGGTGTCATCCAATATGATGTAGTCCTCCGAACGGATATCCACTTCTAGTTCTTGCTTCGGGTTCACCACGGGTATTCCTAGCTTCTGCTTCAGTTCTTCATGCTTCTCCAGTAGCACAGCAATTTCTTCTTCATATCCATCGCGTGTTGACTTGAGTTCCTCTTCTAGCTCGACATTCCTCTTCATCACCTTCTTGGTCTTCTTCATGATAGCGCACATCTGGTTCTCATATCGACGAATGTGTTGATCCATCTCCTGTATGTATGCCGCAATAGATCCATCCTTCCTGGTGCGAATCATCTCCCATTGCTCGTCTCGGCGTCCACATATCTGATAGACGGTGTCTTCAAGATCCTTATGGTAAACCTCACAAATGCGTCCAAGGGTGATGTGGGCTGCCATGCTCTTTCCTAGGCTCCAAGTTGGTGCATCCAAGGTAAACTCGATGGGCTCGGTTGTTGGTGCAAATGTCCTTCCAGGTACACGAACTTTGATCCTTCAGCGCTCCTCTTCTGGTAAAGTGGCAGTGAAGGTTCCGGTGAAGCTTGGTAGACCGATATTCAGGTACTTGGTGACTTCCTTCAAGTAGCGTCCGAAGGGGGTGTCGTCATCCGGCTGAGTGAACTTGTTCCTGGGGTCCGACATCTATAGAGTAGAAATAGAGGAGGATTAGAAATGAGTAGAGAAGAGTATCCTGTGGCTTTTCCTAGTGGTCGCGTCCTACAGTCAGCTTGTGCTCTGATACCATCTTGTAGCGACCCGATCCCAATGGATCAAAGTCTCTGTGCTTAAGTGTCATCCCTGGATCGGTATGCTGACACACACAGTACTCGAGGATTTATAACAGAGTTCAATCACACACTTATTACATCGAAATCCTCATAAAGAGTATTTATTACATAAATATGGCTAAAGGCCAACTAAATAAAATAACTGCGGAAGCTTCGAAGATAAATGAGTCCATCAACTCCAACGGCATAGCTGAGTGCATGACAACGACCTATCGCACCTTACTCTTCGTCTGAAAATTCTGCAACATGATACGTTGCAGTCGTGTAGGTCAGCACATGGAATATGCTGGCAAGATAACACTATAGAGCAATGAATGAATAACAACTATCACTACATGCAATATATGGCTGGTGGAGGCTCTAAGTTTAACATTTGCGTAAAGCCAATTTTTCCCTACAACAAAGGAATAAATTTTATTTACTTCCAAGTTTATGCCATTATTGAGAAGGTTCCTCTAACTCAATCCCAAAATAATATTAATAACCCAACAATTTCATTAAGTAAAGTGATGAGATCAAACCAATAATTCAAATACCAGATACTCAAGATGTCCATAACCAGGGACACGGCTAATCATGATTAGTTTATACACTCTGCAGAGGTTTGCGCACTTTTCCCCACAAGACACAATCTCCTCCGTTGGATTTCTCGCACTACACGGTGTTTGAGAAACGGATGACCGAGACACAGTCTTTCCGAAGCGTTAACTCTTTACTCTGGGTAGACCGTACCACCTACTTTCCCCTACATCTGCTAGCCTACCACTGAAAGAGGTCACACAACATACTCAACTATGCCAGAGCCCATAATGGATTGTGGCTGCACACGGAAGTTTCTAGCATGAATAATCTTATGATCCCTTTGAGCCTGGGTGGCATTCCATAGGATGATCACACGGGTACTCCGGGATATCCTAGGACAACACTGGATTCTCCAGGTGCCCGCAACCAATCCACCCAGATGTGTATTAATGTAGCCACCTTAAGTTTCCCTTAGTTAGTATTACTCTCTCAACTTTCATGAATCTCACATACCAATCCATGTCTACGAGCATAGCAAAGCAGTATGAGCATAACGTATATTCCCGGGGTTGATAAAAGACAATAGGTTCCTACCTCATCAACTACTTAACAATCCCACAGGTTACCAATCTTACTCATGCAATGTTTGAGGGTTGAAACTAATGCATAAAACTGGGTAATAAAGGGATATGGTCAAAGTGTAACTTGCCTTGCTGACTATCGAAAAACCCTAGAGATTCGTAGTAGCAAGCTTCGCACTCCGGATACTCTATCATAGACAAACAATAGCATACATAAGCACTCAAGCATAAGATGCAAAGGTAAAACCAAATAAAAAGATCTAAACAAAAAGTTCAAGTGAAGAGCTTCGATTTGCAAAAAGAATCGATCAAACCGGAATTACGAAACTCAAACTACGATCAAAAGAAGTTCAAATTCAAATCTGTTTGAAACCAAATTTTAAATTTTCAAAAACATGTTCAAGTTGATTATCTGAACAGAGGGGATCGAGATGAAGAATTTGGCGTTGGTTTCATTGGATTTGGATTAACGGGCAAAAAGTTGTGAGGGTTTAAAGATCAGGGACTAATCTGCGAAGAAAATAACTATGTATAGGTCCCTGGCCGAAAACTAAACAGAAAAAGAAAAATTATATCGGACGAACGTCCGCTAACAGAGACTAATGAACGAAAATGTTCGTTGGCAGATCTAAACGAGTGAACATTCGCTATTTAAACGTACTAATAAAATAAAACCAATCTATACGGAAAACCAAAAAAAACCGAAGAAAAACCGAGCGGTTTATACCTGTTCGGCCGGTTCGGTGACGGCGGCGACGACGTGCTCGACGGTGGCTTCGACTGCGATGGCGAGGCTCCGGGCGACGGCGGCGGTCGACGGCAGCGGCGTGCGGCGGTCGATGGCAGCGGCGTGCGGCGCGGGCGGCAGCGAGCGGCGGCGGCGCTGGCGGCGTGGCTTGCGGCGGCGCGGGCGGCTCGGGACGGCGGTGGCTGCTTGCGGCCGCTGCTGCTGCTGTTTGAGGGAGAGAGGGGTCGGGGGCGGCGGTATTTAAGGAGGCGGGGAGGGGGTGCGGCGGCTTGGAGGAGGGGCAAAGGCGGCGGGATGGCCGACCCGGATACGGCGGCGATGTCGTGCGTCGGCCGGACTCCAGGAGGGAGTCGGTCGGGCGAGGCGGCTGGGCTGGGCCGCGTCCTGGCTGGTAGGTGGGCCGGCCCAGTTCGGCGGGGAAGATTTTTTTTTGAAAAAAGCAACGCGAAGAAAAATCCGAATAAAATAAAAATAAAATTCCTAAAATTCCAGAAAAATTCACACAATTATATGGCCTTATTAGTGACCTAGTGAACATTTTCCTGGACCTAAATGCCTAAAATAAAAACAAACATTTTTGTACTAATAAAATAAATATTTTTGCAAATAAAAATCCAATAAATTTATCTTTACTCAAAATTCAATTTCCAACATTTTTATTCTGTTTTTGAAGAAGTCATATTATCTTCTCTCATTATTTTAAAATAATTGGAAAGGAATTTTGAAAAATAATTTGATCCAATTTTCCAAGTTTTGATAAATCAAAAATGGATTTTTGTAAAACCTCCAACTCTCTCAAATTGGTCCTTGAGTTACTTAAGGTCTCGTGGATCAAAATGCAACTAAAACAAAACAATAAAATGCATAAATCATGGATGCATATGAATGATCTATAAATAACATCCAAATTGAAAATTGGGATGTCACAAAATACCCCAATATTCCAAAAACCCTAGGGGAGTCGACGAAACACAATTCCATCCGCCGCAAGTTCCAGAAACCACAGATCCAATCTAGACACCATCACGGAGGGGTTCATCGTCCTCATTGGTGCCTCTCCGATGATGCGTGAGTAGTTCATTGTAGACCTACGAGTCCGTAGTTAGTAGCTAGATGGCTTCATCTCTCTCTTTTGATTCTCAATACAATGGTCTCTTGGAGATCTATTTGATGTAACTCTTTTTGCGGTGTGTTTGTTGGGATCCGATGAACTTTGAGTTTATGATCAGATCTATGTTTTTATCCATGAAAGTTATTTGAGTCTTTTGATCTCTTATATGCATGATTACTTATAGCCTTGTATTTCTTCTTCGAATCTTTGGTTTAGTTAGGCCGACTAGATCGATTTTTCTTGCCATGGGAAGAGGTGCTTTGTGATGGGTTCGGTCTTACGGTGCTCAATCCCAGTGACAGAAGGGGAAATGACACGTATGTATCGTTGCTATTAAGGATAACAAGATGGGGTCTATTCCTACATGAATAGATCTTGTCTACATCATGTCATCGTTCTTATTGCATTACTCCATTTCTCCATGAACTTAATACACTAGATGCATGCTGGATAGCGGTCGATGTGTGGAGTAATAGTAGTAGATGCAGGCAGGAGTCGGTCTACTAATCTTGGACGTGATGTCTATATAATGATCATTGCCTGGGTATTGTCATGATTATTTGAAGTTCTATCAATTGCCCAACAGTAATTTGTTTACCCACCGTATGCTATTTTTCTCGAGAGAAGCCACTAGTGAAATCTACGGCCCCCGGGTCTATTTTCCCATCATATACTTTCAGATCAATATTGCTATTTGCCTTTTTATTTATTTTCCTTTTTATTTTCAGATCTATATTTCCAAAAACCCAAAAATACCTTGCTGCACTTTATTTTATTCATGTTTTATCGAGATCTATTTATCCAATCTATCACATTTATTCTCTCGTCCACGTGACAATTTCTGGCACCGTTACCCGAAAGGGATTGACAACCCCTTTAACACGTCGGGTTGCAAGTATTTGTTCTTTGTGTGCAGGTACCGTTCACGTAGTGTTGCGTGGTTCTCCTACTGGTTCGATAACCTTGGTCTCATCACTGAGGGAAATACCTACCGTAGCTGTGATGCATCATCCCTTCCTCTTTGGGGAAATATCGACGTAGTTCAAGCGACATCAAAAGGAATTTCTGGCGCCGTTGCCGGGGAGACATCATCAACATCTATCGGGTTCCTAATCACAAATCTCATCTCCTTGTAATTTACATTATTTACCATTTGCCTCTCGTTTTCATCTCCCCCACTTCACAAAAATTTGCCGTTTTATTCGCCCTTATTTTCGTCCGTCTTTTTTTTCCGTCAGATCTCTTGTTTGCTTGTGTTGCCATGTGTCTTCTATTTGCTTGCATCTTTGCTTGCTAAAAATCTATTGATATGGATCCTCATCCACTTGCTAATCTTTTTAAAAGATCCAATTATGACTAACCAATTGTTAGTGAATTGAATTCACTAGATTATCTTTATGATGTTTTGCTTGAGATTTATGAATCTGAAAATTGTGATGAAGTGTTAAAGGAAGAAATCTATGAAGTGATTCATGATAGCTCCTTGAATGAAAAGCATGATTGCAATGATGTTATTATAAATTCTATTAATGTCAATTGTGTTAGTGATATGCGAAACCCCAAGCTTGGGGATGCTTGTTTTGATATGTCTACTACTTATTGCAATGATCATGATTGGGGTGATAATGTTTCTTATGATCTTGAAAATTTATTTAAGCCTCGTGATGAATATGATATTGATAATAATGTTTGCAATAATATTGAAATTGGGTTTGGAAGAGCGTCAACTTTAGGTAAAAATAATCCCACATATTTGGAGAATTATCAATCTTGTGAATTTCATGATGAAAGTGGGTTTGGAAAGGTCATGACTTTATTTTATGATAATCCCACTATTTTGGAAGAGTGTCAACTTTGCATGCATGTGGATCATGAAGAGAATATTTTATGTGATAGCTATATTGTTGAATTTGATTATGATCCTACATGTAATTATTATGAGAGAGGAAAATATGGCTGTAGAAATTTTCATGTTACTAAATTTCCTCTCGTTATGTTGAGATTGCTATTGTTTCTTTCCTCTTCTTTGCATATGCTAGAAATTGCTTGTCTTGATAATTTGTTTTCCTATAAAATGCCTATGCATAGGAAGTATGTTATACTTAAGTGTGTTTGTCACATGATTTATGATGCTCTCTTTGTGTTTTAATTTTTATCTTTCTTGTGAGCATCAATAAAATATTATGCCTAGCTAGGGGAGTAAAACGATAGCGCTTGATGAGAGGCAACCCAATGAATAAAATTTATTTTTACCTTTTTCTTTCTGTTCTTGAGTGTTTGCACAATTATGCCTCTGTTATGATAGTGTTTTTTATGTTCTAATTAGTGTTTGTGCCAAGCAAAGCCTTTGGGATCATGTTGGGAAATAGTTGATTTGATCTTGTTGAAAAACAGAAACTTTTGCGTCCAGTAAAATAAGTTTTAAAATTCACAGATGCGACGAAAATATCTGAATTTTTTACACAAGATTGATATACAAATTGCCTCTGTTGTTCTAATTTTTCAGAATTTTGGAGTTACATAAGTATGAGAACAATTCGCATATTTACAGACTGTTCTGTTTTTGAGAGATTCTGTTTTCTTTGCATTGTGTGTTTATTTTGATGAATCTTTGGTTTGTATCGGGGGGTATAAGCCATGGTAAAGTTATAATAAAGTAGATATAATGCAATAACAAAATTTGAATGTGTTTTCTACAGTACTTAAAGCAAAGAATAGTTTTCTTATACTAACGGATCTCACGAAGGTTTTGTTGAGTTTTGTGTGATTGAAGTTTTCAAGTTCTGGGTGAGATCACGATGGATGACGGAATAAGGAGTAAGAAGAGCCTAAGCTTCGGGATGCCCCATGGCACACCAAGCCATTATCCAAAGAGAAACAAGCAACTAAGCTTGGGGATGCCCTCGAGTGGCATCCCCTGTTTCTTCTAACGACCATCGGTATTTTACTTGGAGCTATATTTTTATTCGTCACATATCATGAGTTTTTCTTGGAGCGTCTTGTGTTATAGAGTCTTTGCTTGTTTTGCTTTTTAGTTTGTGTCATCTATCCTTGCTGAACACACCTATTTGAGAGAGCCAAAATTATGCTATGATTTGTTAGAATTGCTCTATATCCTTGCTGAACACACCTATTTGAGAGAGCCGAAATGAAAAATGAATTTACTTTATGTTGTCAAATAATAAATTTCTTGGAAAGTGTTGGTATGGACGGCACCCGTGGATTCGGTTAGCCGTGGAATGTGAAAGTATGGTGGAAAAAGGAATAAACTTTACTTTCTATTTGGGAACCGCCTATGATATATCTAGCATGGAAAGTATTGGGAACTACTCGATCGTTTTCGTTGACATGAAAGGCATGCCACCCAAAATGTTTTATCTCTAATTTTTCGCTTTGAGGTCTGGCACCTCTACAAATCCCTACTTCCCTCTGCGAAGGGCCTTTCTATTTACTTTATGCAATTTTTATTTTTTACTTGAGTCTCCATCTTCTCTTATAAAGCACCAACTAAGGGGCACTATGATCGTACTTGAGCATTGGGTGTAGCTAATATGTGAGTGTGTTTCATGAACGGATCAATGATTGACCATAATGGGCTAGGGATAACTTGCTTTAGTGTTGATATTTTGAAAGACATGGTTGCTTGTTGATATGCTTGAGTATTGAAATCTTCATGTCAAAACTAGACTATTGCTGGGTTGTGCCCCCCTCGGTGGCCTCCCGCACCGCCTCTTCGCCCTTTAAATCCCCAAATATTCCAGAAACCCTAGGGGAGTCAACGAAACACAATTGCAGCCGCCGCAAGTTCCAGAAGCACGAGATCCAATCTAGACACCATCACGGAGGGGTTCATCACCCTCATTGGTGCCTTTCCGATGATGTATGAGTAGTTCATCCTCTCTCTCTTTTGATTCTCAATACAATGGTCTCTTGGAGATCTATTTGATGTAACTCTTTTTTGCGGTGTGTTTGTTGGGATCCGATGAACTTTGAGTTTATGATCAGAACTATATCCATGAATATTATTTGAGTCTTCTTTTGATCTCTTATATGCATGATTATTTATAGCCTCGTATTTCTTCTTTGAATCTTTGGTTTAGTTAGGCCAGCTAGATCTATTTTTCTTGCCATGGGAAGAGGTGCTTTGTGATGGGTTCGATCGTGCGGTGTTCTTTCCCAGTGACAGAAGGGGCAGCAAGACACGCATGTATCGTTGCTATTAAGGATAACAAGATGGGGGCTATTCCTACATGAATAGATCTCGTCTACATCATGTCATCGTTCTTATTGCATTACTCCGTTTCTCCATGAACTTAATACACTAGATGCATACTGGATAGCGGTCGATGTGGGGAGTAATAGTAGTAGATGCAGGCAGGAGTCGGTCTACTAATCTTGGACGTGATGCCTATATATTGATCATTGCCTTGGATATCGTCATAATTATTCGATCTTCTATCAATTGCCCAACAGTAATTTGTCTACCCACCGTATGCTATTTTCTTGAGAGAAGCCACTAGTGAAATCTACGGCCCCCGGGTCTATTCTTTATCATATTTGGTTTGAGATATATTTTTATTAGCTTTTATTTTCCGATCTATTATTCCCAAAACCCAAAAATACCTTGTTGCACTTTTTTGTTATTTGTTTTATTTTGCGTTTTATCGAGATCTATTTATCCAATCTACACAATTTTTATCCCATCAACTTGACAATTTCTGGCGCTGTTACCCGTAGAGGGATTGACAACCCCTCATAAGCGTCGGGTTGTAAGTATTTATTCTTTGTGTGCAGGTACCATTTACATAGTGTCGCTTGGTTCTCCTACTGGATTGATACCTTGGTTTCATAACTGAGGGAAATACCTACAGTAGCTGTGCTGCATCATCCCTTCCTCTTTGGGGAAATACCGACGTAGTTCAAGCGACATCAAAGGTGAGCGTGGTGGCGCCTTCCACGCTCGCGCCCGCGCCCGTGCCCATCGACCTCAACGCAACGCCGATGGCCGGTGCCTCGTCATCCGGAGGGGCCAAGAAACGCGCGTGGGAGATGCCAGCCGACATGCTCCCCGACGCCCGCAACCTGTTAGACACAATGCCGGCGGCCGGCGACGATGACACGACCAACCGTTTCATGCAGAGCATTATCTTCGAGGGTGGTGCGGCAGCCGCTAGCGCCGCGGCTGGCTACGATCCTGATGAGATCCAAAGCCAGGACGGCCGAGGGTCGTTCACGCCGGCGACTGATACGTCTCGAACATATCTATAATTTTTTATTGTTCCATGCTATTATATTATCCATCTTGGATGTTTTATATGCATTAATATGCTATTTTATATCATTTTTCGGACTAACCTATTAACCTAGTGCCCAGTGCCAGTTCTTGTTTTTTCCTTGTTTTTTTCTTTTACAGAAAATCAATACCAAATGGAGTCCAAACGGAATAAAACTTTACGATGATTTTTCTTGGACCAGAAGACACCTAGGAAGCTTCGGGAGAAGGTCAGAAGACCCACGAGGAGGCCACAAGCCCTTGGGGCGCGCCTCCTAGGCTTGTGGGCCCCTCGCAGACCTCCTAACCCTAATCCTAGCTCCATAAATACCCAAATATTCCTCGTATACCAGAGGGCACATCAAAAATACTTTTTCGCCGCCGCAAGCTTCTATTCTCGTGAGATCCCATATTGGGGCCTTTTCCAGCACTCTGTCGGAAGGGGATTCGATCACGGAGGGCCTCTACATCAACCTTGCTGCCCTTCCGATGATGTGTGAGTAGTTTATCACAGACCTACGAGTCCATAGCTAGTAGCTAGATGGCTTCTTCTCTCTCTTTGATCTTCAATACAATGTTCTCCTCGATGTTCTTGGAGTTCTATTCGATGTAATCTTCTTTTGCGGTGCGTTTGTTGAGATCCGATGAATTGTGGATTTATGATCAGATTATCTATGAATATTATTTGAGTCTTCTCTAAACTCTTTTATGCATGATTAAGATAGCTTTGTATTTCTCTCCGATCTATCGATTTGGTTTGGCCAACTAGATTGGTTTTTCTTGCAATGGGAGAGGTGCTTTGTTTTGGGTTCAATCTTACGGTGTCCTCACCCAGTGACAGTAGGGGTAGCGAGGCACGTATTTGTATTATTGCCATTAAGGATAAAAGGTGGGGTTTTTACCATATTGATTGGATCTATCCTCTACATCATGTCATCTTGCTTAAGGCGTTACTTCGTTCTTGTTAACTCACTAGATGCATGCTGGATAGCGGTCGATGTGTGGAGTAATAGTAGTAGATGCAGGCAGGAGTTGGTCTACTTGTCACGGACGTGATGCCTATATTCGTGATCATTGCCTTAGATATCATCATAACTTTGCGCTTTTCTATCAATTGCTCAACAGTAATTTGTTCACCCACCATATGTGCTCTTTCAAGAGAGAAGCCTCTAGTGAAAACTATGGCCCCCGGGGTATATTTCTCACTATATATTTTCAGATCTATAAAACCAAAAACCAAAAAATACCTTGCTGCAATTTATTTATATTTACTTTATTTTGCCTTTTATTTATCTTTTATATCCATCTCTATTAGATCTCACTCATGCTAGTGACTGTGAAGGGATTGACAACCCCTTTTTCGCGTTGTGTGCAAGTGTTTGTTAGTTTGTGCTGGTGCATCTATTGGGGACTTGCTTGTACCTCCTACTGGATTGATACCTTGGTTCTTAACTGAGGGAAATACTTATCTCTACTTTGTTGCATCACCCTTTCCTCTTCAAGGAAAAAATCAACGCAAGCTCAAGAAGTAGCAGGAAGAATTTCTCGCGCCGTTGCCGGGGAGGTTCTACATCAAGCCTACCAAGTACCTATCATAAACTCTCATCTCTTGCACTTACATTATTTGCCATTTGCCTCTCATTTTCCTCTCCCCCACTTCTAAAACGTTTTCAGAAAAATACAAGAATATTTGCCTTTTTATTCGCCTTCTTTCGTTCGTCTTTTAGTTTGCTTAGATAGCTTGCTTTGAACCCATTATCATGAGTGATTTCGGTATGGCAGAAACAAATGATGGTAGAACTCCTAAAATTGGAAGTTCTGCTAATTTGGATGCTAAAACTTTTGTCTTGGGACAAGGAAATGTTATAGGAAAAGAAACTATCCAAGAGTTCTTTAATTGCATTGGGACTCTGACTTTTGATGATGTTCCCATACTTAAAAGAACTAAAACTTATGCAGATGCTATTTCAGCTCTTGTACTTAAACTTGAGAAAAGATTTATTCGCACACACCCCACCTTGCAAAGATTGTTTTATGAGATACCTGTGATGAAGGACCTTAAAGCTAAGAAAATAGCCACCCTTGTTCTTATGAATGAGTTTGATCATATAGTACGGGAAGCTAGGAAGATCTTTGATTTTTATGGTATGAACCGTGAGAAACCGGTAATAGATGAGATCCTCTATAATAGTGATTATGTTTTAAGAACTTTGCTTGGTAATAATCAAATCTTTGATGAGAACCTCATAAAGGCAATACCTGTTTTAGATATGATCCAACAAGTTTTCAACGATGTTAACCAACAATATTCTTGGATTGTAGCTGGTAATCAAAGAGGATATGCCGAGGGACAACTTGATAATGCTAAAATCTCTATGGATGATGTGCTTCATGTTATATTTGAAAAACCTCCTGACAAAAACACTTTCATGGAAATTAAGAAGAAAGATGACAACACCTATATCTATGCATTATGCCTAGCTAGGGGCATAAAACAATAGCGCTTGTTGGGAGGCAACCCAATTTTATTTTTTGTTTTTTGTTTTTGCTCCTGTTTTTCAATAAATACACAATATTATCTCTGTAGTAATTGTTTTTTGGTGTTTTAATTAGTGTTTGAGCCAAGCAAGACCTTTGGGATGCTTTGGTATATCGTTGATTTGGTTTTTCTGAAAAACAGAAACTTTTACGCCCAGTAACAGAATTGTTAAAATTCAACGGAGCGTGGAAAAATTCTGAATGTTTTACACAATATTTATATATGAATTTCCTATGTTTTAATAATTTTTCATAATTTTTGGAGTTACATAAGTATGACTAATATTCTGGTCTTTACAGACTATTCTGTTTTTGACAGATTCTATTTTTGATGTGCTGTTTGCTTATTTTGATGAATCTATGAGTAGTATCGGGGGGTATGAACCATGGAGAAGTTATAATACAGTAGATATAACACCAATATAAAATTATAATGAGTTCACAACAGCACCTAAAAGTGGAGATTTGTTTTATCATACTAACGGATCTCACGAGTTTTTTGTTGAGTTTTTTGTTGTGAAGTTTTCAAGTTTTGGGTAAAGATTTGATGGACTATGGAATAAGGAGTGGCAAGAGCCTAAGCTTGGGGATGCCCAAGGCACCCCAAGGTAATATTCAAGGACAACCAAGCATCTAAGCTTGGGGATGCCCCGGATGGCATCCCCTCTTTTGTCTTCAATTCATCGGTAAATTTACTTGAGGCTATATTTTTATTCACCACATGACATGTATTTTGCTTGGAGCATCTTGTATTATTTGAGTCTTTGCTTTTTAGTTTGCCACGATCATCCTTGCTGTACACACCTTTTGAGAGGGACACACATTAATCATGAATTTATTAGAATACTCTATGTGCTTCACTTATATTTTTTGAGCTAGGTAGTTGCTCTAGTGCTTCACTTATATCTTTTTACAGCACGGCGGTGTTTTTTTTTTTAGAAATTGATGAACTCTCATGCTTCACTTATATTATTTTGAGAGTCTTAAAAATAGTATGGCAATTTGAGTAGGTTATGAATATGGTCCTAATATGATGGGTATCCAAGAGGGATATAATAAAAACTTTCATAAAGAGCATTGAATATATGAGAAGTTTGATTCCTTGCATTTGTTTTGAGATATAAAGATGGTGATATTAGAGTCATGCTAGAGAGTAATTATGGATTAGTATAAATACTTGTGTTAAGGTTTGTGATTCCCGAAGCATGCACGTATGGTTTATCGTTACGTGATGAAGTTGGAGCATGATTTATTTTTTATTGTCTTCCTTACGAGTGGCGGTCGGGGACGAGCGATGGTATTTTCCTACCAATCTATCCCCCTAGGAGCATGCGTATTAGTACTTTGCTTCGATGGCTAATAAATTTTCGCAATAAGTATGTGATTTCTTTATGACTAATGTTGAGTCCATGGATTATACGCACTCTCACCCTTCCACCATTGCTAGCCTCTCTAGTACCGCGCAACTTTCGCCGGTGCATTAAACGCACCATATAACCTTCCTCAGAATAGCCACCATACCTACCTATTATGGCATTTTCATAGCCATTCCGAGATATATTGCCATGCAACTTCCACCGTTTCGTTTATTATGACACACACCCTCATTATCATATTGCTTTGCATGATCATGTAGTTGGCATAGTATTTGTGGCTTGGCCATCATTTATATTGTTTATGCATGTCACTCTAGATCATTGCACATCCCGGTACACCGCCGGAGGCATTCATATAGAGTCATATTTTGTTCTAGCATCGAGTTGTAATTCTTGAGTTGTAAGTAAATAAAAGTGTGATGATCATCATTATTAGAGCATTGTCCCATGTGAGGAAAGGATGATGGAGACTATGATTCCCCCACAAGTCGGGATGAGACTCCGGACTTAAATAAAAAAAGAAGAGGCCAAAGAGCCCAAAAAGAAAAAAAATAAAAAAATAAAAAAAATGAGAGAAAAAGAGAGAAGGGACAATGTTACTATCCTTTACCACACTTGTGCTTCAAAGTAGCACCATGTTCTTCATGATAGAGAGTCTCCTATTTTATCACTTTCATATACTAGTGAGAATTTTTCATTATAAAACTTGGCTTGTATATTCCAATGATGGGCTTCCTCAAATTGCCCTAGGTCTTTGTGAGCAAGCAAGTTGGATGCACACCCACTTAGTTTCCTTTTGAACTTTCATACACTTATAGCTCTAGTGCATCCGTTGCATGGCAATCCCTACTCACTTGCATCGATATCAATTGATGGGCATCTCCATAGCCCATTAATTTGCCTAGTTGATGTGAGACTTTCTCCTTTTTGTCTTCTCCTCACAACCTCCACCATACTCTATTCCACCTATAGTGCTATATCCATGGCTCTGCTTATGTATTGCGTGAAAGTTGAAAAAGCTTTAGAACATTAAAAGTATGAAACAATTGCTTGGCTTGTGATCGGGGTTGTGCATGATAAATATTTTATGTGATGAAGATAGATGATACGTCTCCAACGTATCTATATTTTTTGCTTGTTCCATGTTGTTATATTATCATTCTTGGATGTTTTACATTCATTTTATAGCAACTTTATATCATTTTTTGGGACTAACCTATTGACATAGTGCCCAATGCCAGTTGATGTTTTTTGCTTATTTTTTACTTCGCAGAAAATCAATACCAAACGAAGTCCAAACACAGGGAAACTTTTTGGAGATTTTTTCTGGACCAGAAGACACCTGTTGGGCCAACGAAGTACCAGAGGGGGCCTCCGAGGGGAGCACAACCCACCTGGGCACGCCTGGGGGCCGAGGCGCACCCTGGTGGGTTGTGCCCACCTCGGCCACCTCCCGCACCGCCTCTTTACTCTATAAATACCCCGAAAATCCAAAAACCCTACGGGAGTCAACGAAACACAATTCCAGCCGCCGCAAGTTCCAGAACCACCAGATCCAATCTAGACACCATCATGAAGGGGTTCATCATCCTCATTGGTGCCTCTCCGATGATGCGTGAGTAGTTCATTATTGACCTACGGGTCCGTAGTTAGTAGCTAGATGGCTTCCTCTCCCTCTTTTGATTCTCAATACAATGGTCTCTTGGAGATCTATTTGATGTAACTCTTTTTATGGTGTGTTTGTTGGGATCCGATGAACTTTGAGTTTATGATCAGATCTATTTTATCCATGAAAGTTATTTGAGTCTTCTTTTGATCTCTTATATGCATGATTACTTATAGCCTCGTATTTCTTCTTTGAATCTTTGGTTTAGTTAGGCCGACTAGATCGATTTTTCTTGCCATGGGAAGAGGTGCTTTGAGATGGGTTCGGTCGTGCGGTGTTCTTTCCCAGTGACAGAAGGGCAGCAAGACACGTATTGATCGTTGTCATTAAGGATAACAAGATGGGGTCTATTCCTAAATGAATAGATCTTGTCTACATCATGTATTCGTTCTTATTGCATTACTACGTTTCTCCATGAACTTAATACACTAGATGCATGCTGGATAGCGGTCGATGTGTGGAGTAATAGTAGTAGATGCAGGCAGGAGTCGGTCTACTAATCTTGGACGTGATGCCTATATAATGATCATTGCCTGGATATCGTCATAATTATTTGAAATTCTATCAATTGCCCAACAGTAATTTGTTTACCCACCGTATGCTATTTTTCTCGAGAGAAGCCACTAGTGCAATCTACGGCCCTCGGGTCTATTCTTCTTCGTATTTGCTTTCCGATCTATTATTTGCCACTTTTATTTTCAGATCTATATTTCCAAAAACCCAAAAATACCTTGCTGCACTTTTTCTTTATTTATTTTATTTTGTTTTATTGCGAGATCTATTTACCAATCTACCAAAAATTTATCTATCTTTTTACCGTGGAGGGATTGACAACCCCTCTTACGCATCGGGTTGCAAGTATTTGTTCTTTGTGTGTAGGTACCGTTTACATAGTGTTGCCTGGTTCTCCTACTGGATTTATACCTTGGTTTCATAACTGAGGGAAATACCTACCGTAGTTGTGCTGCATCATCCCTTCCTCTTTGGGGAAATACCGACGTAGTTCAAGTGACATCAAAAGGAATTTCTGGCGCCGTTGCCGGGGAGGATCAAGTCAAGATAGTCTCCCGTCAACGTGCGAATTTCTGGCGCCATTGTCGGGGAGACATCATCAACATCTATCAGGTTCCAAATCAAAAATCTCATCTCCTTGCAATTTACATTATTTGCCATTTGCCTCTCATTTTCATCTCCCCCACTTCACAAAAATTTGCCGTTTTATTCGCCCTCTTTTTCCGTTCGCCGTTTTTTTTTCGTCGGATCTGTTTTTGTGTGCAATCTTGTTTGCTACCTTTGCTTGTGTTACCATGTTTCTTCTATTTGCTTGCATCTTCGCTTGCTAAATATCTATTGATATGGATCCTCATTCACTTGCTAATCTTTTCAAAAGATTTGATTATGTTGAACCAATTGCTAGTGAGTTGAGTGCACTTGATTATCTTTATGAAGTTTTTCTTGAGATTTGTGAATCTGAAAATTGTGATGAAGAAATTTGTGAAGTGATTCATGATAGCTCCTTGAATGAAATGCATGATTGTAATGATTTCACTATAAATTCTATTAATGTCAATTGTGCTAATAATATGCAAAACCCCAAGCTTGGGGATGCTAATTTTGATATGTCCACTACTTATTGCAATGATCATGATTGGGGAGATTCTTATTATGGTCTTGAAAATTTATTTAAGCCTCATGATGAATATGTTTGCGATAATATTGAAAGTGGATTTGGAAGAGTGTCAACTCTAGGTAATAATGATCCCACTACTTTGGAGTATGTTCAATCTTATGAAATTTTGATAAAAGTGGGCTTGGAGAGGTCATGACTTTATTTGATGATAATCCCACTATTTTGGAAGAGTGTCAACTTTGCATGCATGTGGATCATGAAGAGAATATTTTATGTGATAGTTATATTGTTGAATTTCAAAATGATCCCACATGTAATTATTATGAGACAGGGAAATATGGTTGTGGAAATTTTCATGTTACTAAATTTCCTCTCGTTATGTTGAGATTGTCAATGTTTTATTCCTTTCCTTTGCATATGTTAGATATTTCTTGTCATGGTAATTTGTTTGCTTATAAAATTCCTATGCATAGGAAGTATGTTAGACTTAAATGTGTTTGTCATATGCTATATGATGCTCTCTTTGTGCTTCAATTCTTATCTTCCATGTGAGCATCCTTAAAATCATTATGCCTAGCTAGGGGCGTAAAACGATAGCGCTTGTTGGGAGCCAACCCAATGAATAAAATTTATTTTTGCCTTTTTCTTTCTGTTCTTGAGTGTTTGCACAATTATGCCTCTGTTATGATTGTGTTTTTTATGTTTTAATTAGTGTTTGTGCAAATTAAAGCCTTTGGGATAGCTTTGGTGATAGTTGATTCGATCTTGTTGAAAAACAGAAACTTTTGCGTCCAGAAAAATAATTGTCTAGATTTACAGAAGCGACGAAAAATTATGAAGTTTTTACACAAGATTGATATACAAATTGCCTCTTGATAACCCACAAGTATAGGGGATCAGTTGTAGCCTCTTTCGATAAGTAAGAGTGTCGAACCCAACGAGGAGCTAAAAGTAGAACAAATATTCCCTCAAGTTCTATCGACCACCGATACAACTCTACGCACGCTTAACGTCCGCTTTACCTAGAACAAGTATGAAACTAGAAGTATTTTGTAGGTGTGATAGGATAGGTTTGCAAGATAATAAAGAACACGTAAATAAAAGCTAGGGGCTGTTTAGATAAAGAAACAACTAAGTTAAGTTTAGTAGAGAGCCTTTTGTCACACAAGAAAGTTATTTGTCCCTAGGCAATCGATAACTAGACCGGTAATCATTATTGCAATTTTATATGAGGGAGAGGCATAAGCTAACATACTTTCTCTACTTGGATCATATGCACTTATGATTGGAACTCTAGCAAGCATCCACAACTACTAAAGATCATTAAGGTAAAACCCAACCATAGCATTAAAGTATCAAGTCCTCTTTACTCCCATACGCAAACAACCTACTTACTCGGGTCTGTGCTTCTATCACTCACGCCACCCACCATAAGCGAATCATGAACATATTGCAAACCCTATAGCGGGGATCCCTCATGCTTGCGCGACACAGAGAGAACCATAGGATAGCACCAATAATAAAACATATAACTCAAACCAATCATGATCATCAATCAACCCATAGGACAAAACGGATCTACTCAAACATCATAGGATAGCCATACATCATTGGGAAATAATATATAGCGTTGAGAACCATGTTTAAGTAGAGGTTACAGCAGGGAGAAGGGGTGTTACACCGCTGCATAGAGGGGGAGAGAGTTGGTGATGACGGCGGCAAAGTTGTTGGTGTAGATCGTCGTCACGATGATGGCCCCGGCGGCGTTCCTGCGCCATCGGGAGAGAGGGGGAGAGAGCCCCCCTCCTTCTTCTTCTTCCTTGACCTCCCCCCTATATGGGAGAAGGGTTTCCCCTCTGGTCCATGGCGGCGGAGGGGCGGGAGCCCCTCCGAGATTGGATCTCTCTCTCTGTTTCCTTCTGTTTCTGCGTTCCCAGATTTTGGCCTTTCACCATTTCTTAAATTCCCGGAGATCCGTAACTCCGATTGGGCTGAAATTTTAACACGATTTTTATTCGTATATTATATTTCTTGCGGCGAAAGAAGGGCACCAACCGCCTTACGGGGTATCCACAAGGGTCCAGGGCGCGCCCCTATGGCTTGTGGGCCCCTTGGGCATCATCTCGCGTTGATTCTTTTTCTCAAAAATCAAATATATTCCAAACAAAATCTCCGTAAGTTTTTATCGCGTTTGGACTTCGTTTGATATGGATTTTCTACGAAACAAAAAACATGCAACAAACAGGAACTAGCACTGGGCACTGGATCAATATGTTAGTCCCAAAAATAGTATAAAAAGTTGCCAAAAGTATATGAAAGTTGTAGAATATTGGCATGAAACAATCAAAAATTATAGATACGATGGAGACGTATCAGCATCCCCAAGCTTAATTCCTGCTCGTCCTCGAGTAGGTAAATGATAAAAAAGATAATTTTTGATGTGGAATGCTACCTAGCATAATCTTGATCATATAATCTAATCATGGTATGGATATTAAGACACGAGTGATTCAAAGCAATAGTCTATCATTTGACATAAAGACAATAATACTTCAAGCATACTAATAAAGCAATCATGTCTTCTCAAAATAACATGGCTAAAAGAAAGTTATCCCTACAAAATCATATAGTCTGGCTATGATCCATCTTCACCACACAAAGTATTTCATCATGCACAACCCCGATGACAAGCCAAGCAATTGTTTCATACTTTTAGTGTTCTCAAGCTTTTTCAACTTTCACGCAATACATGAGCGTGAGCCATGGATATAGCACTCTAGGTGGACTAGAAGGTGGTTATGAGGAGGAGACAAAAAAGGAGAAAGTCTCACATCAACTAGGCAAATTAATGGGCTATGGAGATGCCCATCAATCGATATCGATGCAAGTGAGTAGGTATTGCCATGCAATGGATGCACTAGAGCTATAAGTGTATGAAAGCTCAAACTGAAAACTAAGTGGGTGTGCATCCAACTTGCTTGCTCATGAAGACCTCAGACATTTGAGGAAGCCCATCATTGGAATATACAAGCCAATTTCTATAATGAAAATTCCCACTAGTATATGAAAGTGATAACTCAAGAGACTCTCTATATGAAGAACATGGTACTACTCTGAAGCACAAGTGTGGTAAAAGGATAGTAACATTGCCCCTTCTCTCTTTTTCTCTCATTTTTTTTTGGGCTCTTCTTTTTTTTGGCCTCTTTTTTTTCATTCGGAGTCTCATCCCGACTTGTGGGGGAATCACAGTCTCCATCATCCTTTCCTCACTGGGGCAATGCTCTAATAATGATGATCATCACACTTTTATTTACTTACAACTCAATATTACAACTTGATATCTAGAACAATATGACTCTATATGAATGCCTCTGGCAGTGTACCAGGATGTGCAATGATCTAGCATAGCAAAGATATCAAAAAATGGACAAGCCATGAAAATATCATGGTAGCTATCTTACGATCATGCAAAGCAATATGACAATGAATGCTCAAGTCATGTATATGATGATGATGGAAGTTGCATGGCAATATATCTCGGAATAGCTATGGAAATGCCATGATAGGTAGGTATGGTGGCTGTTTTGAGGAAGGGTATATGGTGGGTTTATTGCCCCGGCAAAAGTTGCGCGGTACTAGAGAGGCTAGCAATGGTGGAAGGGTGAGAGTGCGTATAATCCATGGGCTCAACATTAGTCATATAGAACTCACATACTTATTGCAAAAATCTATTAGCTATCGAAACAAAGTACTACATGCATGCTCCTAGGGGGATAGATTGGTAGGAAAAGACCATCACTCGTCCCCGACCGCCACTCATAAGGAAGACAATAAAAAAATAAATCATGCTCCGCCTTCATCACACAACGGTTCACCATACGTGCATGCTTCGGGAATCACAAACCTTAACACAAGTATTTATACCAATCCACAATTACTCACTAGCATGACTCTAATATCACCAACTTTATATCGCAAAGCTATTGCAAGGAATCAAACATATCATATTCAGTGATCTACAAGTTTTATGTAGGATTTTATGACTAACCATGTGAATGACCAATTCCTGTCAACTCTCCAAATAGATATAAGCGAAGCATGAGAGTTTAATTCTTTCTACAAAAGATATGCCCACGCTCTAACAAATATAAATGAAGGAAATGAGCATTCTACAAATGGCGGTTTTTTATGTGTAGAGAAACAGGCAATCCAAACTTCAAATGATATAAGTGAAGCACATGAAGCATTCTATAAAGCCATACTCAAAAGATATAAGTGAAGTGCAAAGAGAACTCTATAAATCAACCAAGGACTATCTCATACCAGCATGGTGCATAAAAGGAAAAGGAAAAATAAAAACAAAAGATGCTCCAAGAATTTGCACATATCATGTGACGAATAAAAATATAGCTCCAAGTAAAATTACCGATGGTCATTAGAAGAAAGAGGGGATGCCTTCCGGGGCATCCCCAAGCTTAGTTGCTTGGGAGTCCTTTAATATTACCTTGGGATGCCTCGGGCATCCCCAAGCTTAGGCTCTTGCCACTCCTTATTCCTTCATCCATCGTGATCTCACCCAAAACTTGAAAACTTCAATCACACAAAACTTAACAAAACCCTCGTGAGATCCGTTAGTATAATAAAACAAATCACCACTTTAAGTACTGTTGCAAACCCATTCATATTTTGTTTTTGCATTGTAGCTACTGTATTATAACTTCTCCATGGCTTATACCACCGATAAAATTGATAGTTTCATCAAAACTAGCAAAACAATGCATCAAAAACAGAATCTGTCTTAAACAGGACAGTCTGTAGAAATCTGAACATTCACCATACTTATGTAACTCTAAAAATTCTGAAAAATTAGGACAAAATAAAAAATTTGTATATAAGTACTTTGCAAAAAAATTCAGAAGCTTTTGACATTCCAGTAAAAAATATAAATTCACTCACTACAGCCAAAGTTTCTGTTTTTCCACTGCACATACCAAACAAGCAATCTAATCATCCTAAAGGCAAATCTTGGCACATTATTTTTATAATACAAAGGATTTGTACAAGGGGATAATTATTTTTTTTGAAAATTTTCTGTAATTCAAGATTTTCAAAGTTTCCATGGGCATGAACAAAGTTCAAGGAGCTCCCCCACTTCAACGGTGCTCGTCCTTCTTACTTTCACTTTTCTTTTTGAAAAGATTTAGGTTCCCCACTTTATTTTTTTGTTTTTAAACTTTATAAAAGCATTCAAGAGAAATAAATGACTCTCTAAAACTTCCGGTTTGTCTCCCTGGCAGTGCTTTCTTTAAAGCCATTAAGCTAGGTATATAGTGCTCAAGTAATGGATCCACCCGGATTCCAAGGTATATCAAAGCCAATTTTAATTAACAATGATTTGTGATTTAGTAGTGAGCACAAAGTAACATATATCATGCAACAATGAAGTCTAACTCTCTTCCTATGCATCGGCATGTCATAAAAGAACAATTCATGCACACAAAGTAAAGGCCAATGCATAGTATAAACAGTTTCTTGCAATTTTATTGTGTTGGAAACATAGAGAGGCGGAGATGTAGTTCCTCTCTCATAATAATTGCAAGTAGGAGCAGCAAGCACATGCATATTATACTCATCAAAATCATCATGTGCAATAGTAGAACGCAACCCATCAATATAATCCTTAATAAGTGCAAACTTCTCCGATATAGTGTAGTTGGGAGAATTCAAAAAGATAATAGGAGTATCATGTGTGGGTGCAATAGAAAAAATTTCATTCTTGACCTAAGGAACTATAGCAAGTTCATCTCCATAAGCATAATTCATATTGGCATCATGGCCACAAGCATAGCAAGCATCAAGTTCATCAAAAAGGGATATTTCAAACGAATCCAAGGGATCATAGCAATCATCATAGCATTCATTCTTTGGTAAGCACGAAGGAAAATTAAACAATGTATGAGTTGAAGAGTTACTCTCATTAGAAGGTGGGCACGGGTAGCTAATCCGCTCTTCCTCCTTTTGTTCTTCGCTCTCCTCATCATCTTTTTCATCCAATGAGCTCACAATTTCAGCATTTTCTTCTTCCATAGATTCCTGCAACATATTAGTCTCTTCTTGGACAGCGGAGACTTTCTCAATAAACGCATCAATATCGGCATTGTATTCATAATTCTCATAGCAATATTTAAGTATAGCAAAATTTTCAGGCCTAAAAACATCATCATCAAAAGCTTCATACTTTTCAAACAAAGATTCAATTTCATAAGCACCCTTAAAAGCAACGAATTCTTTTATTCGTTCCACATCATAGTAATCATATCTACCATTAGCATAAGAAGCTAAGGTTTCATTATCATTAAATTTGCATGAAAAGGGAAGGTGTGGAGCCTTCATCCTAGAGCAACAAGTATAATCATATCTCAAGCATAAATTCCGAGCATACCAATGCAACATATGAATTTGATCCCATAACAGTTTCCCTTTTTGACTCAAGTGATAATCCCTAAAGTATTCACGTTGATCCAACGTGTCTCCCATTATATAATTGAATGGGGTTTTCTCAGGATTATTAAAGTAGTGCATAATATCTTTCACATAATGAGCATCGAGGGTTTAAGGAGGTTCCCCATCTCCATGAGTAGAAAGTAAACCTAATTTTTTTGGTATTTCGTGTTTCATATCCATAACTAAAGATAGAGAACAACTTAGAACAGCAAATAAAATCTACTTAGTGATAAAGCAAACAAGCACACACGAGAATATTCACCCCACGCTATTGCTCCCCGGCAATGGCGCCAGAAAAAGGTCTTGATAACCCACAAGTATAGGGGATCAGTTGTAGCCTCTTTCTATAAGTAAGAGTGTCGAACCCAACGAGGAGCTAAAAGTAGAACAAATATTCCCTCAAGTTCTATCGACCACCGATACAACTCTACGCACGCTTAATGTTCGCTTTACCTAGAACAAGTATGAAATTAGAAGTACTTTGTAGGTGTGATAGGATAGGTTTGCAAGATAATAAATAACACGTAAATAAAAGCTAGGGGTTGTTTAGATAAAGAAACAACTAAGTTAAGTTTAGTAGAGAGCCTTTTGTCACACAAGAAAGTTATTTGTCCCTAGGCAATCGATAACTAGACCGGTAATCATTATTGCAATTTTATATGAGGGAGAGGCATAAGCTAACATACTTTCTCTACTTGGATCATATGCACTTATGATTGGAACTCTAGCAAGCATCTGCAACTACTAAAGATCATTAAGGTAAAACCCAACCATAGCATTAAAGTATCAAGTCCTCTTTACTCCCATACGCAAACAACCTACTTACTCGGGTCTGTGCTTCTGTCACTCACGCCACCCACCATAAGCGAATCATGAACATATTGCAAACCCTACAGCGGGGATCCCTCACGCTTGCGCGACATGGAGAGCACCACAGGACAGCACCAATAATAAAACATACAACTCAAACCAATCATGATCATCAATCAACCCATAGGACAAAACGGATCTACTCAAACATCATAGGATAGCCATACATCATTGGGAAATAATATATAGCGTTGAGCACCATGTTTAAGTAGAGGTTACAGCAGGGAGAAGGGGTGTTACACCTCTGCATAGAGGGGGAGAGAGTTGGTGATGACGGCGGCGAAGTTGTTGGTGTAGATCGCCGTCACGATGATGGCCCCGGCGGCGTTCCGGCGCCACCGGGAGAGAGGGGGAGAGAGCCCCCCTCCTTCTTCTTCTTCCTTGACCTCCCCCTAGATGGGAGAAGGGTTTACCCTCTGGTCCATGGCCTCCATGGCGGCGGAGGGGCGGGAGCTCCTCCGAGATTGGATCTCTCTCTTTGTTTCCTTCTGTTTCTGCGTTCCCAGATTCTGGCCTTTCACCGTTTTTTAAATTCCTGGAGATCCGTAACTCCGATTGGGCTGAAATTTTAAAACAATTTTTATCCGGATATTAGCTTTCTTGCGGCGAAAGAAGGGCACCAACCGCCTTACGGAGTGGCCACAAGGGTCCAGGGCGCGTCCTACCCCCTAGGGCGCGCCCCTATGGCTTGTGGGCCCCTCGAGCATCGTCTCGCGTTGATTCTTTTTTCCAAAAATCACATATATTCCAAAAAAAAACCGTAAGTTTTTATCGCGTTTGGACTTCGTTTGATATGGATTTTCTGCGAAACAAAAAACATGCAACAAACAGGAACTGGCACTGGGCACTGGATCAATATGTTAGTCCCAAAAATAGTATAAAAAGTTGCCAAAAGTATATGAAAGTTGTAGAATATTGGCATGAAACAATAAAAAATTATAGATACGACGGAGACGTATCACCTCTGTTGTCCTAATTTTTCAGAATTTTTGGAGTTACAGAAGTATGAGAACAATTCGCATCTTTACACACTGTTATGTTTTTGACAGATTCTGTTATCTTTGCATTGTGTGCTTATTTTGATGATTCTATGGATTGTATCGGGGGTATAAGCCATGGTAAAGTTAGAATACAGTAGATATAATGCAATAACAAAATTTGAATGGGTTTTCTACAGTACTTAAAGTAAAGATTGGTTTTCTTATACTAACGGATCTCATGAAGGTTTTGTTAAGTTTTGTGTGATTGAAGTTTTCAAGTTTTGGGTGAGATCACGATGGATGAAGGAATAAGGAGTAAGAAGAGACTAAGCTTGGGGATGCTCACAGCACCCCAAGGTAATACTCAAGGAGAAACAAGCAACTAAGCTTGGGGATGCTCCGAGTGGCATCCCCTCTTTCTTCTAACGACCATCGGTATTTTACTTGAAGCTATATTTTTATTCATCACATATCATGAGTTTTGCTTGGAGCGTCTTGTATTATATGAGTCTTTGCTTGTTTTGCTTTTTGTTTTGTGTCAAGTACCCTTGCTGAACACACCTATTTGAGAGAGCCAAAATTATGCTATGATTTGTTAGAATTGCTCTATGTGCTTCACTTAAATTTTTTGAGCTATGGAATTGCTCTAGTGCTTCACTTATATCTTTTTGAGCACGGTGTGCTTTAATATTTTTGAAGAAATGCTCTCATGCTTCACTTAGATTTGTTTGAGAGTTAGTAAATTTTTGAAGAAATTCTCTCATGCTTCACTTATATTATTTTGAGAGACGAAAAAAAATTATGCTCATGTTCTTCACTTGGATTTGTTTGAGCTATCAAAAGCAACATATGAAACTAGTCGCAAAGTGATAGATACTCAAGAGGGATATAATAAAAACTTTCATAAAGATCATTGGACAAATTAAACTTGATTCTTTATAATAGTTTTGCGATATGATGATAGTGATATGTGAGTCATGTTGATGAGTAATTGTGCTTTAGTAAGAATATTGGTGTTAAGGTTTGTGATTCCCTATGCAAGCACGAAAGTCAATAGTTATGCAATGAAATTACATCCTACTTGTGATGCATTATTCGGTGTTAGTTATGCTTAATGCTCGCTTATGTGATTTTTTGTTTCTTGGTTGGATGCTTCTCAATCTTTTTGCTAGCCTTCACTTGTACTAAGTAGGAATACTACTTGTGCATCCAAAATCCTTAAACCCAGTTTTGCCATATGAGTCCACTATACCTACCTATATGCGGTATTTCCGTGTCGTTCTAAGAAAAAAATTGTATGTGCCATCTCTAATTTTCAAAATAATTTTCTTTTTTGTGTGCTCGTACCGCTCATGAAACGGTAGGGGGTGGCTGATATTTTTCCATGCTAGATGTGCTATTCTCAAGATGAGTGTTTATTCACTTGTCATTGCACGAGAGTACGACAAAGGCATTAGGGATGCCCAGTCCCAAAATGAAAAATAAATTTACTTTATGTTGTCAAATAATAAATTCCTTGGAAAGTGTTGGTATGGACGGCACCCGTGGATACGTCTAGCCGTGGAATGTGAAAGTATGGTGGAAAAAAGGAATAAACTTTATTTTCTGTTTGGGAACCGCCTATGATATATCTAGCATGAAAAGTATTGGGAACTACTCGATCGTTTTCGTTGACAGGAAAGGCATGCCACCCAAAATATTTTATCTCTATCCTTTTTTCGCTTTGAGCTCTGGCACCTCTACAAATCCCTACTTCCCTCTGCGAAGGCCCTTTCTATTTACTTTATTCAATTTTTATTTTTATTTGAGTCTCCATCTTCTCTTACAAAGCACCAACTAAGGGGCACTATGATCGTACTTGAGCATTGGGTGCAGCTAATATGCGAGTGTGTTTCATGAATGGATCAATGATTGAGCATAATGGGCTAGGGATAACTTGCTTTAGTGTTGATATTTTGAAATACATGGTAGCTTGTTGATATGCTTGAGTATTGAAATCTTCATGTCAAAACTGGACTATTGCTTTGAATCATATAAAAGTCCAAATGTCCATGCCACAAAAGAAAAGAATATGTGATGAACATGTTAGGCAGCATTCCACATCAAAAATTCTGTTTTTATCATTTACCTACTCGAGGACGAGTAGGAATTAAGCTTGGGGATGCTGATACGACTCCAACGTATCTATAATTTTTGCTTGTTCCATGCTGTTATATTATCATTCTTGGATGTTTTACAATCATTTTATAGCAACTTTATATCATTTTTTGGGACTAACCTATTGACATAGTGCCCAGTGCCAGTTGCTGTTTTTTGCTTGTTTTTTACTTCGCAGAAAATCAATACCAAACGGAGTCTAAACGCAGGGAAACTTTTTGGAGATTTTTTCTGGACCAGAAGACACCTGTTGGTCCAAAGAAATACCAGAGGGGGCCTCCGAGGGGAGCACAACCCACCTGGGCGCGCCTGGGGGCCCAGGCGTCCCCTGGTGGGTTGTGCACACCTCGGCCGCCTCCCGCACCGCCTCTTTGCTCTATAAATACCCCGAAAATCCAAAAACCCTAGGGGAGTCGACGAAACACAATTCCAGCTGCCGCAAGTTCCAGAACCACCAGATCCAATCTAGATACCATCACGGAGGGGTTCATCATCCTCATTGGTGCCTCTCCGATGATGCGTGAGTAGTTCATTGTAGACCTACGGGTCCGTAGTTAGTAGCTAGATGGCTTCCTCTCTCTCTTTTGATTCTCAATACAATGGTCTCTTGGAGATCTATTTGATGTAACTCTTTTTGCGGTGTGTTTGTTGGGATCCGATGAACTTTGAGTTTATGATCAGATCTATTTTATCCATGAAAGTTATTTGAGCCTTCTTTTGATGTCTTATATGCATGATTACTTATAGCCTCGTATTTCTTCTTCGAATCTTTGGTTTAGTTAGACCGACTAGATCGATTTTTCTTGCCATGGGAAGAGGTGCTTTGTGATGGGTTCGGTCGTGCGGTGTTCTTTCCCAGTGACAGAGGGGGCAGCAAGACACGTATTGATCGTTGCCATTAAGGATAACAAGATGGGGTCTATTCCTACATGAATAGATCTTGTCTACATCATGTCATCGTTCTTATTGCATTACTCTGTTTCTCCATGAACTTAATACACTAGATGCATGCTGGATAGCGGTCGATGTGTGGAGTAATAGTAGTAGATGCAGGCAGGAGTCGGTCTACTAATCTTGCACGTGATGCCTATATAATGATCATTGCCTGGATATCGTCATAATTATTTGAAGTTCTATCAATTGCCCAACAATGATTTATTTACCCACCGTATGCTATTTTCTCGAGAGAAGCCACTAGCGAAATCTACGGCCCCCGGGTCTATTTTTCTTCATATTTGCTTTCCGATCTATTATTTGCCACTTTTATTTTCAGATCTATATTTCCAAAAACTCAAAAATACCTTGCTGCACTTTTTCTTTCTTTATTTTATTTTGTTTTATTGCGAGATCTATTTATCCAATCTACCACAAATTTATCTATCTTTTTACCGTGGAGGGATTGACAACCCCTCTTACGCGTCGGGTTGCAAGTATTTGTTCTTTGTGTGCAGGTACCGTTTACATAGTGTTGCTTGGTTCTCCTACTGGATTGATACCTTGGTTTCATAACTGAGGGAAATACCTACCGTAGCTGTGCTGCATCATCCCTTCCTCTTTGGGGAAATACCGACGTAGTTCAAGCGACATCAATAGAGCATGACAAGATTATATGATTTTGTAGGGATAACTTTCTTTAGCCATGATATTTTGAGAAGACATGATTGCTTTATTAGTGTGCTTGAAGTATTATTGTTTTTATGTCAGTATTAAACTTTTGTTTTGAATCTTATGGATCTAAACATTTATGCCACAATAAGAAAAATTACATTAATAAATATGTTAGGTAGCATTCTACATCAAAAATTCTGTTTTTATCATTTACCTACTCGAGGACGAGCAGGAATTAAGCTTGGGGATGCTTGATACGTCTTCAACGTATCTATAATTTTTTATTGCTCCATGCTATTATATTATCCATCTTGGATGTTTTATATGCATTAATATACTATTTTATATCATTTTTTCGGACTAACCTATTAACCTAGTGCCCAGTGTCAGTTGCTGTTTTTTTCTTGTTTTTGTCTTTTACAAAAAATCAATACCAAACGGAGTCCAAACGGAATAAAACTTTATGATGATTTTTCTTGGACCAGAAGACACCTCGGAAGCTTCGGGAGAAGGCCAGAAGACCCACGAGGAGGCCACAAGCCCTAGGGGCGCCCCCTAGGCTTGTGGTCCCCTCACAGACCTCCTAACCCTAATCCTGGCTCCATAAATACCCAAATATTCCCCGTATACCAAAGGGACACCAAAAATACTTTTCCGCCGCTGCAAGCTTCTGTTCTCGTGAGATCCCATCTTGGGGCCTTTTCCGGCACTCTGCCGGAAGGGGATTCGATCATGGAGGGCCTCTACATCAACCTTGCTGCCCTTCCGATGATGTGTGAGTAGTTTACCATAGACCTACGGGTCCATGGCTAGTAGCTAGATGGCTTCTTCTCTCTCTTTGATCTTAAATACAATGTTTTCCTCGATGTTCTTGGAGTTCGATTCGATGTAATCTTCTTTTGCGGTGCGTTTGTTGAAATCCGATGAATTGTGGATTTATGATCAGATTATCTATGAATATTATTTGAGTCTTCTCTGAACTCTTTTATGCATGATTAATATAGCTTTGTATTTCTCTCCGATCTATCGATTTGGTTTGGCCAACTAGATTGGTTCTTCTTGCAATGGGAGAGGTGCTTTGTTTTGGATTCAATCTTGCGGTGTCCTCACCCAGTGACAGTAGGAGTAGCGAGGCACGTATTTGTATTGTTGCCATTAAGGATAAAAAGATATTTTTTTACCATATTGATTGGATCTATCCCTCTACATCATGTCATCTTGCTTAAGGCGTTACTCCGTTCTTGTTAACTTAATTCACTAGATGCATGCTGGATAGTGGTCGGTGTGTGGAGTAATAGTAGTAGATGCAAGTAGGAGTCGATCTACTTGTCACGGACGTGATGCCTATATTCATGATCATTGCCTTAGATATCATCATAACTTTGCGCTTTTCTATCAATTGCTCAACAGTAATTTGTTCACCCACCGTATATGTTCTTTCAAGAGAGAAGCCTCTAGTGAAAACTATGGCCCTCGGTCTATTTCTCATTATATATTTTCAGATCGATAAAACCAAAAACCAAAAAATACATTGCTGCAATTTATTTTATATTTACTTTATTTTGTCTTTTATTTATTTTTTATATTCATCTCTATTAGATCTCACTCTTGTTAGTGACCGTAAAGGGATTGACAACCCCCTTTTTTGCGTTGTGTGCAAGTGTTTGTTAGTTTGTGCAGGTGCATCTATTGGGGAATTGCTTGTACCTCCTACTGGATTGATACCTTGGTTCTTAACCGAGGGAAATACTTATCTCTACTTTGTTGCATCACCCTTTCCTCTTCAAGGGAAAAATCAATGCAAGCTCAAGAAGTAGCAGCGACCTATCATCAAGCTGGCATGCACGACGCCTTCATGCAAGATCAGGTCGGCCTAGACCTGGACGGCTTCCCACTCGGCCACGAGTTTCTGGAGGACTACGGCCTCGAGGAAAAGGATGAGTTGGACATCGACGAGGAGCCAAGATGCTAGAGATCGAGGCCGCCAATGTCAAGATCAAGGCGAAAGAATTGCCTCTCGCTAGCATGCTGACGAGGGTGGAGATCATGAAGGTGGACCTCAACACCGTGTCGTCGAGGAAGAGGCCGTGGTTCGAGAAAATGCAGGCCAACATGCTTAAGTTCGACGGCGAGTGATCTATGGCGGCATGCGCCATCCTTTTTGTATGCTGGCAAGTGTGCTGGCATGACCACGACCGAGATGGTGTGGTCAAACTCCCACCCCTTTTTTATGTGCTGGCATTTGTGGCGGCCGCTGGCAAGTGTGCCAGCAAAAACCGTGTGATGGTCTTTTTGGAGGCTGGCATTGTACGCCGGCCGCTGGCATGGTGCCGGCATGAACTTTGAGCGGCGGCATGCATGATCTATGACCGCGGGCCTCTTAAAATTTGTACGCGGACATAAAATGGATCGCTTGCGTTGGACGCAAGGCCGATAAAAAAACAGGACGATCGCCGAACGGGCGGCCAACCCAAACAGACGAAAAGCGGACAAAATCACCATCCGTTTGAGTCGACGCGTTGGTGTTGCTCTTAGAGTTGCCGTAAGAGCAAAGAGCAAAACCACGAAAAACCCGCTTTTGTATAGTTTTGGGCGGAAAACCTATACCGCCGATTGGATATCTAAATTGGGCTGAACCTTTTTTTTTTTGCAAACGGTAGAAGCTTTTTACGATATCTATTCTGCTCGAACTTACTTCACTCGTACTCTCTCTGCCCATGAAAGAATGTACTTCCTAATTATGTTGAAAAGTCAAACTTTTTTATGTTTAACTGTATTTATACAATAGTACACTAACATTTATGCCATCAAATTAGTAGCATTAGATTCATAATAAAATATATTTTCATCATACTCCTATTTGATTTCACAAACATTGATATATTTTTTGTACAAATTCGGTCAAACTTTGAGATAGTTTAACCCTTTAACAAAGTTGGAAGTACACTATTTGAAGGACTGAGGGAGTACTGTATAAACATTTTTAGTGTATAGTACTCTTCCAGACAAATCTAAGACAAATAATATGGATAGTATGCCATTTTTATACATGTCAAAAAGAAAAGAAAAAAGAGTTGCTCTAATACGAAGACACCGTCCTTTGCTTTGCTGAGGAATGACTCGACCATAGAGGCACTCCCTGCTCACGCAGCGCTGGTGTCCAGCCGCCGCCGGGTGCCCTCCGAGGCCGTCGACCGGAAGTCACTGCGCCGGGCTAAGCAGGAAGAGAGACTGCTTGTTGAACCTTCGAACCAGGCCGGCCTCGCCGTCGGCGATGGCTCGCTCGCCGGGGACGGGGGAGATGTGCCCGGAGTGCCTGGAGCGGCACATCCGATCCGACCTCGCTGGTTCCGGACTCTCCTTCGTCCACGGCGTCTCCGACTCCCCGCTCCCCTTCGCCTCCTCCGCTGTCGTCCAGGTCCGTCGCCACTCTGTCTCCTAATTTATCGCTATTCTCCTGTCCTGGATAATACGGTCTCTGAAGCTCGCGCCCAGTTCGAGCCACCTGCTCTTTCCGATTAAGATTTGAGCCAAACACCTTTCTGTGTGCGTTTTAGTTTCATTTTTTAGAAGCATGTTAAGGCCTTGTCCATGTAGGCTTGTAGAAGAGCTAATTATTGTACTTTAGGCATAATTCATGTGTTCTCTTCACTGCAGATGTCATCTGATGGACCCGACCAATGTATTGGGAGGTAAGACTAGGCATTCTTTGTTTACTGCCATATTTCTCCCTTTGATTTAGATACGAATCATACTATAAGATCAGAATGCACATCCTATTAACTTGTTATGAAAACACAACTTTATACCTTAGTTAGATCGAAAGGGTAATTAAAACATACTTCTCTGCATTTTTAAGTAATTGGGTTTTCTAAACTTGTAACCACACCAATACAAGTAGGTACTGTCAATTGATGTATCCAACTGTAGTGATTTTACTTTTGATCTAATCAAAGCTGCTGTGAACGGTCCTGTTTTAGATTGGATTTTTGTAGGAGACCTGTTTTTGATTGGATTTTTGTAGGAGGAGATGTTGAGAATTAGTGCCAGATATATGGAGTTTTAATTTGAATTTTCGTACTGCGAAACCAAGTTTTGACAAGCCTTATAATTCTAGAAACAAGAATAATGAGAAATTATATTCAATGTAAAGCAGTTGCAAAACTAGCCAACTTAATCATATGGATAATGTCGTACTTCAACCATATGGATAGTGTCGTACTTTAGTCATATATGCAATACCAGTAAACACTCATAAAACAAAGCAATAGCTAAAGCAAATTAACATTAGCACCTCCGTGCAGTCCGTGTTTATCAGAGGTAGTGCATTCAAGGCTCGCTGATCTATGTTTTTCTCTTTCGTGACTAGAAGTTTCCCCTTTCTTATAATTTGCTATTTTTTATTTGTTAAAAAGTGACAAATATGTATCTTGCAGCCAGAAGACTTGTGGTTATTTTGTATTGGTGGTACTAAATGGTGGTAAGACATATGTGGATACAAAAAACTGGTAAAGCTTCTTATCAAGTGTATTATGTACATCTCCAAAAGGCTTCCATGTTCAAGATATAACATTCTCCACATTTTTCATCCATGCAGTGAAAACAACCCATTGGAGCAATCACTCATATTTAAAGATGATAATCATTGTGCTGTGCAACCAGATTCCTCTCCTGGTATTGAACATATTGAAGATCTTCAAAGTTCTTCTAGCTCGAATAATCAGCAACTAATTGTAAACATAATCAGCAAGTTAACTCCTGTTTACTATCTGGGTAGAGTCTCCACTACAGAAATTAGAGATCTTACGGCAAGTTATATGAATTTATCCATTGAACAGAATGTGATTAATTCACTAAATCTGTTGTGTGAAAACACCATTAGTGGATCAGCTGGTTTAGGTTTTCTCAGTTTTGTTGGATTTTCAGCATTCGATGATATACATCCTTCTGGGCTTGTGAGACACCCCAACATCTTACCTGTGTTAGGTGTTGTAGAATCATCTGATTGCTGCTACATGTTTCAACCAAAGGCCCCATACACTTTGGAGAACATCATGCACTACAGTCCAGAGGCATTGTGCTCAGATTGGCACATCAGATTTTTCATCTACCAAATGATATCTGCATTGGCGTATCTTCATGATTTTGGAGTTCATCACGGCAATCTGAAACCATCAACCATCTTGATGTCAGATTCTCTATGGCCTTATCTCAGCATAAGTGATATATCTCATGTTAAACAGAACCGGGGTTTTGGGGGACCTGCAGGTTCAACACCTAATTCATGCTTTGCTGAGGATTGTTCTTCAAGATCCATTTTTGCTAGTTTCAATCTTCCATCATCCTTGGATTGGTCTTCTCACTTCAAACGATGGTGGACGGGTGAGTTGAGCAATTATGAGTACCTTCTTGTCTTGAACAAGTTAGCTGGTAGGAGGTGGGGTGATCCAGCTTTTCATCCGGTGATGCCTTGGGTAATAGATTTCACAGTGAGGCCTGACGAAAACTCTGACATTGGCTGGAGAGACCTCACCAAAAGTAAATGGCGGTTGGCAAAGGGCGATGAACAATTGGATTTTACTTACTCATCATCTGATGTTCCATATCATGTTTCTGACGAGTGTCTCTCAGAGCTAGCAGTTTGCAGTTACAAAGCAAGAAGGCTATCAAAGACCATCTTGAGGTCAGCTGTCCGCTCTGTCTACGAGCCCAACGAATACCCATCTAGTATGCAAAGGCTTTATCAATGGACTCCAGATGAATGCATCCCAGAGTTCTACAGTGATCCTTGGATTTTTGTCTCTCTTCATTCTGAAATGAGTAATTTGGCTTTGCCTTCCTGGGTGACCTCTTCAGAGGAATTCATTTGTCTTCACAGGGATGCCTTGGAGAGTGACCGAGTCTCACAACAACTGCATCATTGGATTGATATAACCTTTGGCTATAAACTTGCTGGGGAGGCATCTGTTGAAGCTAAGAATGTCATGTTGCCTCCCAGTGATCCATCAAGGCCTAAATCAATTGGGCGACGGCAACTTTTTACAAAGCCACATCCTAAGCGTCTTATTAGCACACCTCACTCAGCCTACCACAATAAAGTGGAATCTTGTGCAAGATGCCAAGGAAAAGGAAGTAACTCAACTACTGATGTATTGTTAAATGACAGTAATCCCCCAAATATGTTTTCACAAGTTGACTATTTGGAAGAGTTTGAACAAGCGACATTATTTATGGAGCTTCAACATCATTTGAATCCAATATACAGTTATTCTAACACTGCTGCTTGTTGTTGCTCGTCAGTCAAATGTCCCAAGAGCCAATTTTCAGATCAGGAGGTATTGCAACCTGATAGTGTATTATCAGTGGTGCCTGATTTTGATTTTGGCTCCTATCTTGAATGCTTTGAGTCTGATGATAGTTCTTCTATTGGTTATCAAGAGCTGTTACGCTGGAAGCAAAGGTCTTGTTCTGTTATTGAGCATCATGCAAATGATGTATTTTCAATAGGGTGCATGTTAGCAGAAATCTATCTGCACAGACCACTTTTTGATGCTTCCTTGCTAGCTGCATATAAAGAAACTGGTATGCTGCCAGGAGCACTCCATGAATTGCCTGTTCATGTCAGTTTGCTTGTTGAGTCATGCATCCAAAGGCAATGGAAAAGGTAACTTAAATAATTATGTCTGATGTTTATATTTGTATTTTAATACCCTGCCACATTGGTGATGTTTTTTCTTAATTTTACAACCAGAAACTGTAGATTTAAAAAAAATTGTGATCTCTTGCAGGAGGCCATGTTCAAAGCATCTTCTGGAGTCACCATATTTTCCTCCGTCAGTTCGATCCGCATATATGTTTCTTGCTCCACTTCAACTTCTGTGTACATCTGGAGACCGCCTGAAGTATGTTACTAAGCTTGCAAGTGAAGGGACACTTAAAGCCATGGGAGAATTTGCTGCTGAAGTGTGTGCACCTTTCTGCCTACCTTTTGTTTCATCATCTCGGTCGGATGTTGACACCGAGTCTTGCTTGCGTCTTCTTAAAGAGTTTTTGAAGTGCTTGAGTGTCCAAGCAGCTAAGAAACTTATTCTGCCCATCATTCAGAAAATCTTACAGGCCGGTTAAGACACATCAGTGGGGAAATTTTCTTATATTTTCTTTCATTTCAAGGTTTTGGTCTTTGCATATAGTGGGTCTTGTTCTGACGAGTCATTTCTGCTGGTTGTTGCTACAGGCACCAGAATATTCACATCTGAAGGTTTCTCTCCTTCAAGATTCTTTTGTCCGAGAGTTATGGAAAAAATTGGGAAAACGAACTTATATTGAGAAGGTGCATCCCTTGGTCATAGCAAACTTACACAATTCACCTAACAAGATCACTGCATCTTCTGCATCCATTGTTTTAATTGGTTCAAGTGAGGAACTAGGAATACCAATCATTGTTCATCAGGCAAGTCTCAGTGAACACATTGTCTTGGTGTACTGCACTGATACCATCCTTTACTGATTAGTGCTTCCATTTTATGCAGACAGTTTTACCACTAATCCACTCTTTCGGCAAAGGTTTATGTGCTGATGGAATTGAAACTTTGGTCAGGATAGGTATCCCAGTTAACACTGTCTCCTTGTGGTGAAAATGTTTGTTCTTTGGTCGGTGCTTGACCTTATTCATAATAGGTGGACTTCTTGGGGAAAGTTTTATTGTCAAGCACATTCTCCCCTTGCTGAGGAATGTTATACTTTTTTGTATCGACTCCTCCAAGGTGATTAAGCCAGAACCACAGCAGAGTTGGAACTCTTTTGCTCTGATTGATGGCTTATCTGCTTTGGAAGGCCTTGTATCAGTTCTTCCAGTTAAGGCAGTTCTCAGGGAGCTTCTCCAGGTATTTTGGTGGGAAAAAAAATTAAGTTTGGTGAATAAATATAATCATTGGTGAAAATGGATATATTTTGAGCTCTGTTAGAGCTTTGCTAAATTGGAACATATATTTTCAAAAGTGAGTATAGATCTGATAGGAGCTAGGGTTCTCCCCGGTCTAGGGCGTAGCTTGTAGGGAAAGGAGGGAGGTGGGCGAGGGCTGGAGCGCGGCGGCCGGCGGCGAGGCGCCGTCCTTGCGGCGGTGCGGCGGCGGCTGAGTCAGGAGGCGGCTAGGGTTTAGGGTTTCCGGCTCCTCTGGGAGCCGGGCAATAGAATTGTCTTATTGCTTAAATCTCAAAATAATCTTACAAGTTGTATATATAACCACGATGTGAAATAAAAACTAAGATAACTTGCGGGCTAAGCTTGCCCGGTGGGCCTCCTACGGCCGTAGGTCCGGCCGGTCATAATATCTCTCCCCGCCTGCGCAAACAGCTCGTCCTCGAGCTGAAAGTCGGGGTAGTGTTGGCGGAACTCCTCGCGCTGCTCCCAAGTAGCGTCCTCCTCTGAAAGTCCAGTCCATTGAATCAACACGTACCAGGAGCCGCGGCGCAGCTGAGCCTTCAACGCCTTCTCCGGCTCAGGAAGGAGACGCCCGTCGGTGACCGGCGGTAGCGCTGGAGGAACCGCGGGTGGCTCTCCACGGAAGGGCTTGAGCAGCCCCACATGGAAGACATCATGAATCCGCGCACCTGCCGGAAGCTGAAGACGGTAAGCCACCTTCCCAATGCGTTCCAGGATAGCAAAGGGACCGGCATAGCGAGGACCCAGCTTCTTCTTCGCGCGTGGGTCGAGGGACTGCGTAGAGCGATGAAGTAGACGCAGCCACACCCAATCACCCACCGCGAACTCCGCCTCGCGATGGTTGCCGTCGTAGTAGTGTTTGGCCAACTGCTGGGCCTGAAGGAGGCGTTGCCGGACTTCTGCCAGCATCTCGTCACGGTTCCGCAGAAGAGCACCGGCCGCCTCGGTCCGTGCCAAGGCCGGATCAACAGGAAGAATCGGCGGAGGTGGCCGGCCATAAACCACCTCAAAAGGCGTAGCACGGAGGGCGGAGTGATAAGAGGTGTTGTAGCAGTACTCCGCCCACGATAGCCAGTCCACCCATGCGCGAGGGCGATCACCTGTGACACAACGCAAATACATGGCAATCACCTTGTTAACGACCTCGGACTGGCCGTCCGTCTGAGGGTGGAAAGCTGTGCTCAGGCGGAGCTTAACGCCTGCCAGCCGGAAGAGGTCGCGCCACACATGTCCCGTGAACACGGGGTCCCGATCACTGACGATCGAAGATGGGAACCCGTGGAGACGGACAATGCCATCGAAGAAAGCCCGAGCGACAGACGCCGCCGTGTAGGGATGCCCGAGCGTGATGAAGTGGGCATACTTGGAGAAGCGGTCGACCACCGTGAGAATGACGGACTTGCCGCCCACGTTGGGGAGGCCCTCGATGAAGTCCATGGAGATGTCCGCCCAGACCTGGGACGACACCTCCAAAGGCTGGAGCAACCCAGCCGGCCGTAGAGTCTCCGTCTTGTTGCGCTGGCACGTCACACAAGACCGTACCCAGTCACGGACCAGGGCACGATCTCCTGGAATGTAGAAGTCGGCGCGGAGACGATGGAGTGTCTTCTGCACCCCCTCATGGCCCGCCGAGTGGGCGAGGCGCAGCACCTGATGACGAAGATCGTCGTGCGCCGGAACGAAGACCCGGCGCCCATGGAGGAGCAAGCCGTCGGCGAGGCGCCACGGCTCATCCAGTTCCCCCGCAGCCAGCTGCTGCTGTAGGAGGAGTGCGTCGGCCGCGGCTGCTGTCGCCCGCCGGATGTCGGTGAAGAGGGCGAAGGACGGCCCGGTGATGATGCAGAAGGCCACCCCCTCCGCCGCACCGTCGTCCGTGTCGGCGTCACGCCGAGACAGGGCGTCGGCGACGGTGTTAAGGCGACCCGGACGGTACTCGACAGTGAAGTCAAACCCGAAGAGTTTACTGATCCACTGGTGCTGCGGCACGGTCGAGAGCCTCTGATCCAGCATGAACTTGAGGCTGTAGTGGTCCGTACGGATCCGGAAGGATCGACCCCAAAGATAGGGCCGCCAGTGACGCACCGCCTGTACCAAGCCAATGAGCTCGCGCTCATAGGCCGCCAGCTTAAGATGGCGGGCGGCAAAGGGCCGGCTGAAGAAGGCGAGGGGCCCATCGCCCTGATGAAAGACCGCACCGAACCCCGCACCGGAGGCGTCGCAGTCGACGGTGAACGGTAGGTCGAAATCAGGCATCTGCAGGACGGGACCCGTCGTGAGGGCCCCCTTGAGGGCCTCGAACGCTGTGGTGGCCTCCTCATCCCAAGAGAAGGCGTCGCGACGGAGAAGGCGCGTGAGCGGGGCCGCGATGAGTCCAAACTCCCGGATGAATTTCCGGTAGTACCCGGCAAGGCCCAGAAATCCGCGAAGAGCCCGCGGAGACTGCGGAATCGGCCAGGCAGCGACGGCCGCCACCTTGTCGGCGTCCATGGCCACCCCCTCGGCCGAGATGACGTGGCCGAGGTAAGCGACAGAAGGCGTCCCGAACGAGCACTTCGAGCGCTTAAGATGAAGATGATGCGCCCGAAGCTCGTTGAAGACGATGGCCACATGCTGGAGGTGCTCTGCCCAAGAGGCGCTGTAGATAAGAATGTCATCAAAGAAAACGAGGACAAACCGACGTAAGTAGGGCCGGAGGACATTGTTCATCAAGGCCTGAAAGGTAGCCGGGGCGTTGGAGAGGCCAAAAGGCATCACCAAGAACTCGAAGTGGCCGTGATGAGTCCGAAACGCCGTCTTGGCGATGTCGTCTGGGTGCATGCGCACCTGATGATACCCCGACCGGAGATCCAGCTTGGTGAAGAAGCGCGCCCCATGGAGCTCATCGACCACCGGGATCGGGAACTTATCCTTAAGTGTGAGAGCATTAAGGGCGTGGTAGTCGATGCAGAAACGCCACGTGCCGTCCGACTTGCGAACTAGGAGGACCGGCGCGGTGAATGGCAACGTGGAGATCCGGATGATGCCCGCGGCAAGCATGAGTGCACATTGCCGCTCCAACTCGTCCTTCTGCAGCTGAGGATACCGGTAGGGCCGTACGGCCACCGGTGCTGAGCCCGGCAGGAGGTGAATACGGTGGTCGTAGACCCGGGCCGGTGGAAGGCCCCGCGGCTCCTCAAAGAGATCACGGTGCTGCTGCAGGAGGTGGTCCAACAGCGGATGCTCGGCCTCGGTGGTGGCCGCGGCCAGCTGGAGCGGGGGCGACGCCGGGGTGCCTCCAATGCCCTCCCAGCGGACGCGGCGGCCGAGACGCTCGAAGGTCATCGTCAGGGCGTCGAAGTCCCAAAGGATGGGACCGAGAGTCCGCAAGAAGTCGACGCCGAGGATGAAGTCGAAGCAGCCCAAGTCAATGCCGGCGCATGTGATGGTGAAGTGCTCGTCGCCGATAGTGATGGGCACGTCGCGGGCGAGCCCATGGCAGCGTAGACGGTCGCCATTAGCGACGGTGACCCGTAGCTGCTCCCCGCCTGTCGGCTGTAGCGCGAGGCGCCGCATGGTGGTCTCCGGCAGGAAGTTATGCGTGGAACCTGTGTCCAGGAGGGCCACCAGACGCTCGCCATGGATCGTGACCGGTAACAGCATCGTCCGTTCATCACGGATGCCGGCCAGCGCGTGGAGCGAGACGACGAGGGCCGTCGCCGGAGCGGGCGCGGGTGCAGGCGCGAGCTCCGCGGCGGCTGGGTCGCCGAGGCCATCCTCCGGTGTGTCCTCCTCGGTCTCGTCGGTCGTCTCCAAGTAGAAGAGGCGCGGGCAGACATGGCCCGGGGCATAGGGCGCATCACAGTTAAAGCAAAGCCCCAAGCGCCGGCGCTCGAGCTGCTCTGCCTGAGAAAGGCGCCGGAAAGGGCGTGTCGCGGCCGGGGTGGCCGCCGGTGATGCGGTCGAAGGCGCGGGTGCTGTCGGAGGTGGCCGGGGGGTGTGCCGGCCCCCACGAGATGCGGGTGTCCGCGTCAAGGCCTGGGCGCGCTGCTCGAACGCCCGAGCGTAGTACATGGCCGTCTGAAGGTCTTGGGGCCCCTTCATCTCGACGTCCACGCGGATGTGGTCGGGAAGGCCGCCGACGAAGAGTTCAGCCCGCTGTAAGGCCGTCACACCCGGCGCGTGACACGCCAGGGCCTGGAAGCGGTCGGCGAAATCCTGCACCGTGGAGGTGAAAGGCAGGCGGCCCAACTCGGCCAGGCGGCTCCCGCGCATCGGTGGTCCGAAGCGAAGGAGGCACAGCTCGCGAAAACGCTACCACGGGGGCATGTCGCCCTCGTCCTGCTCGAGGGCGTAGTACCATGTCTGGGCTGCCCCGCGGAGGTGGTAGGAAGCCAGCCAAGTGCGCTCCGACGCGGGCGTGCGCTGCCCACGGAAAAACTGGTCACACTGGTTGAGCCAGTTAAGTGGGTCGTCCGAGCCGTCATAGGTGGCGAAGTCGATCTTGGCGAACCGGGGCGGCGTCTGGGTCATCGCGCCAGGGCCCACCGGCTCGGCGATGCGGAGAGCTGATGACGGTGCTCGGTCCATGGTGGGGAGACCGGCGTAGGCCCCCGTGGAGCCCGACGAGGCCCCGGACTGCAGCGTGGGCACCGACGGGTCCCCGGCCTCCGTGTAAACTGGCGGTGGCGACGTCCCGGTGATCCAGGCCGGAATCGGAGACGGTGACGGTGGGAACCGGACCTGCTGTATCGGGAGACCACCCGGTGTGGACTGGCCCAGGCCGGAGCTAGGCGGCGCCGGTGGCATCTGGACCGACGCAGTGGCCGCGGATGGCGCGGCTGGGGCCGGCGCGGGCCAGGACGGCCACTGTGGGGCTGGGGCGGGCGCGGGAGGCGCCGCGAGCGCTGGCGCGGGCCACTGTGGCCAGGAGGGCGCTGGCGCGGCCGGCGGCTGGAGCGCCGGGTAACCCCCGGCGATGGCCGCGGGAACCGAGTACCAAGGCAGGGCCGGCGGTCCGGAGGGAACGGCCGGCGGCAGCGGCAGTGGCGGCCCGTACGGGCTGGCCAGGTAGAGGCGGATTCCCTGGACCGCGACGACCAGGTCGTTGAGGACACCGGCCATGGCCTCCGGGGAGTAGTGGGTCGGCATGGTGGACGATGATGGCGGCGGATCCGTGACGGGGGGCGGTGACTGGCCGGTCGACGCGCCGGAGGAAGAATCCATCGGCGCCGAGGGAAGGGCCAGCGGGCCAGTGGCGATCGGCGATGGCGCGGCGGCGGTGGTGACGAGGGGCAGCGACGGGGTGGGTGGTGATGAAGACATGGTCGAAACCAAGCTAGCTGATACCAAGGTGATAGGAGCTAGGGTTCTCCCCGGTCTAGGGCGTAGCTTGTAGGGAAAGGAGGGAGGTGGGCGAGGGCTGGAGCGCGGCGGCCGGCGGCGAGGCGCCGTCCTTGCGGCGGCGGCTGAGTCAGGAGGCGGCTAGGGTTTAGGGTTTCCGGCTCCTCTGGGAGCCGGGCAATAGAATTGTCTTATTGCTTAAATCTCAAAATAATCTTACAAGTTGTATATATAATCACGATGTGAAATAAAAACTAAGATAACTTGCGGGCTAAGCTTGCCCGGTGGGCCTCCTACGGCCGTAGGTCGGGCCGGTCATAATAAGATCAAATTCAGATATCACTCTACTTTAAGCACTACTTTGATGACTAGTACCAGATACCAATCATCATAACTTAATTTCACTTTTTTTGGGGTTTCATGTACAAGGTAATATGATATACAAAAATTATTGCAAGAATTCAGCACATTACAAGATTTAAATGAACTTGCACAAGATGTCTCACCATTGATAAATTTGAATTCAGGTTTATAAATGCATCATTTTGTTAGTTTTAAGTTTAGATGCTAATTCCTCTTTTCATTTTATTGAATTCTATTATTACTTTCTATAGATAATGACCTGGCCATGAAATTATTACATTTAAATTGGCATATATGTCAAATTAAATGTGTACTCACTCCTACCTTGACCGCATTTACAGGACCAAGTCTGTCTTCATATAAAGATTCTTATGCTGATCCATTTGGACCTTCATGTGATTCAGGCAATAACTCTTCACTGACAAAGTGACATGATTTTCTTGTACCAGTTCTCTCCCAATAACACACCTTCAAATTCGTTTGATTGACTTAATTTGCTTGCTTTCTATTAATTAGGTTGCAGCTACTGCATTTGTTGACCTTTGTCTACGAATTGGACCAGATAATACTGTCATACATGTTTTGCCACATCTAAAAGAGCTTTTTGCTGAATTGGCCTTTTTTCAAGACTCTTCTGCTGTTAGCCTTCCTACAAAAGGGTTAAAAATCTCAGAAAGAAACAAAAGTGAGCCGATTAAAATGGAATCTAGAATTGATCTCGTGTAAGTAGAAACATGTATTTTTCCGTTGTTAAGTTGTTTGGTATAAGTAACTATACACGCTTCATTATATTTACTTATTGAAGGTAACTGTTGTAGGTTGTTGCTATATCCTTTCTTGGCATCACTTGTTGGAATAGAGAAGCTCCGTGAATACTGCTCTACATGGTTTCTATTGGAGCAGTCTCTTCAAAGGTTGTACAATTGGAAGGTATGTGAAAGCTGCTTTGGTTCCTATCGACAGGTGAGATTTGTGTTTTCCTTCTTATTTGACTAACCGTGCTTTCTTTCAGTTTGAGCCTTCCAGTAAATGTTCTATAAGTGCTGAAAACTTGAAAACCCAAAGGTTTCAGCCTGGCAGCGACACCTCGTCTGAGGTTGTTCCAACAGAACCTTTTAATGGGGCAGGGTGGTCTGCGTCTCGATCTCAAATCCCTAATACTGGTTGGATGGCAGCTTCCAAGCACAGATCTAGGCTCGAGCATGGGACATCTAGTGACAATTTGTCTGCATCAACTTCTGGAAATCAGCCGTGGTTTTGGTTCCCTACTCCTGACAGTAGTTGGGGCGTACCAGATCTTCTTGGACGTAGTAGCGGTTTCAAGGATGAACTTCTATGGAATATCGAAGCTTCAGTCCTTTACTCAGCCCGTGCACACCCTGGGGCTCTGCGGTCATTAGAAGTCCATGATGATGAGTGCACGATTTTTACTGGGGGAGTTGGACCTGGTTTTAAAGGAAGTGTACAGCGCTGGGAGTTGGCCAACATGAATTGCACATCTGGATATTACGGGCATGAAGAGGTCAGTTTGTCTCGCTACCTGCATATGACTTTCTTTTTCGCTATTATTGTTGGATGGTTCTTATTTTCTGAATGAAACGTAGTTTGTACAGACCGTGTACTGATGTTTAGCTTAGAGTCTGAAATACAATGCTCTGGTCGTTTAGTGGTTATGTTTGCTGTGATGAAACATTAAATCACTATACAGGGTAATATCACTGAGTGGACGGTGTTCTTTCAGTAAATGCCGTTTGATTTCTAGCTCAACTGTTCTAGATTCTATATCATATATTGGATTGCTCGATCTTGCTTGCATTTCTTCTGCGTTTGAACTCATTGATGTGCTCTTTGTAAGTTAATTTTACCCCCTAGATATAGCGCTTTTTCATTATGTTCAACAGTTCATTTTCTGATATTTTATTTACATAGGTTGTCAATTCCATCTGTATCCTGTCAATTACTGGAAAAGTAGCTTCTTGTGATGGCACGATTCATATTTGGAATGGGCAGACAGGAAAGCTCATAGCTGCTCATACCGAGTCGTCAACAAGCTTTCCGCTGCAAACTGCATCTGTTGAACAGGCAAACATGCTTAATCAGGACACGCTCTCAGGCGGAATATTGTCGAATGCATTTCGTGGTAGCTTGTATACGACCATGCATTATATGGCATCTGAAGATAAACTTGTTGCTGGCATGGGAAATGGATCTATCAGGTATACACTTTGTCATCTGTTTGTTGGATTTGGTCATTTTATTATGTTTCTAACATACATTGAAATATCCTTCCTGCTATTCTACTGGGGTAAGTGTATGGGTGATCACTGATCAGTACCACTTGCTTATTTATGTTCACAATTTTGACTACGTTTGGTAGGCACGTCTGAAACAAAATAGGAAAAAATCTACTTCACTTAACCAGGGCATTGTTATGTGAGCTTGGAAGCATTTTTAGTTTTTGTTGTAGAATTAGTAGTGCAAGTTGGAACATATTTCTTTCTTGCTGCAACTCACTGTTATTTCACTCTGTTTCTACCTCACTACCAAAGAATTTTTCTACTATTGAACTGCACATTGATTGAGTTATAATGCAGATTTATTGATATCTCTCGGGATCAGAAGCTGCATTTATGGAAGAGTGATTCGGCTGAAATCTCCTTCTCATCACTTGTGTCAGCTATTTGCTCGTCTGGCTCAGACAAGCCGAGGAATGGAAGCCTAGTGGCTTCATCATCCTGGATTGCAGCTGGTCTAAGCTCTGGTTATTGTCGATTACTTGACGAGCGTAGTGGAAAAATCATTGCAGTTTGGCGAGCACATGATGGTCACATTACGAAGGTATGCCAGTGCCCCTACTAGGTTGCTATCCATCATAGGCAAAACCATGAGCAATTGTTATGCTGGTATCTGACGGGTTCCTTTTTATTTGCGCATAAAGTTGGCATCACCAGAGGACCACTTGATTGCATCTAGCTCCCTTGACAAGACTCTTCGAATTTGGGATCTAAGAAGGTATTATTCTTTGACTGCAACAATTCATTGGTTGTATTACCTATTTTGGTATGTTCTCCATTCTCTTATTTTATTAGTGCAGTATCATATCCGAAAAGAGATGTACAATATTTCTTGCACTATTTGTGTTCTGGAACTTTCTTGATACATGACTATCTTGTTTGGGCCATAGTGATAGTGATAAGATTATCGTTATATCACACTGAATGCACAATTCATAGAAGCAGCAGTTTGATTCTCAACTTTGGATTACGCAATACGCATATATCTTATTGCTTATGATTTGTTTCCAGTTTGAACTTTCGTAGTTTCTTAAAGTTTTGTGCGCAATGTGACAGGAACCTATCAGTCCAATCAAACATTTTCAGAAGCCATTCAGATGCCATCTTTGACTTCTCTGTTTGGGGTCAAGACCTGGTATCAGTGTCAAGAAACAAAATTGCACTTACTTCCCTATCGAGACCAACAAGTGAGGTATGTACTTTCTCCTCTTGACCATATTCACCACCATGCTATTTTGCAAGCTTTACCTTTTTTTCTTTTTTGAGAATGGCAAACTTTACTATTTGGAGCAGCAGTGCAGCCTCTTTTGGAATTTTACATATCATATGAATTGTAAGTCCACTTTGTTCCTGCCGAAATAACTGTTGGTACATTTTGTCAAAAAAAAATCCGTGCAGATCGGACATCAGCAGCTCGTACTTCAGAACTTATATTCGACTGACAGAGGAGTAAAATATAAAAACATGTCTGTTCTTTCGGCTATTTCTGTGCTTCCTTTGTCAAGATTGTTTGTCGTTGGAACAGAAGATGGTTTTCTCAAAATCTGCCATTAGATGGTTCCAGTAGTGGTAATCATCTCTCCCTTGTATCGGCTTAAATATTTTAGCAGCACCTCTCTCTTTTCTAACATTTTAGTGGTACTTTGCTCATAGTTTTTGTTTACTTCAATTTGCCAGCAGTCACTACAGGTTACAGGATACATATATAGCCACATTTACTGTTGTAATATCCATGGCTGAGTATAAGCTTCAATTTTTGTCTAATCTTTTCCCTTGCAATTATGAAATAACACATGGCTATGTATTACTCCCTCTGTCTCATATTAAGACTTTTGTATCTAGCACTGAAATACGTCTGGGTACATCCGTTTGAGCGGCAATTAATATGGGACGGAGGGAGTACTTAATAACTTTCTAGCTTTGTTGTTCTAGTGAAGCCGAAGCTTGTAGCTTTCACTCTTTGCTCTAGTTTGTTGCACCATATGGTTTTGCTTGCCCGATTTTGGACACAATGTATCCAAATTGTAGTTGGCAAAACCTGATCAACGCTAGGGATACCTCTCAGCATATATCGCATACATTTGTTGCACTGGAATCTGGAGTCTGGATTACTCTGCTAATAAATTATTTCTTGTTAACTGTGCTAAGTCATCTTCTATCCCTTGAGAGTTGAGATCTGTCCTGAAACCTGCCTGTCCTTTACTGGAGAAATGTTACAGTGTTGTCTGTGGATTTCCTATTGGTTTATTCTGCCACAAAGCTGAGGATGCCTTGAATTTGCTGCAGACCTACCTGACATGGATCATGGGAGCTTAAATGTGGGTAGTTGGGTAGTTGTGGAGGAAAAGTAAATTGGAGCTTGGTTTCTGTTCCGGTCCTCATATGAATGCTCTCGTTTACTGCAGTCTGAGGCCTCCTTGCAATCCTCGGTATGAGCACCCAAGCCACTATACACCCAGCATCAAATAGTGTACATAAGTTCAGTATGTCAAGTCTTAGCTTTATGGTCTTTAACTCAAGCTAGAAGTACACCAACAGAGTAAAGCATGTATGGTCCCATGGAGATCTGCGGTCCATGTTTTGGTTTGACCGTAGCCAAAATCTTTGCAGCCACTGGCATAACTACACTCACTGGCAGGTGGGTCCTGCCGCAAATGAACACAAGTTAGGCCCACCTTTCAGTTTCAGCAACAGGCCGATCGGTACTAAGACAACGATCATGCACAGTACTCCACCGCACTACTGGTTATAAAAGGAGGCATGGGCAACTTGCTCTTGGCAAAACCAGAAGGTCGGCAAGCAAAAGCAGTAGCAACAATGGAGAGGCGTAGCGGCGTGAGCGCGAGCCTTGTTCTTGGCCTCCTGCTCGCCACCACCGTTGCTTGCCATGGTGCGAGGGACATCCCAGCAACGGAGCCCGAGTCCTACCGTCCCCAGAACGTCTTTGGGTTCGGTGGCTTCTACCCTGGCCCGTCGGTCAACTGGGTCTTTCCGGGACCAAACGGCGTCACGCCACAGGTAGGCTTCGGCAGCATGCCGGGCTCTAGCTCCGTCCCTGGCACTGGTGGCTCATCCGGCAGCAGTGGTGTGGTCGGCATTCATGGTGCTGCCAATCCCTGATCGAGTTGTTGTCTGTCTTGGTGTCTTGATGTTTAAGATTTTGCTCTTTAGAGCCATGCAGGTGCAGCATTCTACCGTGGTGGTAGAGAGTAAGCTTCTTGCTTGCTCTAGTTTAGCAGTATTGTGTTATGGCTTATGTGTTGTTGTTTTCAAGTGATCTGTGTCCTGTGTCTTTGTAAGAGACTTGTTCTTGGTTGTTATTTACCCTTGTGTACTTCCTAGAGGTTGTATTGCTGTCGTGGGTTCGAAGTCCCATTGCTGTATCTTTGATTTGGAGAGTGAGGATTTGAACCCATGAGCTGGATCACCACAACCTTGTCCTGTGTTCCGTGTCTCGTCTCTTTAAGTATTTCCGTCATTCTTCTCAGTGTGCTTTCAGTTTATTATGTTGTTGATGAAATGCATTTCCATATCTTTGTTCTTGTTTATTTTCTGTGACCATTCATAGGTTGGTTCAACTTGCGGCATCATCTTTAGTTATGGAACACTGGGTAGCATTGATATTGTGCACATTGGTTAAGCACCTGGAAGACTACAGCCAGCCAGTTATAATTGATAATTGTTATGCCCAGTGATAGGTCCCAGCTTGTTTAGAATATTCGAACTTTTTTGCGTCAAGTTTTTATGGCCTTTTCGCCTCCTTTTCCTTATGAATGGCTGGTTCTCTTATCTACTACAAATGCCGAGAGGTTGTAATGGGAACCGTTGAAGATCTTCTAAGTAAACTAACCACTACTTGTACTTACATCATTTTCTTTGTTGAGATGCTAGTCTTCCTGTTTGATATATGCAGTGTTTATATCACGCTCATGTTCATGTAGCTAAAAGTCTAAAAGTACCACTGTAATGGCTAGTGGCCCTTAATGCTAATTTCTTTGAATGTGAATATGATGTCTCATTTGGGCCTCAACGAAGTATAAGAAGGGCAAGTCAGCTTTTAGCATTTAAGCCGATTAGTTTTCATTACTAGTTATGTTCAAGAAAAATGCTCCCGATATTAGTTTAACTACTGGTATTTGATCTTAGGGTTAAAATATCTACTACTACTAAATATTTCTTGAGATAACAATTCAGTTGCCATTTATTAGCATAAATTTAAGAGTCCAAATAGAGGGGCATCTGTTTCTTGTGCCCAAAACAAAGCCAAAAATACGGCGATGAATATCATTGTCAGATTAGGAGTAGTTCTTGAAGAATCCCGCGTGTATGAAAACTGGAGATAGTCAAGACTGGAGCTCAAAGCTGAAGAAATAGGTTGTAAACAACTTTGACCACAGCTATAGAATAAAATTCAGCATTATGTGCACATGTTTGGGCTCAAAGTTTCCGAGAGCTATGACCAGAATAGCATTATCTGGAATTGTCGGCATTGATGTTGCCCTCCTTTTGCTATTGTCATACCTAATTAGCAGCAATGACCTCAAAGACTTGTGATATTTCTATGGACCTGCAATCTTATTCACATTGAGGTTGGTGTGAATCAAGCCAGTAGTTTTCATCTGTTTACCGGAGGTGATTGGTAAATGTAGTTACCGGGCGGTAACCGAAAATACCGCATGGTAACCAAAAGCTGATTCTGATGCGCAACATTGTAAAAAGAACTTTTATCTGGCATTACTACAAGAAAACTAAACAGACGGAACAAAGCAGAAATCTGGACAATCTTTTCTTTTCCTTGAGTTGTTCTATATGTTTGTTTTTCTTTTATTCTTGTCAAAGCAACGACCTAACCATGGCGTTTATCGAGTTACTAGACACCAGTCCACACCAGCCACTAGCTTGTCGCCATTTCAGTGAATTCACCAGAGTAAGGGTCATTATTAAGCTCAAGACCCTGCAGAGTTGAGTTTGACAAACTCGTCAACTGATGCTCCCAGATTCGAGTTTGTGAGCAATGCCTGGTCTGACGTGAACAGGCCTAGGTTGTTTGTCAGACCCACATAATACTTGTTGCCAAGCATCGTCGGGGTAAGATCGACCTGGCAGTAAAACAATCATTATAGACATAGATACTAGACCAGATGCATACCATAAGGCCCGAAAGGAAAATGTCTGAGATCTAGCGGTAGTTCTGAATACCATCATACCTGACTGGTGTTCTGAAGCTATATAGCATTGAACATATAAAGCCTCCTAGACTACCCGTCGTTTTGGGGCACTCGCGCGCGCTGCCGCTCGAGGGCCGAACGATTTCTTTACTGTCGCTTGTTTCTGCTCGTTTCTGGCTGCTGGCGTTCAGTCAACCGTCCGTTTTCTTTTACCTTCGTCGCTGCTTGAGGAGTCGATGACGGATGGACCTTGTTACCTTTTGCATCGAAAGAACCAGGTGGATTTCGCCTCGTTTCGGTGCGGATGGACGACGAAGCCTACCGATCGGGATGGAAATATCCCCCTCGTCTCTTCCCCATGCCGGGAAAATATCTCCTTCGTCAGCTCCTCTCTCTCCCTCGTCTCTTCCCATCCCCCTCCTCTTCCCCATGCCGTCGCCGCCACTTCCCCCTCCCTCTCGGCCGCCTCATCTCCTCCACCTCCGCCTCCACCACCTCCTCCTCCCCTGCCTCCACACCCGGCTAGCACGGCCCGACCACGCGCTGTGGACGAGGAGGCCCTTGGTCGCCCATCCAACCGCCGCTCGCCTCTTCCTCTCCTCTTCCTTGGTTCGGGCGCAGGTTGTCGCCATGGAAGAGCAGGGCGGCAGGGCGGGTGGAGGAATAAGGGAGGCTGATGATGGGGGGAGGAGCAGCCAGGCCGGAGGTCGTCCTGATGGGGGCTCGATTGATGCGGCTGACGGCGAGTGCCGGTGAGCGGCGGGGAGGCCGCCACCTCTCCTGACCTCCTCCCAGGTTCCCGGTCTAGAGCGGGAGGGACGGACGCCGGCGAGGCCAACCTCCCCTTCACACACAGGTGCTCCCCCTCTCTCCTCCGTGCCCTCTCTCTCTTCCCTGACCCTCTCGATGGCCAGAGGGGTGACAGGGTGCCGTTGTCAGCGAGCCGACGCTCCCTCCCTACGGCGAAACCCCAGGCGCGGCGGCGGCGGGACCTGAGCCGATCCAATGGGGTCGACGGCCAGTCTTCACGGTTGGGCTGGAGGAGCAGGGGCAGGGGAGGCCTGCGGTGGGGGAAGGAGCAGCAAGGCCAGAGCCGAGGAGAAGCCGGCGGCGGCGGCAGTGCTCCCGTCTCGGTGAGCAGGCCGGCCCTGGTTCGTGAACGAGCCCAACCGTTCTTCCCTCCAGTCCGTGCTCGGTTCGTCTTCCCGTCCCCTTCCTTTCACCTTCTGACTCTTGTGGTAGCGCCCAGCTCCTCTGATGTGTGCTGAGGAACACCAGCTGAAGCACCAGCTCGGAATTTTTTCTTTCACGCTGCCGTCTGAAGCACCAGCTCGGTATCTGCAGGTATGGTAGCTTCTCCACCCCCTCTCTTTTTTGATAGTGATTTTTTTTTTGCTGTTGTTGCAGAAACAACCAAAACATGCTTGAGATTTCAGTAAAAATGGATTTCGTTTTACTGTGTTTGCTCTAAAAAATTGTTCTGACCATTTCAGTGGGGATGCAGTGGAGAACCGGTTTTTCAGAGAGAGAGATGTATGCAAATCCAAGAAAAAGAGGAGAACGGGTACATTTTTCTTGAGCCCTCATTGTAACTGTTGCATTTTCAGATCTTCCATCTCTTTCCGTGTGTGCATAATTGACCAGACAACATGGTGACCTATCCCCAACTGAATTAACTCTTACCTTTCCTTAGAGAGGTTGCCTAGGAAAAAGGTGGATCGAGTTTGTCGAGCAGGGAACGGAGTTGATTTGATATTATCTTTTGTGCGCTCGTTTAATGCCGCTTGCAAGCTGAAAAGAAAATATCATAAAGAGCCTTCTAACTTCTGTCGTTATTTGTCCTAATATATTAACGGGTGTTTAGATGACCACATAGGAAAGAATCAATTGGTGAGAGGCTTAATAATATAGTTATAGCGCGTCATACATTTATTTCCAGAATTGGGATATGGAGCCTTAGGCTAACGCACGTTGGCCACTCTGACCATTGCGACTCAAATGGACAGGTTCCATAAATAATTGACAGACCTCATGTACTGGTGGTTAGTAAACCAATTACTAAGATTGACAGATAATTGAACATCTTCAACATCTATCTCTTGGTTGTGTGTATGTGTCTCTTATGCCTCATATCATTGATGAGAAAATATTTTGAATTCTCCCTTTGACGTCCCCTTTCAGTTTATCATAGCATCATTGTAGTTTAGTTTCAAATGAAATAAATTGGCATTTCGTTGTGACCATGTGTTTCTGTTCTGTTTTTTAGTTTGTCCTGCGGCTGTTGATTACATATGGTGATACTGGTGCAAAGGGTGCCCTAAAAGATGATCATGTTCTTGCATCAGCGAAATGTCAGGTGTACTGTTTTTTTCTTTTCTTTTTTCTTTATCTGATTAGCAAGTTCTCTCATCTAACAAAAGAAGAACAACAATAAAGCAAGTAAACTGTTTTTTGTTTACTAAAATGTCTTCTATCGAGGCATATTAGGACTGAAGTACAATTTATGATTTACCTTAATTTCGGCTTTTTTTTCAGGCCTTAGCAGAACTTCTACCTTCTTTAGAAAATGATGGTCACCGAGTTCTTATGTTCAGCCAGTGGACCACAATGTTTGATATCATTGACTCATCTATATCGAATGTGTAGTAGGATGGCTAGAATTTTACCCAAGAAGCTTAAAAGACAGTGAGCAAGTACAGGTATGTTACCATAGAACACGTAGATTGATCCAATGTTGCTATCCATCAAAGTTTGTATTAGGCAGATAGTCTCTTTGAGCAGCTAATTACAGCATTGTAAATTGCTGTTTGGTTCAGCATTCTTTTGAGTTTTCAGGAGATACTCTGTTAGGAATAGCAGGTAATAGAGGTTGGAATTTGGAACTGATCTCCTTGCTAGCACAATCAACAAATATAATAAATGGCTCCCATGCTTGTTCGTGAATCTTCTATGTACAATACGCACCTGTACCAATTTCCCCTGCTACATTTGAGATTTTTTTTATGCGTGTGGCTCATGTTGGCGCCCTTTTTCGTGAATGAAACAGGTTTCCACGAAATACCCAACAAATGCACTTGTCCATCGTCCTGCTCTCATTAGCTATATCGTTTCGATGAAGGTATATATTTGCCGCCTATTGATATTTCAATCCACTTTTAACACACATTTTGCATTATCTGTTCTGTTCTGGGAGCTCAAGCGAAGGGTTAGTTATGTTTCAGTGCTTGTTTCTCCTTATGCTGTTGATCTGAAGTATTCCTTGCTATGTCGCTTCAGATTAAGAACCCTGCACAGTTAGATGCTGCTCTGTCGTTTCTTACTAATACAGTTTTAAGAAGCCTGTGGTGTAGGTATGTTTTCGTAATCAGAATATGGTTATCAGGTTATATGCTTCTGCAAATTATAAATCATGTATGCACATTCACTAACTGTACACTAAAAATTTCTAACACTGATTTGATAATGTGGTTGTTTGGATCTTCTCATGGGAAATTTTAAAAGTTATTCAGTAAATTAAAATGAGCATTTGCTTTATTCTCCTAATGTGGAGCTTTGATCAGTTGGGATCATTTTCCCAATAGCACCCAGTTAGATCTTGTTTGGGGTGACCTCCTCCCAGGTTCCCGGTCTGGAGCGGGGGGGGGGGGGGGGGGGGGAACCTCCCCCTTCACACGCAGGTGCTCCCCCTCTCCCCTCCGTGCCCTCTCTCTCTTCCCTGACCCTCTCGATGTCCAGAGGTTTGGTTTTGGTTTTGCTCCTAGGAGAAGGAGGTTTGGTTTTGCTCCTACTCTACATTCACTGCTGTTACCTGCACTTTGCCACTCATGGACGCTTTTTGTTTATTTTTTATGCATGTGTGCTGTCGGTGACAGGAGAGCAAGTCCCTCAAGTTCATGAGGAATCCACTCTCAACTTGTTAACACAGGGGTAAGCCACCGAGTCATACATACATCTCAACTTGTGAACATTTTTTTTAACCAATCTTGTTGGATGCATACACAATTGCAGTTCAGGATAGAAAACAGATTGTATTTTGTGATATACAGTGCTTGGTCGCAGGTCTGTACTTGTCTCATGTGCGGTCATTGCGGTCTCATCAATTGATCTAAAACCAACCTCTATACGTGCATATCTTTGACTTGAGAGAATGCACATAGCCACTTAAGCACCATTGCTGGGAACATAATACTGTTTTGATGATTGTCTTGTTCGTGTGCTTGTCTGAGTAAAGCGCAGAGGTTACAGAGGTATTGAAATATGATGCTTATATGAAATGTTTGGGGGTTTATAGTTAGCACTGCTGGTTTAGGATTTGCATAATTGGGATTTTTAGCTAATTGCTCTGCTGTTTGGTAGAGGGGAGAGCCGCCTGAGAGTATAAATAATATTATGCTTTTACTTGTGATGTGATGCTTTTTGGATGATGATAGTAACATGAGTGTGATCTTCATACGCGAGGGGTGCGTCGCCTGCTCGTTAATCGTGCGCAGGTCGCCGCCATAAGAGAGGATGGCTGGAGTGGTCTTCATGCTTGGTGTAGAGGAGCAGGGGAGGATGAGTAGGACGGGCATGGGGAAGGAGCAGCCAGGCCGGAGCTCCGGCGTCGCTCGCGTCATGGTGGAATGGAGCCGGCCATCACTATGGGCTGCTGCACGCCGGTCGTCGTTCCCCAATCTCGGTTGCACATCTTTGGCTTCACAATCTTCCTCCCCTGATTTTTTCTACCTCTTGTTCCCCCTGGTTACATGCTGGCACAGACCGCCACCGTCACATCGCCACTGGCAGGAACATGTACGCCGATTTATTTGTTGTGGCTAAGTGCAATCTCCAACCGTCCTACCATTCTCCCCTTTAGCCCTGTTGATATGTGAATTAGGTTTCTAGCTGGTGATGCCTCCTTATGTTATGTTGCAGTAAAACTATGATATAGATTTGAAAATTTGATAATCAAGTATTACCTTCGTTTCAACAGAAAATAAATGGTTGGTGAACAAAACCATATTTATATAACGTCTGCACAGTATATATATTAGAGTTTATGTTAAATTGAAATTGGTTTCAGATTTTTATTATGACACTAACATGCCTAGGCAAAATAATCTTTAACAGATCCGTGCGCCGTTGTCGCAGGTGCTGCCGCAGTCTTGCTCCTTGCTGGAGTCTTCCTCCTCTCGCACCGCCTCTTTGGCGACCCCCGTAGGTTCATGTTTTTACTCCTGGAGCGGTGTATTCCTTGATGATATGTTGATGCGGTTCGCTTGGTGTTCTTGCTTGGCAATAGAGAGAGAAAAATATCATCTTTGACATGCTTGGAATCGACGGATCGTTCATGCCGTTGTTGGATGCAAATGGAGAACTGTCGATACAAATCTTGTTTGGTTGCTCAGACTATTTGTTCATTTGACTGTCTTAGTGCAGTCACATATGCATACTTTTTGCAGGCATCAGTGAAGATTTGGGCAGTAGGGAGGGATTGCTGGAGTGGAAACAGAGCAACCAGAAAGAGCTCAAGATTTTGCTACTACCTTGCTAATAGCTTTGTGAGGTAATTCAGCTAGCTACATGCGTGTTTGTTTCTGCTACACCGAGGTCATTATTCCAATTTAGAAAATAGAAACATGAAGTGTGATTTAAGAGTCTAATAGAAAATGTTGTTAGCATGAATAGAATGTGTATTGTACGTACTAATTAATAGCAGAGTCTAATTCTTCTCAAGTAGCGGTTGTCGATGGAGACTTGAACTAATAAGGAAGGTATTAAGTAGTGATAACGTCCGCAATCGATGGACGACTAATATTCTTGAGCAGGCTCGCAGAGCGAAAGACGAACCTGGGCTGACCGGTGCCCTTCTGAACTGTTCTACGTGGGCAAATTGACTGATTTCCTGGTGTTTTAGTTGGGAGGGTTAACTGGAAAGCATGTGTATATCAAATTGAGTTTCTTGACTGCCCGCGTACAACCGTTGACATCTTTGGTGGTTTCTAATTCTTCTGCTTTGATTGTCAGTCTAGCAGTAAGGCTATTAAATTGACGGATTTCCTGGTGATTTAGTTGGGAGGGTTAACTGGAAAGCTTGAGTATATCTATGAATCTGATCTGTATAGAATAACTACACATGACAGAATGTGCTCACATGATATTGATGCATAAATTTTATAATTAAACATAACTTCAGATTATCTAGGGATTCAGAGTTTAGTAACTCAAGCGCATAAGACTGCATGCTATATCCATGGCAGGCAGTATCTTCTATGCATAGGACCATTTTTTTTAAGACACGCATAATCATTTTGCCTAGCATTTTGCTGACAAAATAAAAACCTGAAACTAATTTCCATTTAACATAAACTCTAATATCTATATTGTACAGACGTTTTAGACATGTATATTTGTTCACCAACCATTTATTTTCTGTTCAAATGAATGGTATTACTTTATTTTCAATTTCCTAAATCTATATTATACTTCTGTTACAACATAATATAACGAGGCATGGTCAGTTAGAAACCTGATTCGCAGATGAACAGGACCAAAGGAGTTAACTTTTTATCTGCTATACTGCAGAAAAATCTACATGGGTTCAACGGGTTCGATGGGATGCCACCGATTTCACCCACCGCCAATGACGATGAGGCCGCTGGCTCTGCCATTGAACGATATACTTCACCTCACCTGAAGAAATAAGCTTTTTGAGGATTAGGATTGTTTATGAAATATAATGAGCATCTTTTACCACTAATGGCATGTGAAGTCTCATCGTATTAAGACACATGCATCACTGTTAATCATCCCAACTAAAACCACAGTCAGATAAATCAGCTTAATTATTCTACTACTTCTTTTCAGATGACAGCTATTAAACAAGAGGAGGTGCACACAGCCATTGATACCAGCGGTGGCCAAATTACCCATGGTAATCCTGAAAAACATACTTATGATTGTTTGTACATCGCAAACAATGTTTCTTCTTCTTCACTAATGCATGCTATTTGATCAATCTTTTTTTATCACTTATGCATGTAAGTTGATCAAGTATGTAATAAAACAAACTTCTTTCAGGGTCCAGTAGGTGTTCTGTTTCTATTCATTAATGCTCTGATTTATTTGCTGTTATATGTGCGAGCACTGCTTACTGCTTCCCACTGACCATATACGATAGATAGCCTTTTCTGCCTTTCACTAATATACACACAAGCTAATTAGCCCCTCTGTTTGTTTATATTGTCTTCTATTTGCTGTTGCAAACTCTTACCATGATCTTCTTATCTATTCAACATAGACGAACCACGGTGTCGGAAGCACAATAAGCCATACGAGTATATTCATCGCCCACGCAAAGCAAGCTCAATCCAAAAGTTCAAAGGCAAGAAAGTCCATGTAAAGCCTGGAAAGTACATTCTCCGTGGTAAGAACTACATTACTCTTCTCATTCCATCAACTCTCGCAACAACTGCTAAAAGATATAACTTTGTACAATTTAACGTAGGTGAGCCTTGCATCCACTACTTTGATGAGTTTAGTCACCACATTGTGTGGGGCAACACAGTTAAGCTCTACAACCATAATGTTCGTAGACTGCGAAAGATCATCCACAGCACCACCACGCCTGATAACTACTATGTGTGCCACATGACAGAAACATTTGCAACACAAGGCAAAAGAATGGTAATCCTTTGCAATTACTCTGTCCGGTTTCATATAATAGCATGGTATAAAATGATATAGTGACTAACCTTTACTGTTATTTTCAGTACTTTCGCGTTCCCTTTTCTACGGGTTTCCTTTTCCCACACATGGACGCTGACCATGGTGAACTGCCAATCATTACTGGAGACGGAACTACCGTTGTCACGGCCCGCTTTATCAAGGGTGTTGACAAAAGAGCCACCATCACTAAAGGCTGGAGCGACTTCTTCCGTCAGGCACACATGAACGAAGGGCAAGCATATGCTTTCGCCTTCAAATGCACTTCCAAGAGACTACGCTTGATCATCTACCCAATATAAGCAAGTTGCAAGAGCCCTTTGTTATATAACTTAGTATTAGTATAGATGCCTATCAAGACTTCTATGTTTATCGTCTTTTTGGATCTTATGTAAACCCCTAAGACCATCCTGTGCATTTAGCTATCGGTTATTTGCTGCTTAAACTACTGTGTGGTGTGCTTTTGAAACAACCATGATAAAAGAAATATATGCTTTCGCTAGTGCATCATTTTCAATCTTATGTACTTACTGCATATAGTATATGAGCTATTCTTTTCAAACAACAATATGTTAATGCACGCTCTTACAATAATTAGTTTACACTCGACCTTTGCGTCATTGGCGCAACGGGTCATCTAGTCTTTGTAAAGGACGAGCAATGCGAGACGCCTATGGTGTGCGCACGAGAGAGGATGACCATGTCTTGAGCTGTGATGTCCTTCAGGTGAAGTCGCCGACCAGCTCAGAAGCTGTTGAGAGTGGTGACTAGTGAGGGCAGGTTGTTGAGGGCGTTCTGGTCAGTGGACATCCTGCCGTCGCGGCGCCCAGCAGGCACCTTGTAAGTAACATTTCCTCCTAGCTTGATGCTGTCGTGGGCGGCGAAGGCAAGGATGTCCGCGCATGAGACTGTCTTGGGGCATTGGGCTTTGATGGCCTTCTTTGCAGTTTCAGTTACCTCGAACCCACGGAGGCTGGGTTTGTTGGGAATGACGTCTTTCTCAGAAGTTTTGTTTGCCGTTGAGTCAATCCGGATTCAGGACTGAGCCATCACAACCCTGTTAGCATATTGTAATTGTGTTTTATAACAGTAGATCACCTCGCAAGTATTTGTTTGAGTATGAAAGTGGGCATTAGATTTGAAGATAAGACATAGATGCTCAAAAGCACCCGGAGCGGTCTCATCGTCGGAGTAGCCCCCGAGCTTGCCATCAAAGAGTGGGAGGATCCACTCAGTGTCTCCAATCGAGGACTCGCCATCGGAATAGACGAGGGTCTCCCCACCAGATGCGGAATTACTCGCGAGATCGACCCCCTGCATGAAGCCGACAAAGACGTGATTCCGGCCGGCTTGAGCCTGGTCGGGTCTGGCACGACGAGCCGGCTCGACAACGTCGGAGCAGATGTCCGGCTCGGAGCCTGATTCGTCATTACGCCGATGAAGACATGGATCTTACCGAAGGGGACCCGGTACATGTACTCGATTGAGTCGGCCTCGAGGCCCCAGCCTGAATCGTCGATGTAGAGCTTGTCGCGATGACTCTTCGTCATCTGGCCGATCGTATATCCCTCGATCCCTAGGAGAGCTCCCTCCAATAAATCAACACCACCGTGCGCTGGCCTCACGGTGGGCACCAACTGTCGTGGTTTTGTCACGGCAGATGTCCTCATGAAAGGACTAAGTCTGGAGGCCATCGCAACTAGGTGGTCACTTGAGAGGGATTGATCAGGAACGAAGGACACGAGTTTACCCAGGTTCGGCCCATCACAGTGGAGGTAAAGACCTACTTCCTGCTTGATTGATATTGCTGGAAATCTCGATTACAAGGATGCGGATCGCTAACCTAGCTCTCGATTGACTGTAACTTAACTTCTTCGTCCCAAGGGCTCCCCTTTATATAATAGGTCGAGTCCATGGGTTTACAACAGAGTCCGGTCGTACTACGACCCGTATCCTATTCTACTTATCTCCCAAATAAGGAGTCTTCATTTTTGGGCCTTCGTCAAGCCGGCCCGTTCGGGTGTCTCCTCAAGCCGGCCTTCACATAACCCTTTGGGCCTCCGCCATAATGATCCGCTGGTTGAAGTGGCCCACGAAACCGACTGGCTCTGGGCCGGGTCATTCCTCCTGCCGGGTCATAACTCCGGGAAATATTCCCAACACATACCCTTGAGTCTATTCACGCGTAGACTTCTAGCGTCACACGTGAGATGAGGTGTTGAAGTTTTTATGTGGATTGCACCACCCTTTCCATCACTTTAGACTTTTTGGAGCAACTGGATAGAGCATGAATTCAATAATCCGACCCAAAATTTCAAGATCAATGGGTTTCCTGGGTCGGCTGCATATGAAAACTGGGTCAAGGGAGCCGGCCATCATCAACCCCATCGGGACGAGCGGGTCGACCCGAATTTGATTGCCCAAGGTTATAGTATGCCATTATGTTACGGCCCATGGCCCTCAGGCCCCATCAGCAGAAGACCAGGACGACACCGCCACGACCACGGTGACTGGGCTGGAACGACCGCGTCGCCAGGCCCAGCCCAACAAGCGCTATGCAGGCCCAGAATGGAACACCGGCAAGTAGGGTTAAGTACTGCGCCCTCTCCCTGGGTGCGGGGCGTGGAAAAACTAGACACTGGACGACGGCGGCTCCTCCTCTTATCCCCCTTCCTTCCTCTAGAACCCTAATTCTGCTACTCAAAAATCCTGTATCCCTTGGTGAATTCAAGTGAAGTGATAGCAGGGCCTTAACAATTGGTACTCAGAGCCACTAGATCCAAACAAATTTTTTTTTCTCCACCCTCCCCAATCTGGCAGGGAGATTTCCATCCATCATCCAGACAAGAAGGGGCAAGGCCACGACGATGGAGGAGCACACCAAGGCGATCGCGGATCTGACCGTGGCAATCGCGGCCCTCACCACCAAAATCGAGGACATCCACCCCGTTGTCCACGAGCTGCAAGGATGGCGGCCCCAGATCGAGCAGTGCGTGGAGGAGATCCGATCGGAGGTGGGTCACTTGCGGACTCAGATCGACAAGGCCACGCTCCCATCGCCGGCGGACAAGGCCACGACGACCGCTCCACCACCCCCTCCCCTGCGGCCCAGCGAGCTTCCGCCGCTACTCCCTCAACTTGCGGACGGGTCGCGGCCCCGATTGCCGCCACCGATGGCCGACGCGCCTCACCTGCGCGCCGTCGACATCTCATCTCGTGGTGACACCAGTCACGGGCCCGATGGCCACGGCGTTTTCACTGATCTTCGGGGGAAATCGTCAGGGGAGATCCGCACCCCTCGATTACCTCCGGCCACTGGTACGTCCGACTTCTATCACCATGGCGAGCAGTCATTTGCTGGGGATCGTGGGTACTTTAGATTGCCACCACCGCCGCGGTTCGATTTTCCATTGTTCGATGGATCCAATCCGCGTGCTTGGCGTCTCAAATGCGAGGCATACTTTCGGGTGTGCACTTTGAGTGCGGACACATGGGTTAGTTGTGCGGCGATGTATTTCACCGACAGCGCACTGTCATGGCTGCAGTCGTCGCAAGCTCATTTGCATTACCAGGAGTGGGGGGAGTTTGCATCTGTTATTTGTGCACAGTTTGGTAGGGAAGAGTTTCAGAATTTGCTGCGCCAGTTCAATCGCTTGCGACAGACGGGCACTGTCACTGAATACGCAGAGCAATTCACTCAGTTGATGCATAACTTGTTAGCTCATCATAGTTCTTGGGATCCTGCATTTTTTGTCACCCAGTTCATGGATGGATTGCAACGTGATATACGTGCTGCAGTTGTTTTACATCGACCCCAAACACTGGATACTGCTGTGGATCTCGCGTGTTTGCAGGAAGAAGTGGTGGAGGCTCTTCGGCGGGACGAGAGGCGCCACCCCGCGCTGCCGCCAAGCTCTCAAGGGGGACGGGCAGTCTCTCGTATGGCCCTGCCCTTACCCCCACCACCAACAGCAATCGCCCGGCAAGGGGGCACTGCATCAGAGTCACGCCCACCGGAGACTACTCGAACTCCACCGAACGACGATAAGCTGGCGACACTTCGGGCCTACCGTCGCGCCAAAGGGCTCTGTTTCACTTGCGGCGAACGCTGGAGCCGCGAGCATCGTTGCACGCCAACTGTGCAACTTCATGTGGTGGAAGAGCTGATCGAGATGTTGCAAGGGCCAGCACAACCGACACCATCCACAGAGTCAACACCAAGTGAAGCTGACTGTTGCGTGCTCTCGCAAGCAGCAGTAGACGGCGCTGAAGCGCCAACGACCATGCGCTTACATGGCTGGGTGCAAGGCAAGGAGGTCCTCATGCTTGTGGACTCCGGTTCATCCCACAGCTTTGTGAGCACTGCTCTGGCCACTCATCTCCAAGGAGTTAAGCCCGCTCAGCGTGCTCTATCTGTGCGGGTGGCAAATGGTGGTATTCTGCAGTCTGACCAGGAGATTCCAGCGTGCAAGTGGAATTCGCAGGGGGTCGATTTCACCACCGATCTCAGAGTTCTTCCACTGGGCAGTTATGATGTAATTCTCGGGATTGATTGGCTGGCTCACCATAGCCCGATGAAGGTACACTGGCTGGAGAAGACCATGGTGTTTCAGCATGATGGACGAGAAGTGCAACTCTGTGGAGCTCGAGCAGATATCACCCAGTGTCAGATGATCTCGGGAGCTGAACTACACGAATTACTGCAACAGACAGCGGTGGCCAGAGTGGTAAAATTATGTACAGTGGCAGAAGACACGAACGATCCTCCAATCCCTCCGGAGGTGGCTGAACTCTTGGAACAGTATGCAGCCCTGTTCGAGGAACCCAAAGGTCTGCCACCACAGCGCTCGTTTGATCATTCCATTCCCTTGGTGCCGGGAGCTCGACCAGTCAACATACGACCCTATCGGCACAGCCCGGCCCAGAAAGATGAGGTGGAACGGCAAGTCACTGAGATGCTAGCTCAAGGAATAATTCAGCCAAGCTCCAGCCCGTTTGCGTCACCGGTCCTATTGGTTCAGAAGAAGGACTTGACTTGGCGATTTTGCATTGATTACCGGCACCTCAACGCAATCACAATCAAGAATAGGTTTCCTTTACCAGTGATTGAGGAACTTCTCGACGAGCTGGCAGGGTCATGCTGGTTCACTACCCTCGACTTGCGCTCTGGCTATCATCAGATTCGCATGAAGCCAGAAGATGCCCACAAAACAGCCTTCAAAACGCATCATGGTCATTTCGAGTTCAAGGTGCTGTCATACGGCTTGACGGGAGGGCCAGCTACTTTTCAGGGCGGGATGCACATGGTACTGTCACCCTTGCTGCGCCATGGAGTGCTCGTGTTCATCGATGATATCTTAGTGCACAGCAAAGACAAGAAGACACATGTGACCCTGCTACGACAAGTGTTCCAGCGTCTTCAAGAGCATCAATTCAAACTCAAGCGAAGCAAATGCTTCTTTGCTCGACCCAGGCTCTTATACCTTGGACATGAAATCAGCGGGGAAGGTGTGCGGACGGATAACAGAAACATCAGCGCGGTTCAGACTTGGCCAGTACCCACCTGTGTGAAAGAAGTGCGTGGCTTCTTGGGCCTTGCAGGCTACTATAGGAGGTTCGTCCGAGGATTTGCAGTCATCAGTCGCCCTCTCACAGATCTCTTGAAGAAGAATGTGGTGTTCAGATGGACTCAACTCGAAGAGGCCTCGTTCAGAGAACTCCAACAGGCGTTGGTCACAGCCCCGGTGCTCGCCCTGCCGGATTTCACTAAAACATTTGAACTGGAAACTGATGCTTGCGACCAAGGGATTGGCGCAGTACTCTCACAGGAGAAGCACCCGATTGGCTTCCTCAGTCGTGCATTGGGACCGCGCAATCGCATGCTCTCCACCTATGAGAAGGAAGGCCTGGCCATTCTCTTAGCGGTCGATCACTGGCGCGCATATCTCCAGAATGACGAGTTCATGGTACACACAGACCAGCGCAGTCTCATTCACTTGGAGGACCAGCGACTAGCGACACCGTGGCAGCAGAAGATCATGGCCAAGCTGCTCGGGCTTCGCTACCGCATCGTCTACAAAAAAGGAGTGGATAACCGTGCCGCTGATGCCTTATCGCGCCGGCCCCCTATCCCTCAAGGGGACCTCGCCACCATTACATCGGCAGTACCGGCCTGGCTGGAGGAAGTGCAAAAAGGCTATGCTGAGGACCCGGCAGCGCAACGGTTGCTCGCACGGCTGGCCACAGCTCCAAGAGCGCAGGATGGCTTTCAACTCAGCCAGGGGGTTATCAAGCAGCACGGCCGAGTTTGGTTGGGCGACAATGTGGCGTTACAAAAGCAGATTCTCGAGGCTCTCCACACCGGAGCGATCGGTGGTCATTCGGGGTTCAACGCCACATACCGCAGAGTGCGGCGACTGTTTACATGGCCGGGACTCAAGCACCACGTCAAGCTCTTTGTGGACGCATGCCAGACCTGCAAACAAGCAAAGCCAGAGCGAGTACGATACCCAGGTCTCCTCGAGCCACTGCCGGTTCCCACTCAAGCTTGGCAGATGGTGTCATTGGACTTCGTCGATGGATTGCCTCGTTCGTCAGGATACAACTCCATTCTAGTGGTCGTCGATAAATTTTCACGGTACGCTCATTTCGTCGCCATGTCACATCCATTCACAGCCTTCCAAGTTGCTCAAGCTTTCGTGGCTAACATCTACAAATTGCATGGGCTGCCGGAGTCGATCGTATCGGATCGCGACCCGATCTTCACTAGTGTCTTGTGGAAGGAGCTGTTCAGGTTGACTCACACCAAGCTGCACATGAGTACCGCACGACACCCGCAGACGGACGGGCAGACGGAGCGCGTGAATCAATGCATGGAGACCTTCCTACGCTGCTTCGTCAATGCTACGCCAACCAAGTGGTACGCCTGGCTGCCTCTCGCGGAATTCTGGTACAACACCTCGCCGCACTCCGCGCTGGGCACCACTCCCTTCGAGGTCCTCTACGGACATGCGCCAAGACACTTCGGCATCATCGACCCCGTGGCGTGCGCGTCACCGGACTTGGCGGACTGGCTCCAAGATAGGGCGCAAATGGTAGCGCTCATTCGGCAGCACCTGCTGCGCGCGCGCCAACAAATGAAGGACTCGGCGGACAAACGTCGCTCAGATCGCACGTTCGCGGTGGACGATTGGGTTTTCCTCAAGCTCCAACCATATGTCCAGCGTTCGGTGGCGACAAGGAGCAACCAGAAGCTATCTTTCCGGTACTTCGGGCCGTACAAGGTGTTGCAGCGCATTGGTGCGGTTGCATACAAGCTCCAGCTTCCACCTACCAGCACCGTGCATCCGGTCTTCCACATCTCGCAGCTGCGTCAAGCCCTTCCACCAACGGAGCAAGTCCACCAGCAACTTCCAGCAGCAGCAGCGACAAGCCCCGTTCCCGAGGAGGTTCTGGATAGAAGAATGGTGCAGCGCGGCAACTCCGGAGTTCCACAGGTCCTGGTTCGCTGGACGGACCAACCGGCGGAGTTTGCAACCTGGGAGGACCACATCGAGCTACAACAACATTTCCCAAATGCTCCAGCTTGGGGACAAGCTGTGTCTGAAGGAGGGAGGGATGTTACGGCCCATGGCCCTCAGGCCCCATCAGCAAAAGACCAGGACGACACCGCCACGACCACGGTGACTGGGCTGGAACGACCGCGTCGCCAGGCCCAGCCCAACAAGCGCTATGCAGGCCCAGAATGGAACACCGGCAAGTAGGGTTAAGTACTGCGCCCTCTCCCTGGGTGCGGGGCGTGGAAAAACTAGACACTGGACGGCGGCGGCTCCTCCTCTTATCCCCCTTCCTTCCTCTAGAACCCTAATTCTGCTACTCAAAAATCCTGTATCCCTTGGTGAATTCGAGTGAAGTGATAGCAGGGCCTTAACACATTATTATAGCATATGCCTTTATAAATGTTGTTAGTCTTCTGTTTATAAGAAAAATTCAAAGTATTGTCCCAAATTGCCTTTGCTCTAGAGTTATAAATATGCTAAGAGGTTGCATGTATGCCTTGTTTTTCTTAGAACAGTTAAACTCTAGACACGCTAAAATGAAAATTCCTACTGCTGGATGAAGCTATACGAAAATATATTACTGTGTTACTACTCCCTATTTTATAATATTATAATGGGTCGGACCATATTATCCAATGAGACATGAGGTCATCCACTACTGACCGTTGGACCGGCTCCATGTCGCTAAAAATAGCAGCGGGGCCAATGGGCACGGGCCCCGGGCTAGAGCGGGCCGACCCATTCCCGTCCTTATTAGACATCATAGAAAACGTTTGTAGTATTATTTTTCTTTGACAAGAACTATCACCAACAATTTGAAATTCTTAGTCTAACAAAAACTCATTTTGAAATTCAAATTACTTCTAATCATTTCCCGCTGCAATGGCGCGGGGTATTTTCTAGTTTTAGTTTAAAAAAAAAGGGGAAAGCTAAAAAGGAGCAGCAGATTCCTGGGTCCGGTACAGACCAGAAAGCAGCCGGAAGCGGAGGGCGAAAGCTCCTCGAGACGCGCCGTGCTCTCGCACATTCCGCTACGGCAGCACCCCACTTCACTCTGCTGTGCTTTCCCCGCCGAGCTGTTTCAACGGCACCATCCGCGTCCTCCAATCCGGCGCCCCCAAGTCGCCTCCCTCCAATGGTGGCAGCCTCGCCTCCCTCCCTCCACCTCGCCCTCCTCCTCTTCGCAGCCCACGCGGCCGTCGGCGGCGCCGCGGGGGCGGTCAGGGTGAGCGGCGGCGGGCAGCTGTGGTGCGTGGCGAAGAACAACGCCGAGGACGGCGCGCTGCAGTCGGCCATCGACTGGGCCTGCGGCCCCAACGGCGGCGCCGACTGCCGCGCCATCCAGCAGGGCGGCGCCTGCTACGAGCCGCCAGACCTCCTGGCGCACGCCTCCTACGCCTTCAACGACTACTTCCTCCGATCCGGCGGCGCCACCAGCCCCGCCGCCTGCGACTTCTCCGGCGCCGCCGCGCTCATCGGCCTCAACCCTAGTAAGCACCGACTCGGCTCGGATCCTCTCGTGAATGATGAAGCGTCCATTGATTTCAAATTTACCAAGCATTGTTTTGCTTCGTTAAAGGCTGGATTCATGCTATGGAGTTGTAACACCCTGGTGTCGGTGCTGCCGCCGGCCTTTGTTTTTGCAGGTCATGGGAACTGCGTGTTTCCTTCAAGGTTTGTGCACCGCGCCTGACCTCCAAGTTCAGTTTTCACTCCTTGAATGGTATCTCTGCATTCGCCATTGGCTGACTATCAGTTAATCTTCTGGCCTTCTGCCTAAATTGTTGTTGTTTTTTCGAAAATGAGGATTACCTCCGGCCTCTGCATCGAACGATGCACACAACCATCTTTATTGCATTATTCAACAACGCCTTACAAAATAAATACATAGATCAACCCAAACCACCTTCCTGACGAAAACTGTCTGCCTAACTACAAGATTGATGATGTGCCCTGATCTCGCGCCACGCACACCAAGAAATCTGGGGGCCTCACCAAGCCGCCCGCCGGCTAGCCGAGAGCACCAACCGGTCTAACAGACCCTTAGCGTGCACCACATGCGCCCGCTGTAGAATCCGTCACCGCCTTCTTCCGCATCTCATCTTCAGGAGTAATCAATGCATTGATCTTGCCAAACCCTTATGCCGTCGACGCCACTACGACGCAGGATAGCGCCAGCCTCTTGCGCGGGCCCATCAAACGGTATTCAGCGCCGAGCCGCCAAGACTTGCCGTCGCCGATACTGTAGATGGCATGTTGCACCACCTTGGTCACCGAACGAGAAGCATACGGAGACCACCGAACACTTGTTTCTCCGGCCGATGTACAACCCCAAAGATGATGCACCCATGGGGGTGACGACGCAGGAACCTCACTATCATCCGATCTGGAAGCCCGAATGTGTGGTTTCCCCCAGGGTACACAGGGAACGCGAATCACCCCACAACGCCTCCAACAAGGTAACGACGCCCGCGGGTGCCACTTTTGTCGGTTCTGGCCGTGGCCGAGCCAAGCTTTCACTGGCAAATTCGCGTCCATCCACGGGTGGACCACCAGATCGACCTCCTCCATCATCTAGCACGCCCATGGGTGACTTCTGCCGCTGGGAAACCGCACGACCGGAGCCACACCACCGTCCGGAACCGCCGCGCCTCCTGGCTAAGCCATTGACGGCGGAGGGCCCCTCACCGCTGTGCCGTCGTCGCCGGACGACGCACACACGGATCTCCACCGCAACCGCATCCCGGAGCCGCGGCGGAGGAAGGCCCGGCCGCCGCCATCATCCCCTGCCTGGGCTCGAAGCCTGCCTAGATCAGATCGGGAGGGAGGAGATCGAGAGGGAGGGGGTCAAGGAGAGGGGCAGCGGCGGCTCGAGGAGGGAGTGGATCTTAGTGTGTCCTATTGTTCATCTGATCATAGGATCAAATCTCTGTATCAGTAACTACATGAATTGCATGGCGTTTTTGTGTGGCTGAGACTAGACTCAGGACTAGGATAAACACTAGCTATGAAGAAAGTGTTCGTCTGATCATAGGACCTAAGCATGCTATTAGTCTTCTTCTCCTTTTTCTTCCCGGAGTTCATGTGATGATACCCTTTTAGTCTTGTACTACTAGTATGGTCAAGGCTAGTAATGCAGTTTGTCTAACCAAACAATCTTTGTGAATTATGTAGTGCCAATTCTTTCTAAGTTTTAATGATGTTACGTGATGTTCATAGAAACTAATCCAGTATTAATCCCCTTCTCCATTCATCACATATTAATCTAGTGAGCATGTGACTGGGTTTCAAAAAGGATTTCAAAACTTTCAACCCGGCTCATCATCATGTTCAATTCCTGGCTCCCCCCCCCCCTGCACTAGTTTTTCTTCCACTATGCTAGCAAGTCAATATCCTTCTAGCTCACATGGTCATGATCTGTTTCATCCATGTTGATGGTGTGGTAGTGGTGTAGCTAACTTATTTTTCTGTCACAATAAAATACTAATTTATTGCTTTCATATACGTACACATTGCTTAACCATATCATGCATTGGAGGATACCAAATTTTAATTGGCCATTAAATTTTTTGGCTGTACAGTTCAGTAACGGAAACAAAGAAAAATGATCAACTTTAGGTCTATTTGTTCTCTTGAAGATTTGCACTAAGAAGCAGTTTTGATGAACTGGCATCCTTTGTATGGTTTTTATATCTTTGATTGACTGAGAATGATCTAAGATTGACATGCATGTCTACATGTAGTTGTACACATAATTAGTCGTCAGATAAATTTACCGGTCATAGACATCCACTAGACAGTTACCCAAAATTTTGGAGGTTCTTTCAAAGTGATCAGCATATCTGTTGCATGGAATGGAAGAAGCAAAATTTTACATTATTGAAGATACACACTTTAGATTCAGCTTACGGTTATTGTGTTGTGCATGTTTTTGTAGCTGCTGCGGGAAGAAAGTTGTGAAAATTACTCTGTTTTTATAAATTAAGTTAAGATTAGATTTTCTTGATCCAATGGTCTTCTCACATTTCATATGTTCTAGAAAGTAATACTATATCCCTTTTTGAAACTGGGTCATGAAAAAAGGCAGTTAGCCAAACACCCAAATATCTAAAAACAGCTTGACCAACAAGATAATCAACCCACCTGAGCTAAGAGTCACGATAATGCAGCCACTTTGGCTATTTCAGTTCTTAGAAACTGGATAATGGAAAATACTTTTTTGAGCTACGTATTGTTTAATTTGATATGTCAAGTCTCTGCAGAACCATTAACCCCATACTTGTCCCACTGCAGTTCATCCCCCAGAAATGGCAGCTTCACAGGAATAACAACCTATGGTCGGACCGGTTCAGATTTAAGCCAAAGTTTTTCATGGCAACTCAACACCCGGTCATTTATTTTGTGCATGTCTCTGTCTGTAACATTTTTTGTTGCCTCGCGTTCTGATGGGTTTGCTTAAACTCCTGTCTGCGTGTCATGTGTATGATCAACTATTGAGCTGCAGCAATGCAGTGTGTTCTCTATGTGGTGGAGCATGGAGTGAGGAAAAAAGATCCTCTCTCGGATGCCACCCTTTTTTTTCCTGGTCTTGCAAATGAGCAATCAGAGAGGTTCTTGCCGCCCCTCGTCTCATGTACTTGCATCTTTTTTGCTTCGATTTTATGCATTCATTCACCTCCTACTACACCATTTTATTTGTTTTCTTTCTTTCAAAAAGACATTTTATTCGGCTTGCTTCTGTTTTATGTATTTATCTCCTGCTATGTGTAATATCTCATTATCGCATTCCTTTTTTTAGAAAAGGAGGAGGACCCCCGGCCTCTGCATCTGGGCGATGCATACGGCCACTTTATTAATTATTCTCATAAGACCTTACAAAGTGATACAACAGTAAGACTAAAGCCACCGTCTATGCAACAACTGTCGCTACTCCTATGCAATTGATGAAGGGGCGTTGATAGTCTGGGCCTAATACCAAACAGACATCGCAGCCAAACCTAAACATCTAACACCTGAGGTCCCAACCAGGACGCCTGCCGGGTACGGGGCACCTACCAGTCCGGCGCACTCCTCAACCAGGACGCCTGCCGGGTATGAGGCCGCCGCAGCCACCTGCCACCAATCCATCTTCAGTGTGTACTGCTGCACCACCTTGCCCGGCCTCTCTGCCATCGACGCCACCACGGCGCCTGATAACGGCACCCTCCTGCGCGAGTCCCTCGCCACACATCGGGCGCCGAGTCTTCACCGCGCCACGCCGTCGAGAAACGCCACCATTAATGTGCAGGATGAAACACCGCTCCATCAATTATTCCGTCCACTGGTCCCTCGAGCCCGTGTACACCTCCAAAAATGACGCCACAAGAGGAAAACGACACAATAATGCCACCGTCATCCGATCTACTGATCTAGGGTTTCCCCCGGAGGTAGCAGATAGTGGCCTGGAACTTCTCAACAGCGATGCCTTCAACAAGGGAACGACACCGAAAAGTGCCGCCATCGCCGGCCTCGGCAGTAGCCGCGAGCAGGTCTTCACCCAGATCTGTTCCAATGGCCTCCATCAAGCGTCTTGTGCACGGATCGTCCACCGCCGCGGCCGCTGCATCGCCCATCGCGAGACCACAGCCACCGACACAACCTCCGCCGTCCGGGGCCGCCGCCCCGGGATCCAGCCCTCGCTGGCCGCCAGAGCGAAACCAACGAGCCCCATCAATGGCGGCGCAGCCGCATACCGCGCAGCGAAAACGCCACCATAGCGTCGTTGCGCCGACCGCACGCCGCCGCCAGGAGCGCCCGCTGCCACGCCGTCGTGCCCCACGCTAGCCCAGCGCCTTCCATCGATCTGACCGTCCCGTGCCAGCCAAACGACGAAGGGGAGAGGCGTCCCGCCGCCGCCCACGCCAGGCAGGCTTCGCCGGCCGGCGCGCCTGGGCGGCGGCGAGGGGACTGGAGGAAGAGGGGGGACGGAGACCGGCGGCGGCGGGAGGCCTCCCTTGTCGCCCGCGGGAGCGGCAGAGGAGGTCGATCCACTTTTCTCGGGAGTTGGGAGGTGTGACAACGTCCTCATTATCGCATTCCTGATGATTACATTGGCATTATGTCATGCATTCCCCTGCTCGAATGCTGCATCGGCCAGAAATATTTCGGTCTCACATGTTGACACTGGAAGTGTGTAATTTGGCAATCAATTCATGCCTTCATGGGATCCTGACGGCTGAGATATCCAAATGCAACTCCAGTTGAAACACACGAGTCTACAGTTCACACACTATACACCAGCATACATGCAGATTTTATCTCGAAGTTCAGAAAAAGGAAAAAAGAAAAAAGCTGTACAGATATCTCTTGCGGTCTTGCCTATGTGATGGTCAATCAATCTATGCAGGTGAAAGACAAGCAAGGTCCTGAGCCGAGCGATCATCGCCGACCCTGCGCCGGCAGAGAGGGCACGTCGAGTGCGAGGCGAGCCACAGGTCGATGCACTCGACGTGGTACACGTGGGCGCACGCCGGCAGCAGCTTCACCATGGCGCCGACCCAAATGGCGCCGAGGCAGACCGCGCACTCCGTCGAGCCCGCGCCGTCGCCCTTGCCGCTGTGCCGGACGAGCCGGTTGTACATGAAGGGTGGGAGAGGGCTCGAGGCCACCGTAGTCACCGCAAGCGGCCGGTGCTCCTCCGGGTCCCAATCCGGAGCATCCGCGCCGGGGTGGTGTCGCTGGTGGCGCGCGAGGTGCCTGTACAGCGAGAAGAGGCCGAAGGCGGCGGTGACCGACGCCGCGACGGCGTAGAAGAGGAGGAGGCTGTCGGGCGACATTGCGAAATGCATAGCGCTTGAGGCTGGGAACGGGCAGTGCAGTTGAGTAGGCTGACTGGCGCTGGAGCAACATGATTCGATTTTATGTCTCTTGTGGTTGTGGTTGCGTGCACAGTGCTGCCTCCTCTTCGAAGTTTTCGAGCTGAAGTGGACGGTTCTGATGATTAGGTTTGGTTTGTCTGAATAATTGAAGCCTCAACAGACGATTCTCTGGTGGTTAACATAGCAGCAGCAGCAGCAGCAGCGAGAGGGACTATTCCTTTTATTCCACTGATTTGAAGGGGTCAATAGCAGTACGGGTTCGTAACAAATGAAGAGACCCTTCTGTGCATTAGGACTAGGCGCATGGGTCGTATTTTATATTGTCAGATTATTCGCTCGGGATTATGCTGGTGTGCTATTGACAGGGACTACATATTTGGATGTGTTTACATCAGCGCTTTGTGAAGGGAGTTGTTAGATAGACCTAACTCAAATTTATAGTAATTATTTTTCAGACATAAGAGTAATGTATTCCTCCTCCGAAAAAAAACCAGTAATGTATTCTTCGGTGTGGGAACTGAAACGCGCTCCATCTTTACCTACTAATAAAGCGTCTATTGAGTCTTCGGATTCAACATCGCGGTGTTTTTATAAAACAACCCTTGCGTTTTCAGTAATTGAACCCGCAGTCCTGATGAAGTCATCAACCGATACGAGCGAGATAAAAGAAAAAAAAAAACGCAGCTGCCGCACGACCCTGCCTCCCAAAATCCCAATCCCATCTCGACTCCAGTGCGCCGCCACCTCTTGCACCGCCCCGCCCCGCCGGCGCGCCGCCTCCCGTCGCCGCTCCCTCGCCGCGCGCCGCCGGACCACGGACCATCGTCACGCGCTGCCATGGCCTACCCTGCCGGCGCGCCTACCCCTACCCCAAGTGCCCCACACCCACGCCCATCCCCGACGTACGTACGCGCGACCTGTTGCTCCATCGCCGGGCGGCTGCAGGAGGTGGCCGGCGTCGCCCCGTCATCAAATTCCCTAGCCGCTCGATCTCATCCGCCGCATGCTGGTTGCCCGTACAGGATTGACGCGCCCTATATCCGGTGACCCGCGGCTACTCCTCCCAGCCTCGGATCTGCTCTCCCGCCACCTGCGACCCATGGCTCCAATGATCCACGACAAGGGATGACGACCAACTCGGCTGCCCCCTCCCCCGTGCAGCTGCATCTGAGGCTGCAGCAGCCTTCGCATGAGGCCACTACGGCATCACCTATGCTGTCCTGAAGTTCCGTCAGATTCGTCAATTTCAGTTTCATCAGTTTTTGTCAGGTTTAGTTTCATCAGATTCAGAAAATTCAGTTCATCAGTTTTGTCAAAGTTTCAGTTGTCAGTTAATTTATCGCGCACGTCGTCCACTTCCTCACATCACTCGCTCACATAGCCCACCCGTCGGTCCAAACAACGGCTCGGTCCGAGTCCGGGACCGGACCGGACCAGACCGTGTCCACCCTGACCTGAAGGCGAGGCTCGAGTCCAAGTGCGTGTAAGTGTTGGGAAACGTTGCATGGAAAACAAAAAAATTTCTACGCACATGCAATGATCTATCCATGGAGATGCATAGCAACGAGAGGGGGAGAGTGTGTCTACGTACCCTCGTAGACCGTAAGCGGAAGCGTTAAACAACGCGGTTGATGTAGTCGAACTTCTTCGCGCTCCAACCGATCAAGTACCGAACGCACGGCACCTCCGCGTTCTGCACATGTTCAGCTCGGTGACGTCCTCCGCCTTCTTGATCCAGCAAGACGGCGAGGTAGTAGATGAGTTTCGGCAGCACGACGGCGTGATGACGGTGATGGTGATGTGATCTCCGCAGGGCTTCGCCTAAGCACTACGAAAATATGACCGAGGGAGTAAATGGTGGACGGGGGCACCGCACACGGCTAAGACAATGTTGTGTCCTTGTGTGGCGCCCCCTCCCCATGTATATATAGGTGGGAGGGGAGAGGGAGGCAGCCAGGGCGCGCCCCTAGGGGCTGGCCGCCGGCCCTAGGGCTCCTGCCCTCCTGCGCCCCCCTTTCCTTGTATGGACAAGGGGGAAAGGAAAGAGGTGGGAGAGGGAAGGAAGGGGGAGTCCAACTCCACACTTTCCTTTCCTCCTCCCTTTCCTTTCCCTCCCCATAGGGCCGGCCACCATAGAGGGCGCACCAGCCCCTTGTGGGCTGGTGTGTTCCCTCACTTGGCCCATAAGGCCCATAACTTTGCCGGGGATGCCTGTAACTCCTTCCGGTGACCCGATAAGTACTCGGTACCCTCCGAAACACTTCCGGTGTCCGAATACCATCGTCCTATATATCAATCTTTACCTCTCGACCATTTCGAGACTCCTCGTCATGTCCGTGATCTCATCCGGGACTCCGAACAACATTCGGTCACCAAATCATATAACTCATATAACACTATATCGTCAATGAACGTTAAGCGTGCGGACCCTACGTGTTCGAGAACTATGTATACATGACCGAGACACCTCTCCGGTCAATAACCAATAGCGGAACCTGGATGCCCATATTGGCTCCTACATATTCTACGAAGATCTTTATCGGTCGAACCGTTATGACAACATACGTAATTCCCTTTGTCCATCGGTATGTTACTTGTCCGAGATTCGATCGTCGGTATCTTCATACCTAGTTCAATCTCGTTACTGGCAAGTCTCTTTACTCGTTCCGTAATACATCATCCTGTAACTAACTCATTAGTCACTTTGCTTGCAAGGCTTCTTATGATGTGTATTACCGAGAGGGCCCAGAGATACCTCTCCGATACTCGGAGTGACAAATCCTAATCTCGATCTATGTCAACTCAACAAACACCTTCGGAGATACCTATAGAGGATCTTTATGATCATCCAGTTACGTTGTGACGTTTGATAGCACACAAGGTATTCCTCCGGTATCCGGGAGTTGCATAATCTCATAGTCGAAGGAATATGTATTTGACATGAAGAAAGCAATAGCAATAAAACTGAACGATCATTATGCTAAGCTAACGAACGAGTCTTGTCCATCACATCATTCTCCTAATGATGTGATCTCGTTATCAAATGACAACACATGTCTGTGGTTAGGAAACCTTAACCATCTTTGATGAACGAGCTAGTCGAGTAAAGGCTTACTAGGGACACGGTATTTGTTTATGTATTCACACATGTATTTAGGTTTCCGATCAATACAATTCTAGCATGAATAATAAACCTTTATCATGAATAAAGAAATATAAAATAACAACTTTATTATTGCCTCTAGGGCATATTTCCTTCAGTAAGTTACACTAGCCTTTGATTTATATATCTACCGTCCACTGAGCAGTGACATGAAAAAGCTGGGCGCTCTGAGCTAGCACATATGCTGATTGATGAGATGAATTAAAATGCTTCTGATTTGTTAGGCCCTCAATATTCCAAACTGAAGTCCAAGGAAGAAGGATCAGGAACAGCAGGTAAGAAGCCCATGAGTTATTTGTCTTACAGGCATGCACGTGCACAAGGTGCTGATACATAGTTCCAGATTTTCAATGGACGCTAGTATTGTTGGCTGACATCTCTAGGGCTGTACATCATGATGGTTACCAAGACACGACAATGATCTGAATGCTATGGACCTGAATGGAATACCATGACTGCAGACCTGGTCACAATGCTACAGACTCGAATGAAATACCATGACTACAGGAGAGGCGTGATTCAGGACCATGGTCCACCCGCACCCATGCTCGGTGTCGTTCGATTAATACTGCTTCCATGGAGATACGAGCCAGCTTATCAGTCAAACTTCAAAAGATTAAGCTAATTCTAGAATAGTATGGGGGACCAGGCCTACGCCCTTTCTTTTCTGAATCTACGTGGGCCCAAGCAGGTGCCCCAATGCTGCTTCCCGTCTTGGTTGTCCCATGCAAATAAACCAATTAGTATATTTTTGATTATTTATTTATAGAATGGCTACAGTGTACGCATGGTACATCGATGTTTGTGTGTGTGTTCATGTTAATTATTTTTTCATGCAAAAAGGACACTTTTGCGTTCTTAGAAGAAAAAACTCTTGTGCTCTCAAAATAAGAAAATTTTCACGTGCTTTCACATAACCATCTCTATCCTGTTGTTGCTACGATTTTATTTTTCAAGAAATCATTCAAAAGATATAGATGACCCAAATAACTATGTTGATGTACAGACATGTAAAAAAAGAATAAAAATGCTGTTGCGCGTAACGAGGCAATACAAAATGTTGAACAGTGCTGACCGCATGGACAAAATTACATGCACCGATGCAAAGTTCCTATTTTATTCCCTATGGCACTCGCCATGCAGTAGGTTTATTAGCAACACTAGGCTGTTAAACGGTCGTTGATGATTCTTGCCATAAAATATGATGGGCGTTAGGCACAAATCCCCAAACATGATGTGAGACGATGTACGGCACCGAGTATAGGTGCGGCTGATCCATGGTCCCAAGCAACATTACTCTGACTACAGGCCGTTGTTGATTTGCGTTCGAAGAGGTGCAACTACCAGAGAGAAGCAACTGAGGTAATCGCCGATTGAAAAAAATACATGATGCACTGCTGGATTATCATGTGTATAATGCATGTTATTGGAAAGAGTGATGTTTTGCTCTGAACTTGTCGGTGTAAATTTTTGGCATTTTCCATTGCTCTTCAGTGCACTGAAGAATAGTGAAATCTTGGCATCTGATTCATTTTGCAGGCTATGCTTTTAACTCAACCAAATGTGCATTGTTAGTTGCTCTTATATTCTGTTTGTAGCTAATTGGGGGACAAACATGGCCGATGAGCAGCTTATTTTGATGACAGTGCAATCAAGGACTCACATGTTCACTGATGAATCTACCTCTATTTGGTACTGTGTATATACTTGAAAATAGTAGCATCATCTTTGCATGGTTATTTTCCGAATCAGCAACACTGTATTAGGGTCTTCATCGGCAACGTACATAGTGATGCTTAACTGCTGGTTTGAATTATTTGGATGCATCAGTTGTCAGACATGTATGTGCAGAGAGTTGAGGCTTTGAAATTAGATAATATATCTAATGAATATGCATGTTTATTCATGGAACTATGCTCCATCTGTTTGATCAATTTGTTCGATGCATATGCTCATTCATGTGTTGTCATAGTGACTTGCCTGCGCTCATTGTTGATCGCAAAGAAGTGAGTTGGTCCAGAAATTGCAACTGAGATGGAGCTCAGCAGGATGGCTAGACAGGCCCAGCTTGGTATTAGTCTTCTCTAAAATTTTACATAGACGTTTTTTCCTAAATCCAAGTATAGTGTATCATTATTTTGCAGGTGTGATCCACAGAAGGATCACATTTTCAGTCCAGTCATAAATGATTATAATTTATTTGCTCATGTTCATACTAAATGTTAAAAGGGTCAATCCACAAGCTTGTCTGATCCTCCGTTCATTTTTGAACTATGTCCACGTGTTCTATCAAGGATCATTTTGTCGCATATGGAAATGACAAGCAATTTTCTTACCAGAATTATCATATTTGTAAGGTCGATCACCCATGGGTTCTGCACTTCACTAGAAATAATTTGTACCCTTGACCTGATAAGTTATTGTTGTTGTATTATGAATTATTCATAGTACGAGACCAAATTTATTGTTTTAGTTTCATACAATTTTTTGTTCTTTGATAAATGGAGATTGTCATTGTCTTCTGTTTGCATGCCAGAATTTGGCGGTTCATTGTAACAATTTTTTGGCTTGATATTTATTTGTTTAGATGTGTGGGTTTTTTTTTTCTTCCGTTGCAACGCCTCCCTAACATTGGGTGGCAAAGTTTCGATGTTGTTGTGTCGTGCAGTCGGATGTTTTGGGTTCGGTGTTTTGGTTGACAGGGCAACTAGCACTTTCTTCATAGCGAAACATGGGGGTTGTGCTTGCACATACAGTTCTTAGAAAAATTGAGTGCATGCTAAAAAAAATTGTCTCCTGTTGCAACGCACGGGCATATATGCTAGTCTAACCAAAGGAAGCAACCTCAAAGTCAGAACACACCTGATCACCCGCAGCTCAGCTCCTTTTCTTTTGGAACCATGCAGGAGAGTTGCATGTCATTTCACTAAAAGAGATTTTTTTTTTGCCTCAACAGTGTGGTTGGTTCTCTGTGAACATTTTTTCTATAAATAATTCATGACGAATATTCCATATTATGTGGGAATATTCCATAGAGGATTTATGTTGAATGTTGAATGAAAATGTTTCATCTGCAAAAAAAAGAATGAAAATGTTCAACCTATTTGTGAAATTGTTTCACATGTCGGGGTTACGATCCTGACAATGAATACTATGGGTACGAAAGAGGGGCATAGCCTAGCTATGGCACAGATGTAACGCTCGGCGTTTTACGAGTCTAGACCCCTCTCAGAGGAGGTAACCACCCTAAGTCTCGTGCCCTGAGACTTGTTTTCTTTGGGGGTATGATTACAGAGAGTGCTTAACCTTTCCTCTGGAGGAGGAGGATGGCTTATATAGAGTGCGCCGTAGCCTCCTTCACTCTCACGTCGTCAGGGTGATTAATGCCCATAACTACAGCGATTACAGGTGTAAATAGTCACAACTACGTCAGTTACAGATAACGGTAGCTACGACTCTACTTAAAGCTCGACTTAAGACTACTCGACCGTTGCAGCTTCCACGTTGTCCCTCCATCTTCCTTGTTCGAGTGGTGGTGGTTATGCCGACTGGAGGGTAGGCATCCGAGTGCCGTCGATATGTCCGAGTGGACTTCCTGTTATACGCATCCGAATGCGCCTATGGTCGAGAGACCTACCAATGATGATGTAGGGCCCTGGATAAGCCCTAGATGGCAGGTCCTTGACCCTACCTGTAGTAGGTGACCTATCACCACACACACAAAAATAGTACTACATGATTTTTATATTTTCCTGCCTTCTGTTGCATAGATGCAATACAAGCAAAATAAATCTCCCAAAATAATACGCTCGAGAACGTGTGGTACAAATTCTGAAGCAGCAAGGTACTACTATAGACCACTAGATGACTCGTTGCACCAATGGCGCAAAGGCCGAGAGGGAGCCAAGTATTGTGAGAATATTTAGACACCCAAGTCGAAAACCAAATGTGGCCAACACTCCCGCATCCTCTGCTTGGAAGCCGCCTTTTCTCACATGATTCTTCAAGAGCAAATTTCAGAGAAAATATAAAGCATGGAAGGCTTTAAGTTGTACTATTGAGAACATACCACCATATCTTCATTTAGTTTCTTTGGAAATCTAAAGGTCTAAGAGGACGGTACATGTGAGAAGCTGTGAATCCACAACAAAAAACTAAACTAACTTCCAAACAAACATTTCAAGTTTGGAAGCCACAAAGAAGCAGCCCAGATCTCTTGTTGTAGTGCAGGTACATATCCTTAATCCTGCATCCACAGCCCATAATTTTTCAACACCTAAATCCACGAAATCCAACCGATGGAAATCATGGCAGAAACATGCGCCGTGGCTTACGTCTCCGAGAAGGACTTTTTGGCATTCTTGTGCAGGTTGGACACAACAATCCTCGCTGCGAGCTGCAGAAGAACCACACAAGCACCTTCCTTCACCTTGCCCTTGGGGAGGAGGGGGGCAACACTTGCAGCGCCGCGACAAGGCCTCATTAGATAAATCTTTACTCTTGTAATCTACGCTGGTGAATCCATTGATACCTTTCTTTACCATATGCTCATTGAACCTTCAAAACAATATAAGTGGTCGACCTATCAAGACTAAACGTTTCAACTGACCAAAAAGAGAAATCAAAGCTAGCAGAAAAACATATGATAGACATCCAAGAAAGAAACTTGTATTTACAGCCATGTCAATTGTTGCTTCAAAAGGCCTGTATTTCTCTGGAACTTCTTTCACCGCAAGCCCAATGCTTTTTCACACGACTGCTCGGTAATGTACTTGGGTCAAAAGCAGGCCCAATAGAGTGCAATGAACATATCAAAGTCAAAGATGCCAACATATACGTAGGAAAACATGAAGTAATGATCTTGGATTAAATTTCATCCTAAAACCTGAACACGCACGTTGAATGTACCAAGTTGACAGTACGTCGCCAACTGCCCATTTAATAGGTAAAAAACAAATTAGGTGAACGCTCACACTTATCTTACTACTTTATATTTCATCCTGACAATTAATAAAATCAAGCATCGTCACTTTTATTGCCTCTTGCAGCAGGTTCATTCATCAGAATGTTACACACTGTATTAGTGTCTTATTTACTTATTAAGAAACTATTCTCTTATCAAATTCTACAATTCTTTTGGTGATGTGAATTTTCAGGCCCCCACTGACTGTAACTACAACAGAACACAATTTTCTCTTAGAGAAGAAGCATACAGAAACAATCATAGTTCAACAAAAATCTGTCGAAGCTACTGAAGATCTGCATACTTTGCTTCGGCCGTTTTAATAGCAGGTAAAACTTTAGTTGTCAGGAGACCTTCATAGTGAGTCTTCTCCAGGTTCACATATTCAGTGGAAGAAACTACCATCAGTATATACATGCTACAGAAGATTGAGTGATCACTATTTGGAAGTACTTATAACTAACTGGTGGCCTTGGATGGAACTCAATCGAAATAGCAAAAATAGTTGAATATCAATAAATTTAAGTACGTACCTAGCAGAAGCAAAGGTTGCTATTCTCCTTCGGAATTAACTACAGTCTGTGTCTCCTGAGAAACATGCATTTTATCTGACAAAGCACACACCAACTAAACATGTGTTAGCATACCAATATTCAGTTGTTGAACCCTCTGTGCATTGCGTCGACAGCAGATGGAATCGAAAAATACATCGTTGTAGTGACAACAAAAACTGCAGTCTAGTGTAGCATCTTAAGGAAAAACAAGCAATGTTAAGAATAAATGGAAATAGGCAGGAGAGTTATTCTGTTTTGGTGGCATTCTGTAATGCATCAGAAATAGTTCTTAAAATCTACCAGTTCTAAAAATAAGTACCAATGCGCAGAGAAATGGCACAATCAATTGCCTAATTCTCAAACATGTCAAGGTCAGTCAATTGTCACACGGTCTTTGTCTCCAACCTGTGGGTCAACTTCAGCAGCCGTCTACCTAGGCAGATTGGTGTGCTCAATACAAGCGACACAGCCTGTAAATTAAACATAAAGAGGTGTCAAGAGCTAATATCTTTTGTTTATAGCACAACTACTAAAACCATTATGCCAACAAAATTAAGAAAAAAAACAAGTCGATGTTCTGGTCTTAAATGAAAATACTCTAGATATCAAAAAGACCGATAAAAGACTGGTCGCGGAGAGGAATTAGGGATCAATCAATCTGCCTGTGTGGTTGAGCTAGCTTAGTATGTACCGATAGATGGGATCAGGGAGAACCGGGGAGGCAGGGAAGGAGAAGAAGAAGAGCGCAGAAGAGATGGATTCCATCAACAGGGAGGGCTGCTGTGGGGGAGGGGGACGCGATGGGAGGGAAGGCACGGGATGGATCTCACCGGTGCCGTCGGGGAGAGGAAAGAGGAGGGCGCGGGAGGGAGCTCACCTGTGCCGCCGCCGACTGCCTCTGGATGCCGCCTCGGCGTGGGGGTGGGGTTGTGGAGGGCTCACGCGTGGGGGGAGTGGAGAGGTGGATCTGCTCCTGCCGCCGTGCGTGAAGAAGAGGTCGGAGCCCACCGTGGCTGCCTGCGTGCCCACGCGCCTCGGATTCGGCGGGCGCGCCACCGCCTGGTCCTCCTCCTCCTCCTCACGCATCTTCCCCCTCCCTCTCCTCGCTCACCTCACGCCTCACGACCAGCGCGCTGGCGCCGACGGGGAGAGGAGAGGAGACTATGCACAATGAACATGGTACAGAAACAATCACAATGATGAATAAATAAATTGCTCTATCGATGGAATCCACAAACACCTTGGCAATAAAAATTATATTGTATATCGAATAGGAAAGCTAATCCAAACACAACCTTCAACAAAAAATCTGCAACGCGAGAATGGTCCAAGACAGAAGGCATGTGTGTTACTAACCTACCGCATAAAGGTGTCGTCATAATGGCTATATGCAGAATTTGACAAGGTTATAGTTTCCACTCCTTGGACTCTGAAAAAAAGAATGATAAATATGATGAGCACATAATAACATAACATTGAAGTTGTAATGTTCAATCAACACATTGCAGCCATCTGCATATGCGTAAACCACTGCTGCTCTACAAACCTATATTACCTGGGATAATTATTCTGTTCTATCATCAGTGAAAACATGCCTATGAGGCATCCTTTCTTCTCTCCATTGTTTTGGTGATATTTCTCATCTTCACCCTACTGCCATTTGGATCTTTATTTTATACTTCACACCCAAAAAATGAGTCTTTGGGGGAGTAAGTTGACCATGTCTTCTAGAATAACTATTCCAATTAAAATGCAATTATTTTTGTGGGACCATTGCAACACATGCCATGAAATGGAGCTGCATATAACCAGCCACGACACTTCCCAAGTTTTTTTAATGAAAAATGCATATGTCTTGCAAATTAGTAACCAATTTCATAACATCATATGAAAAGAAAAAAAAATAAGGAATATGAAATGCTTTCACGATTTCATACAAAACTCTACACTGAATTACGCATTGTGTTGTGAAGCTACTTTGTCGAGTTCAGCGAAAGCGCCAGTATGCCAAACCAAGAGATCTCTGAAACAAACTAATACATCAACAAGTTTTGAGTAATCAACAGCTCCGTACCCAGCAAGAGCTCTCTGAATTTTAGTAAGTGAAAATCATTAACTAAATAAGCTCTTTTTCAAGGTCATGCGATAAGAAAATGGGCTGAATGACCATCATAGCAACATGTAGAAGCAGCAAAGATATAGGCTTGGTGTGTAACTGATCATGAATGCCAACGAACAATATAGCCTGCAGTTCTTTCCTCCTTATCACGTTGGAGCAAAGCCCATAATAGCATATTACTATAAATTGTGAATAATAAGCTCACAAAAAAGTATATTTGTCCAGGGAAATCAAATGGGCATTGCCTGCACATTCGTTTGGTAATTAGAGCATCTATCCTTCAACTGTAAAATACTGATAGGAATATGCTAGAATAAATGAGCGAACAGAAAAATAAGAAAAAATGTATGAAGGAACTGGATGAATAGAAATTTGCAAACTATATGCATCATGAGGTCCAGCATCGGCTGCTGGTATACTTAGCTTGAAAATACCATGTCTGATACGTTTTCCTTCAACCATGATGATCGATGGAGGATCATAATGGTAATGCTTGCCAATATTTTGTCTCAGCCTGCAAGATGCCAAGAACATGGACAACATGTCATTTCAGAACTCAGACCCTAGTTGCATTTTCTGATCATCATTCCAAAGTAGGAATTTAGATGTGTGGGTGGCAAACTGCATGTAAAAGACACATACCTGCCTAGAGGTCAGTACTCTGCAGTTGTGCACGGATCTGCGATGATGAGAGCGGGGACCCCTCGCTGCTCCAGTCATCCTGCACCAGGGCTGCAAAATGCAGGTTCCAGAGCACGTCCTTGACTAAAGGCCTCAGCGTTGGCTCCTTGGTCAGGCACCGCAGGCAGATCTCCATGACGGTCCTCATCGACTCGTCGGAGCACCCCTTGCTCATGGATGGGTCGACGAAGTCCCTCCTCTTCCTCAACACTTCTGCCGTCAGCGCCGATTGCAACTGGTGGGCAATGAATGGTAAGTTGGGTTTAGACTTTATTTAGAAATGAGGCATTGTCAAGTGTACATGGTTAACAAGAAATGGAAGCATACCTGTTCTTTCATTATCTCTACCTCGAACTGATAGGGCCTGCCAGAGACAACCTTCAGTGGTATCACACCAAAATCAAATATGTCAATCTTATCACCATTAGGAACCCTGCAAATTATCAGTTTTCATGATGAATGAAAATAGGGAGCCAGGCTCCTCAATTCGAAAAAGGAAGTCACTGAAAAATGGGATAAATAATTCTATGATGTTTCAAGTACTTATCAAATGGACACACTTGCTTCTAGCTCCTCCCCGCATTCGTCAAAAACAACATTGTTAGTCCAAACCTAACTCAGTACTGAGTAGCTCTTGACTCAGCAAAATCTAGTAGTATCTATATACTTCTGATTTCATGGTCACAGATAGGTTGGGGATGTTGTAGCTGCCGATTTTGGCCACCTGATTTAGAAGAATGTTTCTGATTTAACCTTTTTTATGCTTCTGAATTAAAGTCGGGAGTTTATGCATCACATACTGGTACAGAGAAGGGCAGGAAGAGAGATAGGTCAGGGGTAGAGAGAGGCCACGGAGAGGAGCCGGGGAGTACCTGCAGTTGGAGGGGAGAGTGGCCACGCCGGCGAGGAGCTTTAGTAGGAGACCTGAACGCCGCCTGCACAGGGTTCACCAAGAAACACCAAAATTTAGGGAAACATCTCTTTCGAAATATATAAGAGTTTTCAAAATGCGACCATAAATTCTCTGTGTACAATTTACTGTGTTAGACCTGAATGCCTCAAAGGTAAATAAAGAACAAAATCTTAAGCACAGCCACAGGTTTCTATCACCTTCCCAAAACCAAGCATCTGAAGTTATATTAATCTGCAAGCCTAGATTTCCATATACTTTATTGTGGTGATAACAACCATATCAAAGATGAACACGAATCCTCATATTCAATGAAAAAAATCATTACAGCTAGCTCATACAGAGGCATGACCAACATCTTCTGTTCATATGACTAACACCATGTACTAGTCTATCAGACCACAAGGTAAAAACAAACACTTTTGAGACCTTCATTTACAAATGTAGCTTTTGTCAGTAGGTAATAGGAGTACAAAATCATGCCATGTTCTCTATTACACAAAAAAAATCAAACATCAAAATGCAGGAACAAACCTGACTATATTCAAGAGAGAGAGAATTCACCTGTTCTTCTTTATCAAATCCTTCATCAAAATTCTTCTTCTACTCATCACAAGTAACCAGAAATTGAATTAGATTATCCGATAATCGAAAAATCAAAGGAGTAAAAAACTGGGAGAGGAAGATGCCCAGGACGCAAATGCGCAACCTAGATTGGAGAGGAGGAGGGGAGCAGAGAAGGCGAGGAGGAGGGCCACGGCTGCTACCTGTCGACATGTGCGGCTCCAGAGGGTCGTTCACCTCCAGCCTTCACGTACACTGCCGTGGCCCTGGCCAGATCGATTGAAGAAACTCGGATGCCCGCCATCTGCCCAATCGACAAGCACCCCCAGCCTCTCTTGTCTGCAAGAGCCCGCTGGGCCCTTCTCCTCCATGGAGGTTGAGAATTGGCTCCCCCGTTGTTGCACCTCAAGCGTCGGGGAGGTCGATGGCGAGGGTGCGCTAGGCCATGGCGGTAGGGAGCCCCGACGGAGCGGCTGCGGTTGGTGCGGGAGGCAAGCGCGCGGGCGCTGGGCGTGTGGAGGAGGGAGATGGATAGGAGAGGGAGATGGAGAGGAGGGCTGGCGGCGGAGGTGGCCGGAGGCGAGCGCGCGCGCGGACGAGCAGGGAGGGAGGAGGAGGGAGGTTGAGGACACGGGGGGACGAGGGTTAGGTCGCTCTCACACGGGGGCGGGCGACGGCCAGGGTTTCTCCACGGCAGCGGCTCTGATTTATACCCCCTGCATGTGAAATTACTAAAATGCCCTTGGCGGGGCACGAAATTTACAGGCGGTGGCAGCAGCACTGTTCATAGCGATTTAGGGGCGACGTGGCTGGCTTCGTCCTGCCTACGACTTCTTGAGGGTTTATATGTTCAATGCCACGTAAAAACCTAAACAGACGGTAGCCGGCCAACGCCCGCGGCCGGGCCGGTGTCGGAGCGGCAGATCGGGCACGTCGAGTGCGCCTCCAGCCACGGCTCGATGCACTCCTCGTGGTACAGGTGCAGGCACGCCGGCAGCAGCCGCACAGTCTCCCCGAGCTGCAGCGCGCCGAGGCACACCGAGCACGTCGCTGCCTCCTCCCCACCGCCCGTCATGTTGCACTTCACGGAGGGGCTGTACGTGAACGCCGGGAGGCCGGCCGTGGGGCTGGCGGTGCAGGCCTGGCCAAGCTGCCGCTCCTCGACGCGGAAGCCATTACGTTCCGGCACGGGCTACCGTGAAGCGGCGGCCGCGGCTCGGGCACGACGGTCGCGGTACTCCCTGCAGAGGGTGCACACGACGGTGAACACGATCAAGCACGCCACGACGCCGATGAGGAGGCCGGCGAGTATCCTGCCTTGAGTGGACGATGGCTTAGCATTGGACGGCGGTGGCGGCGGCGGTAGTGAAGGATGGAATGGCCACCACGGCGGAGGGGGAGAAACAATGGGGGTGAAGCCCGGGGGCAATTGAGCCATTGGTGCGCGTCGTTCGCAACTGCTGTTTGTGGTATGGTTTAAGCAAACTACTGTATAAGCAGACCTGTCAGGGAAGAATTATAAGCCGAATAAAAGCAACTACTTGCAAGCCTGTGGTCAAAGGGGTTAATTAATTGATTGTTGTTTCAGGGCCAAATGCGGGTTCAATGAGGGGAAACTGTGGCACAAAACCAAGCGACGTCGTGGCATTGCTGCGTCGACGTCATGGGCTTCGCTCGGCGGCATCCTCCAGCGACTTTGAGGAGATGAAGGCTGGAGGAAATAGCGCGACTGAGGGCCGACTACGGACATAACCAATTCCAATTGTAAGTCAACTCTCACGGGCGTCTGTTTTCAGTCTGTCCGTGACCCATTTTCGGTTCAAATTTGGTCTGTGTTTGTGTCGAAATGAACATGGCGCGGATGGACGGGACGCGCGCCCTTATCCTACCCTGGCCCACCCGTCAGGAACACAATGTTCCCATTCCCCCCCTTCTTTCCCAAAAACCCTTCCCGCTCCATGGCCGATGCCCTGCAGCAACCCGCCGCCGCCATCCTGGCCGCCACCTCCGCCCGTCCTGTGACGAAGAAGAAGAAACGGAGGGCGGAGCTCGACCGACTCACCCGAGAATCGGCCAAAGAGGAGAGGTCGGAGGATCGCTGCTGCGGAGAGGAAAGCCACGGCCCAAGCCGCCCTTGAGGCCGCCGCCGCACAACACAGGGCAGCCGTTGGGCCACGAGACATGAACTATGTGTCGTGGGTGCAAGTCTGACAATAGTGTGTAGGGGTACGAATTAGAGGACAGAGCCTAGCTACAGCGCAGTTGTTACACTCGGATTTATGAGTTCGGATCCCTCGCGGTGGAGGTAATAACCCTACGTCTCGGTGCTCTGGAGCTGTTGATTGAGCATATGGATTACAAAGGATTGCGAACCCTTGCCATGGAGCAGGGGGAGAAACTTATATAGAGTGCGCCCTCGCCCCATGAATGCTGTCGTTACCAAGGGTTTAAGAAAGGAGTTTAAGGACGCCAGTTATTGGTAACGAGCGTATTAACTACATTTGATGAGGATGACGCACATCGCGTCTGTTGTGATCCCGGGGAGTCTCCTGGTCTTCTTTGTCCGAGTGCTGTCAGGTTCTTCGAGTGAAGTAGACTGGTCGAGTGGAACGTGCCTTCCGAGTGGTTAGTATCTTCCGAGCAAACATCAAGCTATAGAGCATCTGAGTGCTGGTCTGGCCCTGGGGCCCAGTACAAGGTGTATGGTGTCCTAGGGTAGGGTCTGTAGGTCAGGCATGTTACCCTACCCTTAGTACATGTCTCCATCATTAGCCCTCGAATCGGTCGAGGTTAAGCAAGTCGAGTCGGGATGAATTCCTAGGTGAGTTGAGTGCTACAGAGGCGCTCAAGAGCTCCAATTGGTCATTCGACGGTCTCGTCCTTGCACGACGCCTTGACGAATTCTAGATCACACGACGCCCGAGTGAGGGTTCTGTTACGGACCCGAGCCAGACGAGGAGTGTCTCCATCCGAGTGAAACGAGCCTTCACACGTCGGGTGGCGGACCAGACCCGAGCGTTTTTGGAAGGGCTTTAAAGTACACTCCATCCGAGTGAAACGAGCCTTCACGCGTCCGGTGGAGGACCAGACCCGAGGGTTTTTGGAAGGGCTTTAAAGGACAAACAATCGGATTGCTGGATCCCAGATTTCGCAGAATTCGAAATTGGAGATGTGCGCGTGCGAACGGTTGCAATGCTGTGAATGGGGAAGTGGGGGGTGACGCCTCGATTTTCGCCCCACGTTTCGCCGGATCTCCGCCAGCAGGATTTGAGGAGATTTGCGGGCGGAGAGGCCAGCGATATAAAAGGGCTGCTGCGTCGGAGAGGGAGAGAGAGCCAAATCCCCTTTCTCCTCTTGCCTTCAGTCCTCCAATCTTCCCTTCTGCCTCCACTCTGCGCGAGTCTGCTCGGCGTCGGAGTGCTCCGCCGCGATGGCGAAGGACAAGACGGCGAAGCTGGAGAAGGCGAAGAAGGCGTCGAGCTCCAAGGTCGCGCCCCCGCGGGGGTGGATCCAGGGCGATTGGCTCCCGTCGACCACCACGACTGAAGACATCTGCGGGCTCGTCATCGATGGACTGGTGCAGGAGGGGAGTTGGAGGCTGCTGGAGGAGGGGGAGATCAAGCCTGTGCCGTGGCCGGGGGAACGTGTGCTTCTCTCACCCACATGGAGAGAGGTTTTTCTATGCCGCCCCATCCCTTTCTCCGCGGTTTCTTGAACTTTTTCGGAGCCCAGCTTCACCACCTTCCTCCGAATGCTATAGCATACCTTGCTGCGTTCGTTTCCATGTGCGAAAATTTCCTGGGCTGTCAGCCGCACTGGGGGCTGTTTAAACATATCTTCACCTGTCATTCCCAGTCGGTCAAAAAGGCCGACCTTGAGGGGGAGAAAACCCACGTGACCCAGCTATGCGGCGGTTTAGGCATCCAGATGAGGTGTAGGAGCGCTTTTCTGACGATGACTTTTCCCGAGTCGGTTAGGGGTTGGCAGTCGACTTGGTTCTACTGCAATGACATCCCTTGCGCTAGTTCGTCGACTGGCCTTCCCCCTTACACACCTGAGAGGGTCAACACACCTCCATAGCTGACGGTGGACAAGGAGGAGAAGATGTATGTGGGGATTTTGGTGACTGCCGTGGTTGGACTAATCCAGGGTGGAGTGACAGGCCTGGACTTGTTGGAGGTCTTCCTCAGTCGGCGGATCCAGCCGTTGCAGGAGCGGGCTCACCCCATGGGGCGGTATGCCGGGGCTAACGACTCGACTCGAGTGCACCCGGAGGATGTCGACGAGAAGACCGTGGAGGAGTGGCTCAAGGGCATCACCGACGCTTGCGACAATCCTCGGGGATTGAGGCAAATCCAGCCCTTTGACGACGCGCACCTGCCAACGGAGTTGTGATACGCGTTTTCGAGTGAATCATTTCTGCACAAATTATCCGACTGAATTGACTGATCCAACTGTCTTTGTTCTTTGTGCTTTACAGGAGTTCCAGCAGATGTTCTCGCCTATGCCAAACGGAGACCAGCTCGTCGGGAATGTGGAGAGCGACCACGACAGCGTTGAGGACAACTATGCGGAGGACATCGAGGAGGAGGGGGACGACTCGGAGGAGAGCAACGAGGCCGAGTCCTCCCCGTCTGTCGAGGTGCGCATAGAATGCCGTACCAAGCAAACTCAAGATCCGAGTGTTCGCTAGGACAAGACTGCACCTCCGAGTGCTTGGAATCCAAAGCACACTTGGACGTCGACGCCAGAGCCGACGGAGAAAACCACCAAGTAGCTCAAGGTCACCTCACCCAAACCTCAGAAAGCTCTGCCCAGGATCAAGGTCACTGTGCCCATTGCATCAACGTGAGTGTTGCACCTTCTCTTTTTGTTTCCATGAATTTATCGACCCTTCTGACCAAGTGAATCTATGTACCAGGGCTGCAACTTCGACAACGTCACCAATGCAGATTGATGGGGACCGGGTCGAGGGCGAATCAGTGGATGCGGCCACCTCTAAGAAAGGTAACGACTATTTCCTTTTGGCTTTGTCTGACGATTCGGTTGAATTTTGGTTGGTGGGTGACGATGTAAAGTGATTGCAGCACCTATAGAGGTCATCCATGTCAGGGACGATGATGAAGAACCGCCGCGGAGGGACGCCCAGAAGGGGAGCAATGCTCCGACTGCCTCAAGGGCCACCGCTCAGAAGACGCCACCAAGGAAGATGCCTCGAGCTCCGCCTATGCTTGACACGACCGCGCCGCAAGGGAAAGGTGGCTCTTGCCGGGCAGGTGCCGATCCTACCGCTGCCGCGTCGACTGCTCTGGCCCCGTTGCCTACTCCTCCCGTCAGCATATTCAGTCTGCATAGAGTGCCAGAGGACCAAACTGGAGCCAACAAAGAGGTGATGATCCAAGCGGACCTGATGAATAAGCGCCTGAAGGAGGTGTATGACGCCAGCATGGAAGCATACGATGCCAGCACGACTCTCCAAGCGAACGTTCGAGTAAGTGCCATCGTAAGTTAACTTTCAATTGGACTTTCTAAGATTTTCAGTCGGTAGATTTTCGGTACACCCACTGGGGGTGCCTATCCTGTGGGGGCACGCTGAGTGCACCCACAGGGTGTAGTCCCTGAGACTACAGTCGATTGCTGGCAATCGGCGGGAGCCTTAGAACTTCTTGTATTTTCCTTCTTGGCCAGCACTCGGATTAGGCAGAACGTTCCGAGTGGATACCGTTCCAGTGGGGGCACGCTGAGTGCACCCACTGGGTGTAGTTCCCGAGACTGCCATCGATTGCAGGCAATCGGTGGGAGTCTTATAGAACACACATGCATGCTTTATTTTTTTATCTCATCGACATGAGTCACTTTCCAGTGGGGGCACGCTGAGTGCACCCACTGGGTGTAGTCCCTGAGACTGCCGTTGATTGCGGGCAATCGACGGTAGTCTTTAGAACTGTGTCTTTTGCATAGCACTCGGGGTGCATTACCGCACTCGGCTGACCGAGTGAGTTGTTTGATAATATGGCGATCAGTGTGTTGTTGTCTTCGATCTTCTTCATTGCTGACTCGATCCTCCATTACTTGTCAACTAATCAAATGTTGATTTTGTTTTTTAGAAGACTTGCAAGCTCGGGGCCCAGTATGCATCACTGGAGAAGGAGGTGAACCAACTCCGACTGGATTTAGAGGTGGAGAAGAGCAACACTGCTCGAGCTGAGAAGGAGGCTCGTGCCATGGGAGGTAAATCTTGAAGACCGAACATCGTGTCTTAGTTTTCTTTCTTCCTTTAAACCGAGTGACTCCGCTCACACGGATGTGCGTAGCGAAAACCACCAACTTCAAGTGCGGCTCAAGACCTCTATTTCTTTAGAAACTATGAAGCAGGCACTTGTTGACAAGGACAATGAGCTGGCGGGGGCGCACAAGGTGGCGAGGAAGAAGACCAAGGTTGCTGAAGAGAAGTTGGCTTCAGTCGAGAAGCTTGAAGAGGAGAACAAGTCACTGAGGACTGCTACTGAGGAGGCGAAGAAGGAGATTGTCGGGCTCAAAAAGCAACAAGCTGAACGGGATGACAAGCTCAAGACCTAGGCGAGCACTTTTGAGCAAGAGAAGAAGACTTTGAGTGAGAAGGTCGTCCAGCTTACTCAGAAAAGAGACTCTCTGGAGCAGTACATAGAAGACTTCATGGAGGAGATGTACACCAAACTTGCAGGTATCCTGTACCATCCGAGTGAACTTTTCTCATTTCCGAGTGAACTTCGCACATGCTGACCTCTGTCCTTGTTTTTGTTCACAGAGTATTGCTGTGATTTTGAGTTGGAGACTGATAGAATCGAGAGGGACCTGAATCCCACCAGGTCACTTGTCAGGGACAAGGCAGCCCTGGGTATTCTGCGGCTCGAAGCCTGACTGGACGACACCCTGGGGTACATCATCCGTCTGCGAGCTGTGATGGGAAGAATCATCAAGGACTATGGCCAGAAGATACACTCCAGAGTGATCTGGAGATGATGATGGCCCGCCTTAATGAGATTCCCCGTCGAGTGCAAGCATAGAAGAGATCTGCTGCTCACTGTGGAGCTGATGTGGCGATCTCCCTCGTCCGTCTCCACTTCAAGGACGCGGACGAGGAGAAGCTGAAGTCTCTCAAGGTTGCTGAAAGGATCGATATGGTTGACTAGAGGGGGGGGTGGTGGGGTAAATAGGCAACTAACAATTTTTAGCTTTTCTTTACCAATTTAAACTTTGCATCAAAGTAGGTTGTCTAGATATGCAACTAGGTGAGCAACCTATATGATGCAACAACAACAAGCACACAAGCAAGCAAGGAATACAACACAAATTAAGCTTGCACAAGTAAAGGTAAGAGATAACCAAGAGTGGAGCCGATGGAGATGAGGATGTGTTGCCGAAGTTCCTTCCCTTTGAGAGGAAGTACGTCTCCGTTGGAGCGGTGTGGAGGCACAATGCTCCCCAAGAAGCCACTAGGGCCACCGTATTCTCCTCACGCCCTCACACAATGCAAGATGCCGTGATTCCACTATTGGTGCCCTTGGAGGCGGCGACCGAACCTTTACAAACAAGGTTGGGGCAATCTCCACAATTTAATTGGAGGCTCCCAACGACACCACGAAGCTTCACCACAATGGAATATGGCTCCGCGGTGACCTCAACCGTCTAGGGTGCTCAAACACCCAAGAGTAACAAGATCCGCAAGGGATTAGTGGGGGGAATCAAATTTCTCTTTGTGGAAGTGTAGATCGGGGCCTTCTCAACCAATCCCTAGAGAATCAACAAGTTTGATTGGCTAGGGAGAGAGATCAGGCGAAAATGGAGCTTGGAGCAACAATGGAGCTTGGGGGAGTGGAGAGGAGTGAATTGGAGAAGAAGACTCCCCTTATATAGTAAGAAGACAAATCCAACCGTTACCCACTTAACCAGCCCGAGACATGCGGTACTACCGCACCAGACATGCGGTACTACCGCAAGGCATTGCGGTACTACCGCCAGGCTGTGCGGTACTACCACACCCACGGCAGAGGCCAGACGAAGCCCTGTTGTGTTGACGCAACGAGCGGTAGAACCGCCGGAGCGGTACTACGGCGCGCCCTTGCGGTACTACCGCAAGGCAGGGTTCGACTAGGCTGGGTAGGCACGGACGAATAAAATTACATCCGTGGCTACTTCCGCTGAGTTTTGGTCTGTGCAAAAATCCGACATGGTATTACCGCATCCAGGGAGCGGTACTACCGCATAGGGCGCGGATGTAAAAAATTACATCCGCCCCTACTTCCGCGCGAGTAGCTGTGCTGGGCCAGACGTCACGGTACTACCGCGCCCGAGGAGCGGTACTACCGCAAGACTTTGCGGTACTATCGCGTCCCTGTCCGGTACTACCGTGAGTGTCTGCGGTACTACTACTCCGTGGAGCAGTACTACCGCATGCCACAGCACAATACCACTTGGAGTCCTTCATTTTGCAAAGACACGGATAACCGGTCGGTGCTCCAAAGGAACAAAGGAAGGGTGGTGCAAAGGGATAGACGTGTATGTGTTGATTCCACCCTAACCTTTCCGAAGCGGACCCCCTCTTAATAGTACGACTTTCCTACGACTCAAATCCACCGAAAAGAAACGAAGAGAAACGCCGTCTTTACTAGGCTCCGAGGGGCACCGAATCGTCTTGTGCCTAGACATGAGATATCTGAAATGCTCAATGCACACGATTAGTCCGCAAATGCATTGTCATCAATCACCAAAACCACATAGGGAAGAATATGCCCTTACAATCTCCCCCTTTTTGGTGGATTGATGACAATACAGGATTTGCACATAAGGATATAAAATGAACATAAGCAAACTCAACATCTATAAAATATAGACAGGCTCCCCCTAGATGTGTGCATTCTATAGATATGTTTTGGACTGCACGGCACACATACTAGGATCAACACTCCCCCTATATTTTATAGACACGGCAATCCTTACAACAATATAAACTAAACTAAGCATGGATGCAAGATAAAGTGCGAGCTACTAAACATACTAAACAATAAGATAAGATAAGCTTGAGTGCATATGTCTTACACCATATGAAAAGTCTCCTGGACTCACACAAACACAACCACAAACCAAAGCAACGAGAGATCAACGAAAGCAAAACGGCACAAGAAGAAAGACTCACAAATCCTACACTCTCTCCCCCTTTGGCATCGAGACACCAAAAAGGCAGAGAGGACACCTACGACACAGGTGGTAGCTCCCTCAGCAGAGATCACCCAACAATCTCCTCATCGGACTCGGCAGTGGGAGGGGACTCCTCCTCTGACTCAGCCACTGATAGTCTTGCTTCGCCATCCAGTCAGCCTCAGGAGTGATGTTCTTCTCTGACCCGCTCGACACGTGCTCGCCGAACGTCCTCAAGATCCTCTTGTCACGCTGGCGAGCCTCCTTCTGAGCAACATGTGTCTTGTACCGCCCCTTGGCCATGCAGAACAGAGCCTTCATCTTTGCCTTCAGCCTCTTAGCCCAAGAGGGCTCAGAAGAGGGAGGAGCGTACCCCGCAGAACTGTCCTCAGCCTCCTCCTCCTCAAACTCGTCCTCATCAACATCCATCCGTGCAGCCTCAGCCTCAGCTCGGGTTGTGGTATTAGCCCACTTGTTCTTCTGACGCAGCTTGATAGGCTCATGACGAACCCAGTTTGGAGCAAGAAATTTTTCATCCGGAAAGAGCTTCTCCCAAGTCTTCGAGATCAAAAGGTGCAAATATGGTCCATAGATTGGAACTTTGCGATTGAAGACCGCAAACCGGAGCTCACACCACATAATGTGAGAGACATCAAGTGGTCTAGGAATTTTATGACGCGCCTCCTCACAAAGAAGCATCATGTGCACGAGAGAGGCATGCACCTTGTCCTTGTCACCAATGCGCGGAAAGAGAGTGTTGCGGAAGATCCGATGCATAACGTCAAGAAAAGGGTTGAGCACCCAAGTCTTCTTGCCATTGGCTAGCGTCTTCTCCACAAGGAACGGTTGAAGCTTGTTCTTGTTGGCGGACTCTTGGTTGCCATGAGGGCGGACACCAACGGGCACATTGAGCCCCTCATCGCGAACGTGCATCATCTCCATGAATTCCTTCCACTTAGCAGTCAGCCTCTTCCCATTGGTCATCCACATCATGGTCCGCTCCTCATCCGTGTGGAAGTGGATGGAAGCAAAGAACTGAGCCACAAGCTCCGCGTCAAAGTCCATGTGGAACGTGATAAAATCTTCAATGCCAAACTGCTCCACTAAATCCAACGCCTCGCCAAAGTATGCCCAGTCCTTCTTCAGATGACCCATATCAATCCACTGAACTGGAACATAGATGTTGTGCTTGGACTTGATCACATCGAGGTATATGAGATTCTGCTGCTTGGTCCAGAACAAATCATTTCCTCTGACATTCTCACGAGGCTTCACATAGGGGTTGAGCCTTCTTCGAGTGATGAACTCGGCTAGAGGCATCTCATCCATGCCCATATTTGACTCCTTAAACTTGCTAGCTGTGGACTTGATGTTGCGTTGGGGGGTGGAGCCCTCGGGAGCATCTTGGTTGCGAAGCCGCTTGGAGCTTGTGTCGCGGCTGGGATTTGAGCGACGGACATTGGAGCCACCACCTATGACACAAAACACAAACACACGAGAAGGACGAGAAGGGTCATTGCAAAGTCCACTGCCAAAACCAAACGAAACACGTAGAAATGAGATTGAGTGGACAAAACAAGGCAATTGTTAACTCAACGGTAGTACCGGGCCTAGATTACGGATGTAAAAATTTACAGCCGCTCCATCCACGGTAGTACCGTGTTGGGGAGGTACGGTAGTACCGCGTCTGGAGCGGAAGTAAAATTTTACTTCCGCGCCCCGTGCGGTAGTACCACTCAAGCAGAGCGGTAGTACCGTGTGGGGCGGTTCACGGGCGAGCGAGCGGTAGTACCGCTCCAGGAGGAGCGGTAGTACCGCACAGAAACAAATCGCACATGAACAGCCTCCTACGGATCTAAAAACATCTGTAAAAGTAGATCGGTACTACCGTTGATCAAAACTACACTGTTGTATCACACCAAATATCATATCTACAGCACTAACATTCTCCTACAATCTCCTCTTGCAAAGATTTAGCCGAAAATCACATGAGCAACACATGCATCTCCCCAAGACCTAGAAGCACAAAACGGGGCAAAAAGGAGAGGGACTAGGGGAAATACCGGGGTCCATGGCAAGAGGGAGAGGTGGGGAACGATCCCACCGGTCAGAATGCGAGGAGAGCGGCCGGAGACAGAGATCCGGCGAGGTCCCCCGGCGGCGTTCTTGGGCAGGAGAGAGAGAGAGAGACGAGGTGGGGAAAAGAGATGAATGGGTATGGGGGAGTTGGAACTCCCCCTGCCTGCTCTTAATCCCCACGCACTCACGACAGCGCGGTAGTACCACGGGTCATCACGGTAGTACCGCCCAGGCGGAAGTACCGCACTCAGGGCGGTAGTACCGCTCTTCCAGCGGCAGTAAAAAATTACTGCCGCGGTGGAAGCGGTAGTACCATGCCTGGGATACCGCTGTGCGCGCACAGGGCAGCCCATCTCCTGCGGTAGTACCGTGGCTCACCACGGTAGTACCGTAAACCCAAGAAAGTGCACGAATTGACAAAACACGACCTTTGCAATGCAACCTTCAAGCAACCGGACACATAGAAGAGCACACACACACGACGCTCAAGGGAAATCAAGAGACAATAGAGACCAACCAAACACGAAACACGACCTCTTCAAAGAGAGGGCGGTGGCCGGAGCCACCTATGTTTGAGTCAATTGGTATGGCACCGCGAAGAATTATCCTTGGGCCCATGACCAAAACTCCTCTTTGAAGCACAAGTACCATAAAAAAAATGGCTAATGTGAAAGAGTTGATCAATTTATGCATAATGGGGGGAGGGAGAGTTCATTGAGAGAACACCACTCCCCCTATGTCCATGCCTACACCTAAACAAGACATCAAAATGAGTATGGTGGGGTGTGCAAGGGTTCAAGCCACATTGCTCGAATCAATGATATTTAGCTCATGCCTTAACTCGCGAAATCTTGCTTCATCCAAGGGCTCCGTGAAGATATCTGCAAGGTTATCATGAGTGTTGACATAGTTGAGCTTGATCTCCCCTCAACTAATATGATCCCGGATAAAGTGATACCGAATCTCAATATGCTTCGTCTTGAAGTGCTGCACCGGGTTCAGAGAGATCTTGATGGCACTTTCATTGTCACACCAAAGAGGCACTTTGTCACAAATGACACCGTAATCCTTTAAAGTTTGCCTCATCCAAAGAAGTTGAGCACAACAACTACTGGCGGCCACATACTCCGCTTCGGTGGACGAGAGAGGCACACAACTTTGCTTCTTAGAAGACCAACTCACCAAAGAGCAACCAAGAAATTGGCACCCTCCGGAAGTTGACTTCCTATCCACTTTGTCTCCCGCCCAATCCGAGTCCAAAAAGCCCACAAGGTTGAAGTTTGCTCCTTTTGGGTACCATAAGACAAAGTTTGGGGTATGAGCCAAATATCGAAAGATTCGCTTGACCGCCACATAGTGGCTTTCCTTAGGTGCGGCTTGAAACCGTGCACAAATTCCCACACTCAACATGATATCCGGTCTAGATGCACAAAGGTAAAGCAAGGAGCCAATCATGGAGCGATAAACCTTTTGATCCACCGCTTTACCATTGGGATCTATGTCAAGTTGGCATTTGACGGGCATTGGAGTGGAGGCCGACTTGACATCACTTAGCTTGAATCTCTTGAGCATGTCTTGAGTGTATTTGGCTTGGTTGATGAAGGTTCCTTCTCTTTCTTTGCTTGATTTCGAACCCGAGAAAGAACTTCAACTCTCCCATCATGGACATCTTGAACTTCGAGGTCATGAGAGTGGCAAACTCCTCATTGAAAGCTTTGTTAGGGGAACCAAAGATAATATCATCAACATATAGTTGGCACACAAACAACTCCCCTTTGACCTTCTTAGTAAAAAGAGTGGGGTCAATTTTCCCAATTTCAAACCCACGATCTTGCAACAACTCGGTAAGGTGGTCATACCACGCACGTGGGGCTTGTTTAAGGCCATAGAGTGCCTTATCGAGTTGGTACACATGATCGGGGAAATAGGGATCCTCGAACCCCGGGGGTTGTTTGACATACACCAACTCATTAATAGGACCATTAAGAAAAGCACTCTTCACATCCATTTGTTGCAACTTGAAGTTATGATGAGAAGCATAAGCAATCAACAAACTAATAGATTCAAGGCGAGCAACGGGAGCAAAGGTTTCACCGTAGTCGATACCCTCGACTTGGGAGTAGCCTTGTGCTACCAAACGAGCCTTGTTGCGAACGATAATTCCATGAGCATCTTGCTTGTTCTTGAATATCCACTTGGTTCCAATGACATTATGGTTCCCCGTTGGCCTTTGCACCAATCTCCACACCTTGTTATGCTCGAAGTTGTTGAGTTCTTCGTGCATGGCATTGAGCCAATCCGGATCCTCGAGCGCCTCATAGACCTTTTGGGGCTCAACACAAGAGACAAACGCGTGATGTTCACAATAGTTTGCTAATTGTCTACGAGTGCTTACCCCCTTTCTTAAGCTTCCAAGCACATTCTTCATGAGATGATCTTTGGTAGTGAGCTTGGAGGCAATCTTGGTGGCACGACGCTCCAATTCCTCCTCAAGAGATAGTTGAGGAACGGTAACTTGATCATCTTGAGCGTCGTCTTGAACTTGTTCTTGATCTTGAGCTTGCTCTTGATCTTGAACTTGCTCGGTGGTGAGAACTTGACCTTGGGCATTACAAGGTGGTTCACCACCATCTTGAGGTTGATCTTGCCCTTGATCTTGTTCATTTGGTTGAGGGCCTTCACTTTGTTCTTCGGAAGCGTGTGGGTCTTGCGTTGGTGATGGTTCCACTTGAGTGGAACATTGTCCTTCTCCTTCGGCCACAAGGGGTTCCTCAATGGGTAGGATATGACCAACACCCATTCTTCTTATGGCTTGGGGAGGAATTTCATCACCTACATCACAAGTACCACTTTGCTCCACTTGGGAGCCGTTATTCTCGTCAAACTCCACGTTACACATCAACTCAATGAGTCCGTTAGACTTGTTGAGGACACGGTAAGCATGAGAGTTTGTAGCATAACCAACAAATATGCCCTCATGAGCTCTAGCCTCAAATTTAGACAAACGAACACCTTTCTTGAGAATGAAACACTTACACCCGAACACCCGGAAGTACTTGAGGTTAGGCTTGTTACCGGTGAGTATCTCATATAGAGTCTTGTTCAAGCCTTTGCGGAGATAGAGCCGATTGGAAGCATGATAAGCGGTGTTGATGGCTTCGGCCCAAAAGTTGTACGGCGACTTGAACTCCGCCATCATGGTCCTTGCCGCATCCATCAACGTCCGGTTCTTCCTCTCCGCTACACCATTTTGTTGAGGGGTGTAAGGAGCAGAATATTGATGCTTGATCCCCTCATCACTAAGAAACTCATCCAAGGTGTAGTTCTTGAACTCGGTGCCGTTGTCACTTCTTATTGTCAAGATCTTTGCATTGTGTTGGCGTTGAGCTTCATTTGCAAAGTCGATGACGGTTTGTTGGGTCTCGCTCTTCCTTTTGAAGAAATATACCCAAGTGTATCTTGAATAATCATCCACAATCACCAAGCAATACTTTCTACCCCCAAGACTATCAAAGGATGGAGGTCCAAAGAGATCCAAGTGAAGGAGCTCCAAGGGCCTCTTCGAGTAGATGATAGTCGTGGGAGGGTGAGCCTTCTCATGTAGCTTTCCTTCGATACAAGCACTGCAAGCACGATCTTTGGCAAAACTAACATTTGTTAGTCCACGAACATGGTACCCCTTGAGAAGACTTTGCAAAGATCTCATATTGACATGGGCTAAACGGCGATGCCAAAGCCAACCCACGTCAACTTTAGCCATTAGGCATGTCGCGGTATTAGTGGGTCGCTCCGAAAAGTTAATCACATAAAGACCATTCTCGACATGCCCAACAAAGGCTACTTTAAGAGTCTTGCTCCACAAGAGGCCCACGGTATCAATATCAAAGAAAGTGGCAAAGCCCATGAGTGCAAGTTGACGAACGGAAAGTAAATTGTATGCAAGGGACTCAACAAGCATGACTTTCTCGATCGTGAGATCATGAGAAATGACAACCTTGCCAAGACCCAATACCTTAGAAGATGAGGCATCACCCCACTCGACATTGGTGGGCATAGATGAAATCTTGTGCACATCCACCACCAAGTCCTTGCTTCCGGTCATATGATTTGTGGCTCCACTATCGAGCAACCATGATCCCCCACCGGAAGCAAACACCTACAAGAGATCAATGCTTGGTTTTAGGTACCCATTTTGTAATGGGTCCTTTGATGTTAGCAACAAGGGTCTTAGGAACCCAAATAGACCATTCAATGTACTCATAAGGAGAACCAACAAATTTAGCATAAACATGCCCATCACTAGCACGACATAACACATAGGAAGGGTTAAAGTCGCCGGTTTTGTTGAAAGGGGTGGCATTGCCCTTCTTGACACCACCACCCTTCACATTGTTCTTCTTCTCCTTAGGAGCACCCTCTCCCTTCTTCACAAAAGTTTGCTTGAGAGGAGGAGGTTGTTTGGCCTTGTCATTCTTCTTATTGTTCTTGGACTTGGGTGCAAACCCAATTCCCTTCTTGCCCACCACTTCCTTTTGATTGCTCAAAAGTTCGTTGAGGTTCTTCTCACCTTGTATGCAAGACACAAGGCCTTTCTCAAGTTGCTCCTTCAACTTCGCATTCTCCTCCACAAGATGCACATGCTCACAACATGGGTTAGTAGCATTTGCATTATCAATTAGAACCATATGAGGAAAGGTGGCTTTCTCCTTGGTTAGCTTCACTTGGAGTTGATCATGAGACTCTTTGAGGCTAGCATGAGCACCCTTCAAGGCCTTGTGAGCCTTGTCAAGTACATCAAACTCCTCCTTGAGTCTAGCATGGTCAACCCCAAGTTTAGCCTTCTCGAAATTGAGCACACGAGATACAACAAGAGCATGATCAAGATCTTTCTTTAATTTAGCATGATCATCGTTGTGTGACTCCTCAAGAGCCAAACAATGACCACACTCTTCCTCAAGCGCATTAGAGAGATCCGATATCTCATCGGCATAGTCACGACTATGCCCTTCCATCTTAGAGATGGTTTCTTCGTGAGCCTCGACCATGTCATTGGCCTCACCAAGTTGTTCCAAGAGAGCAACAAAGTGCTTCTTGGATTTACCCTTGAGCTTACTCATAAAAGACTCAAATTCATTTTCCTCCTCATTCCACCCCTCACTTTCATCAATGCAATCCGTCAAGGAAGGATTAGTAGTGATGGTAGTTTTGATGTTGGGAGTTACCTTGTTGGTGGCTTTAGCCATGAGGCACTTGGCGGTGATGTTCTCGTTGGGTGACTCGAAGAGGGACACCCTTGGAGTTGTTGCAATGGCAACGGAGGCCATGGCAACCGTCTCACCGTCTTCATCATCCTCATTGTACTCTTCTTGTGCCACCAACCCCTTAGGAGGAGTCTTCTTGGCGAAGTTGTTCTTGTTGGGGAAGGACTTGGCCTTGTCTTTTCGGATAAGCTTGCCACCATTGTCTTCCCTCTTCTCGTATGGGCACTCCGCAACAAAGTGGCTCACATTGCCACAATTATAGCATGTCCTCACGCGTTGCTTGCCCTTGACGCCACTTGAGTTGTTCTTGTTGAAGTTGGGCCTTGAATTCTTCTTGCTCCAAAATTGCCGTGAAGCGAGAGCCATGTGCTCATGATATGCGTACTTGGTATCTTCGGGGCAACACTCCTCTTCTTCCTCTACACCCTCTTCTTCCATGCTAGCCTTGGCCTTCAAAGCAAGGTTAGGCTTCTTTGCTCGTTGAGAACGCAACACCGCATTGTCGGCGGTCTTGTCCAAGATCCTCATTGCAACAAACTCATCCAACACTTCACTTGAGGACAAGGAGTGAAAGTCCGGCCTTTGACGGATGACGGAGGACATTGCCTTATGGTAAGGCATCATGGCTCTGAGAAACTTGCGCTTGATCCAATTGTCATCCGTATCCTTACTCCCATGATATCGGAGTGAGACCGCGAGAGTGGTTAGTCTCCGGTAAAGTTCTCGAGGTTCTTCATCTTCAATCATTGCAAACTCATCTGCTTCATCTTGCACCACTTCAAAGTTTGAGCGTTGAATACTTGTGCTTCCCTTGTAAATGGAAACAACATGTTGCCATGATTCCTTGGCCACGGTGAATGGTTGGAGGTGCGCAATATCTTCGGGTGGAATTGCTTCTTGGAGAATGAAGAGAGCGGACTCGTTGAATTGATGATCCGCGGCTTCTCTAGGATTTAAGTTGCTTGGGTCGTGCGGGTAGAAACCTTGCTCAATAATTCTCCAAAGATTAGTAGAACTATGATTTAAATGATGCTTAAAGCGATAAACCCAAGAGGCAAAATCCTCATTTTTCGCAAGCTTAGGAGGAGGACCAACATGATTTATATGCGTGGAGGGAACCGGTCCTCCATAAACGGGTGGAGGTTCAACATGGGCAAAGATGCCGCTTCCACTTCTACCACTAGGCAAAGGAGCTTGATCACTAGTAGCTTCCCCCTTTTTGGAGTTAGCATCCATCACCTTGTTAGTGGGATCGACCACTTCCAACGGTGCGGTGGATAATTTAAGACCATCAAGAAACTTCTCAAGCATGCCTTTGACCTCGGCCGTCATGGAGGTTTTCAATGTGTCCAAGGCCACATTGAACTCCTCACGAGATACCGAGGAACCCCCATCGGCCGCGGACAAGATGAGACTAGCACCGGAGTGCTCCTCCCCACCGTCTACGGTGTCAACCATACTCTTCAGATGGCAAAGTCCTTAATAAAGAGACGAGGCTCTGATACCAATTGAAAGGATCGATATGGTTGACTAGAGGGGGGGGGGGTGAATAGGCAACTAACAATTTTTAGCTTTTCTTTACCAATTTAAACTTTGCATCAAAGTAGGTTGTCTAGATATGCAACTAGGTGAGCAACCTATATGATGCAACAACAACAAGCACACAAGCAAGCAAGGAATACAACACAAATTAAGCTTGCACAAGTAAAGGTAAGAGATAACCAAGAGTGGAGCTGATGGAGACGAGGATGTGTTGCCGAAGTTCCTTCCCTTTGAGAGGAAGTACGTCTCCGTTGGAGCGGTGTGGAGGCACAATGCTCCCCAAGAAGCCACTAGGGCCACCGTATTCTCCTCACGCCCTCACACAATGCGAGATGCCGTGATTCCACTATTGGTGCCCTTGGAGGCGGTGACCGAACCTTTACAAACAAGGTTGGGGCAATCTCCACAATTTAATTGGAGGCTCCCAACAACACCACGAAGCTTCACCACAATGGAATATGGCTCCGCGGTGACCTCAACCGTCTAGGGTGCTCAAACACCCAAGAGTAACAAGATCCGCAAGGGATTAGTGGGGGGAATCAAATTTCTCTTGGTGGAAGTGTAGATCGGGGCCTTCTCAACCAATCCCTAGAGAATCAACAAGTTTGATTGGCTAGGGAGAGAGATCGGGCGAAAATGGAGCTTGGAGCAACAATGGAGCTTGGGGGAGTGGAGATGAGTGAATTGGAGAAGAAGACTCCCCTTATATAGTAAGAAGACAAATCCAACCGTTACCCACTTAACCAGCCCGCGACATGCAGTACTACCGCACCAGACATACGGTACTACCGCAAGGCATTGCGGTACTACCACCAGGCTATGCGGTACTACCGCACCCACGGCAGAGGCCAGACGAAGCCCTGTTGTGTTGACGCAACGAGCGGTAGAACCGCCGGAGCGGTACTACGGCGCGCCCTTGCGGTACTACCGCAAGGCAGGGTTCGACTAGGCTGGGTAGGCACGGACAAATAAAATTACATCCGTGGCTACTTCCGCTGAGTTTTGGTCTGTGCAAAAATCCGACACGGTACTACCGCATCCAGGGAGCGGTACTACTGCATAGGGCGCGGATGTAAAAAATTACATCCGCCCCTACTTCCGCGCGAGTAGCTATGCTGGGCCAGACGTCACGGTACTACCGCGCCCGAGGAGCGGTACTACCGCAAGACTTTGCGGTACTACCGCGTCCCTTTCCGGTACTACCGTGAGCGTCTGCGGTACTACTGCTCTGTGGAGCAGTACTACCGCATGCCACATCACAATACCACTTGGAGTCCTTCATTTTGCAAAGACACGGATAACCGGTCGGTGCTCCAAAGGAACAAAGGAAGGGTGGTGCAAAGGGATAGACGTTTACGTGTTGATTCCACCCTAACCTTTCCGAAGCGGACCCCCTCTTAATAGTACGGCTTTCCTACGACTCAAATCCACCGAAAAGAAACGAAGAGAAACGTCGTCTTTACTAGGCTCCGAGGGGCACCGAATCGTCTTGTGCCTAGACATGAGATATCTGAAATGCTCAATGCACACGATTAGTCCGCAAATGCATTGTCATCAATCACCAAAACCTCATAGGGAAGAATATGCCCTTACAGTTGCCAACACAAAGAAGGTCAAGTTTGAATACTTCATAGAGACATTCATCGAGGCCGCCACTCGGATCGCTGACGGCATTGATCTGGACACCTTTGTTGAACTCCCCAGCCCTTCCGACGCGTGAAAAAACTTTAAGCTTTAACCATTTACCTCAGAATGCCGAGTGAATTTGTCTCCGTTAAACTCTTTCGGGGTTTGGGCCCGAGTACTCGCATTTGCTTTTAAACTTCTGGAGTTACTCGAATGCTTCCCTTCGAGTTCTTGAATGTTTTTGCTTAGGCGGAAGCTGGTCCGCAGCTAAGCCCCCGAGTGAGAGGAACGCTCATCACTCGGAGTAGTTTTTTAACTTAGGCGAAAGCTGGTTCGCAGCTAAGGCCCCGAGTGAGAGAACACTCGTCACTCGGAGTAGTTTTTTTAACTTAGGTGAAAGCTGGTTCGTAGCTAAGCCCCCGAGTGAGAGGAACGCTCGTCACTCGAAGTAGTTTTTTAACTTAGGCAAAAGCTGGTTCCCAGCTAAGCCCCCGAGTGAGAGAAACGCTCGACACTCGGAGTAGTTTTTTAACTTAGGCGAAAGCTGGTTCGCAGCTAAGCCCCCGAGTGAGAGGAACGCTCATCACTCGAAGTAGTTTTTTAACTTAGGCAAAAGCTGGTTCGCAGCTAAGCCCCCGAGTGAGAGGAACACTCATCACTCAGAGTAGTTTTTTAACTTAGGCGAAAGCTGGTTCGCAGCTAAGCCCCCGAGTGAGAGGAACACACATCTCTCGAAGTAGTTTTTTTAACTTAGGCGAAAGATGGTTTGCAGCTAAGCCCCCGAGTGAGAGGAACGCTCGTCACTCGGAGTAGTTTTTTTAACTTAGGCAAAAGTTGGTTCACAGCTAAGCCCCCGAGTGAGAGGAATGCTCGTCACTCGGAGTAGTTTTTTATCCGAGTGAGAGGAATGCTCGTCACTCGGAGTAGTTTTCTAACTTAGGTGATAGCTGGTTCACAGCTAAGCCCCCGACTGAGAGGAATGCTCATCACTCGGAGTAGTTTTTTTACTTAGGCGAAAGCTGGTTCGCAGCTAAGCCCCCGAGTGAGAGAAACGCTCGTCACTCGGAGTAGTTTTTTAACTTAGGCGAAAGCTGGTTCGCAGCTAAGCCCCCGAGCAAGAGGAACGCTCGTCACTCGGAGTATTTTTTTTTAACTTAGGGATAGCTGGTTCGCAGCTAAGTCCCCGAGTGAGAGGAACGCTCATCACTCGGAGTAGTTTCTTAACTTAGGCGAAAGCTGATTCGGAGCTAAGCCTCCGAGTGAGAGGAACGCTCGTCACTCGGATTAGTTTTTTTAACTTAGGCGAAAGCTGGTTCACAGCTAAGCCCCCGAGTGAGAAGAACGCTCGTCACTCGGAGTAGTTTTTTAACTTAGGCAAAATCTGGTTCGCAGCTAAGCCCCCGATTGAGAGGAGCGCTCGTCACTCGGAGTAGTTTTTTTAACTTAGGCAAAAGCTGGTTCGCAGCTAAGCCCCCGAGTGAGAGGAATGCTCATCACTCGGAATAGTTTTTTTAACTTAGGCGAAAGCTGGTTCGCAGCTAAGCCCCCGAGTGAGTGGAACGCTTGTCACTCGGAGTAGTTTTTTTTAACTTAGGCAAAAGCTGGTTCGCAGCTAAGTTCCCGAGTGAGAGGAACGCTCGTCACTCGAAGTAGTTTTTTAGCTTAGGCAAAAGCTGGTTCGCAGCTAAGCCCCCGAGTGAGAGGAACGCTCGTTACTCGGAGTAGTTTTTTTGACTGAGGCATTCACCCACAGGGGGTTTGGACTCAAAATGCGTATAGAAAAAGGTGAGCTCAATGAAGTACTAAAAAAGTCATGCTTTTATTCATCGAATGTCACTCGAGTACTTTTATTATATCTTGACATCTCAACGTCAAGTATAAAATCGCCGAAGCAGGTCGGCATTCCAGGCGCAGGGCTCATCTATATTCTTCAGGAGGTTGTAGAGGATGTACGCTCTGTTATGCAGAACCTTTGAAATGATAAAGGGGCCTCCCCACGTAGGTGCGAGCTTATGCGGCCTCTGCTGGTCCACTCGAGGCACAAGATCGCCTCCTGAAAGGCCCGACCCCTGATGTGCCTGTCATGGAAGCATTGTAGGTCCTGTTGATAAGTGGCTGAACGGACGAGGGCCATCTCCCTCTGTTCTTCTAGGAGGTCAATGGCATCCTACCGTGCTTGCTCTGCTTAGCTTCAGAGTATATTTCCAGTCGAGGCAAATTGTGGAGCAGATCACTCGGCAGGACAACTTCTGCTCCAGGCACCATGAAAAAGGGAGTGCGATTGGTGGACCGCTTAGGGGTCGTCCTCAGGCCCCACAGAACAGACGCTAACTTGGTGACCCAGGCTCCAGCTGCATGCTCCAAATCACGCATGAGGTGTGGCTTTAACCCTTGGAGAATCAGACCATTTGCTCTCTTGGCTTGTCCATTCGACTGTGGGTGTGCCACTGAAGCATAATCGACCCGAGTGCCTTGGGTGACACAGAAAGCTCTGAACTCTTCCGAGTCGAAGTTTGAGCCGTTTTCAGTGATGATGCTGTGGGGGATGCCATATCTGAAGACCAACTCTTTCAAAAACTTGATCGCTGTCCGGGAGTCTAGCTTCTTGATGGGTTTCGCCTCAATCCACTTAGTAAATTTATCCACAACACCTAGCAAGTGAGTGAACCCACTCGCCCCTATTCTAAGAGGACCGACCAGGTCAAGCCCCCAAACTGCGAACGGCCAGACTAGTGGGATGGTCTTCAATGCGGATGCAGGCTTGTGTGACATGTTTGCATAGAACTGACAACCGATGCAGTGTTGGACTATTTCTTGGGTAGCCTCGTTGGCTCGTGGCCAATAGAAGCCTGCTCGGTAAGCTTTAGCCACAATTGTCTGAGAGGATGCGTGGTGCCCGCAAGTTCCCGAGTGGATCTCCTCAAGAATCAATCGACCTTCCTCTGGGGAAATGCTACGCTGAGCCATGCTGGTGACGCTCTTTTTGAATAACTGGTCACCCATCACAGTGAAGGCCTTGGATCTGCGGGCAATTTGACGCGCTTCGACTTCGTCTTCCGGAAGTTCCTACCCGAGCACGTACGCGATGTATGGCACTGTCCAATCGGACGTGATTGCCAGAATCTCCATGACCAGGTCAATAACTGCAGGGACCTCGATTTTAGTCGGATCGGAGGGACCGACCACCTGCGGGGGCTCTTCGGTGAAAGGATCTTCCTTCACCATCAGGGAATGAAGGTGCTCAAGACACATTATTGGGTACGTGATGTCTACTACGCAACCTTCTTCTTGTAGACTCTTGTTGGGCCTCCAAGCGCAGAGTTTTGTAGGACAGTAGCAATTTTCCCTCAAGTGGATGACCTAAGGTTTATCAATCTGTGGGAGGCGTAGGATGAAGATGGTCTCTCTCAAACAACCCTGCAACCAAATAACAAAGAGTCTCTTGTGTCCCCAACACACCCAATACAATGGTAAATTGTATAGGTGCACTAGTTCGGCGAAGAGATGGTGATACAAGTGTAATATGGATAGTAGATATAGGTTTTTGTAATCTGAAAATATAAAAACAGCAAGGTAGCTAGTAACAAAAGTGAGCAAAAACGGAATTGCAATGCTTGAAAACAAGACCTAGGGTACATACTTTCACTAGTGCAATTTCTCTCAACAATGAAAACATAATTGGATCATATAACAATCCCTCAGCGAGCAACAAAGAATAACTCCAAAGTTTCTATCGGAGAACGTAGGACGAAAACGTGCATCAACCCCTATGCATAGATTACCCCAATGTCACCTCGGGAATCAGCGAGTTGAGTGCCAAAACATAAATCAAGTGAATCAATAGAACATCCCATAGTCACCACAGATATCCCATCGCAAGACATACATCAAGTGTTCTCAAATCCAATACTCAATCCAACATAACAAAACCTCAACAACTCATCACAAAAAGGTAGAGGGGGAAGAACACTATAAGATCCAAATATATTAACAAAGCTCGCGGTATTTCAAGATCGTGCCAAATCAAGAACACGAGAGAGAGAGGGATCAAACACATAGCTACTGGTACATACCCTCAGCCCCGAGGGTAAACTACTCCCTCCTCATCATGGAGACCGCCGGGATGATGAAGATGGCCTCCGGTGATGAATTCCCCCTCCGGCAGGGTGCCGGAACGGGCTCCCGATTGGTTTTTGTGTCTACAGAGACTTACGGCGACGGAACTTCCGATCTAGGGTTCTTTTCGGAGGTTTCTATATTTATAAGAATTTTTGGCATTGGAAACAAGTCAGGGAGGGTGCCCGAGGGACCCACAAGCTCGGGAGGCGTGCCCTAGGGGGGTGGGCGCGCCCCCCAGGCTTGTGGCCTCCTCGGTCACTTCCTGGCCCAGCTCCAGTGCTTCGGGGGTCTCTTTTGGTCCATAAAAATCATCGTAATTTTTCAGCCCATTCCGAGAACTTTTATTTCTGCACAAAAAACGACACCACGATAGTTCTGCTGAAAACAACGTCAGTCCGGGTTAGTTCTAATAAAATCATACCAAAACCATATAAAATTGTTGCAAACATGGCATGAATACTTCATAAATTATAGATACGTTGGAGACGTATCGGTACAGACTTCCGAGTGGATCCGATCTTTCACTACTACAGGATACTGCTAACGCGACACTACAATCAGAGACCCTTCGACGAAACTGTGTGCGATGCATTAATCGCAAACGGTGATGTAAAAAACCGTAAAAAAAGATGCAAAACGTTTGCGATGGCGGATACATCAAACACGGTTTAGATTTTAGTTGCATGTGCGATGCAGGGCATACAGTTCAGTTCAATGAACTGTTTGTGATGAGGTAGAACAACAGAAACGGGCAGCCAGATGAAGGTGTGTGCGATATACGGCATACAGTTAACTCGGATAAACTGTTTGTGATGAGGTGGAACAACAGAAACGGGCAGCTAGATGAAGGTGTGTGCGATATACGACATACAGTTCACTCGGATGAACTGTTTGTGATTAGGCAGAACAAAATAAATGGTCAGCCAGATCAAGGTGTGTGCGATAGAGGGCAAACAGTCCACTCGGATGAACCGTTTGTGTTGAGCCAAGAGAACAGAAATGGTTCAATTTAACAAGATGTGTGTGATACGCGGCAAACAGGTCTGTAATCAGAAATGTGTGCGAAGACCGATAATAACACAGACGATTGCTGCTAATAAGACGTGTGTGTTATGCGATGGGATTGCATACAGAACAACAACATACACACACACACACACACACACACACACACACACACACACACACACACACTTATAAGGACATGGTTGCATAACCAAATTAAACATCGAATTACTTAGGTGGCTACTACACACATGACATTTGCACACCCAAAGTGAACTATTACATGCATAATTACATAGGTGTCTACTACACACATGACATTTTCACACACCAAAGTAAACCATATATTACATGCATAATTAACTAGGATAAACGATCATCTCATCATCATCTACTTCTTGTGACGCTTGCCGCTACTGCTCTGCTTGTGGCTCGATCCGGCCTCGTCGATTTCGGGAACGAGACACTTCCTCATGTCAACGATCCACCTGTGCATCTCGTAGCATGTGTATACGCTCTTGGCCGCGAACCTGAGGTGAGGTTCATCCAGTTGCCGCATCCAGGCCCGGTGCCAGGATATGAGACTTGTTCTGTTGGCATCCTGCTTCATCGTTTCGTAGTAGGGGTCGATGATGGCCGAGACGAGTTCAACCTGGGAGTCCTTCTTCGTGCTGCCCCAGACCCTGTAGTGGTCACGGATTTTGACAAGGTTCTTGCAGGCCAAGCCCGTAACCATGAGCGCTTTTACATCGTTGGAGGTTTCCACCGTAGCGAACTTGTAGTCGGTGCTGTTGACAAACCTGGCGAAACGGTCGCAAGGCTCTGTGGCCATGCAGTAGTGGTAGGTGAGGACATGATGGCGCACGCACAACTGGGCGACGGCAACCTTCTGATCTTTGCCGGGATGACCGCCGGTGTACTAGAGGTCGATGTCGACCACATTGTACTTCTCTCGAGCAAGCAACTACTCCATGGTGTTGATGTAGTCCTCCACCACGGTCGGTTCGATGGTGTACACCACCGAGCTATCCATCTCCCTCGCGAGGGTCTCCACTTTATGCTCGCCGAACTCCATTGGAGCGCCGCTAGGTATCCTCTCTGTATGTGTCGTCGTGGGTTGTGCTTGTTGTGTTGTGGGGTGAGATCGAAAGGTTGATGAGATTAAGGTTATAATGGCTGCGGGAATTAATGGGGAAGCCGGACGGCCTGGAATATCCGCACGCCCGGATACCAGTTCTAATTTGCAGCGCGTAACTCCATCGTGCCGCACGTAACTGCATCATGACGATGCGTGCGGCGCAACCGCATGCATATGGGGCCCCCAAGGTGATCGTGCGCAGACCACAACCGCTGGCAGAGCGCGCGCGCAGGGACGCGAGCAGAGTGCTCCGCGGTCGCCTCAACGGCGAGCAACCATATATATGCATATAACAGTTGAACACGCAAGGAAAAGCTGTCCACAAGCCGAGCGCGTGGAGGTACACGAGCAGAGCGTGCCGCGGCGCCTAACAACGAGCACAGCGCGCCGTGGCACCTAACGGCAAGCAGAGCGCGCCGAGGAACGCGAGCAGAGGCCGTCACAGTGATACGTGTCAAATAAGAGGAACTGTGCGAGTGATGGCGGAGACATCAAGCATGAATCAGATTAGAGTTGCATGTGCGATATGTGGCATATAGTTGATCCATCCGAGCTGTTTGTGATGGAATAAGCGGTGTGTGTTGTGGGCAAACGCTTGCTGGTATACAACCGTCTGCGATTGAGGAATTCATCACCGACGGGTTCCCTAGTGTGGTCCGTGTGCCATGTGATATGCTTTGTCTGCACAACATCTATGCTCTGTGTACAGAAGAACAACATATATATACTTATAATAGGACATGATTGCAAAACCAAATTAAACATCCAATTACGATATATAACAAATACCATAAATATTGCAAGGTTCAAATTCCAGCATTACAAGGCCCAAATTCAAAGATTACAAGGTTCAAACTATTCAGACACATAAAATTCATCTTCTTCAGAATCTTTTTCATGCATTATTTCTGCGAAAGGATCAGCCACCGAGAAGTCATATAGCGGCTCGATACAGTGACTTCCGAATAATCTGTCATATGAAGTTACAAACTGAAATTCAGTTTTTGCAGAGCCTTTTCCATTCAGCTGTAGACGCCTGCGCTCTTTAGCAATCCATTCACTTTTGCGCAGTAAATATAGGGAAAACCTTATTATCTTGAGCAACCTTGCTTTCTCAACAAAGAACCTGGCGAATTTAATTTCTGGTGTGGTGCCTCGTTACTCGTTAAAAGTAATTTCTATGAGATGAAGATCAAGGCATTCAATGGGATTGTTATATTCCCCAACATTTTCTACTTTCGGGCCTGCTAGTATCTGCAAACGAAGACAACATATTAGTGCCTAGCTGCAGATTTGAACACTTCGGGCCTCTTTGATTTGCAGGATTTCTAAAATACATGAAAAGAGTGAAATGCCACCTTCAATCTTTCATGATAAACTTTTATCATGAAAGCATGTCAGGCGAAGGAATAAAACGCGTACAACACTAGCATCTCAAAAAATATATGTATTGAAATCCTCCAAATTTCCTTTAGAAATCATTCTACATTTCTCATTATAATCATGGGTAAAAGTAACAAAAAATTGAGTTCCGTTGTGGTTAACAATTAATAGGAAAGGAGCATCACCTCGATGTATAGCTTCTCCATGCAAGGAAAGCATCTAAGGAATCTAACAACTTCATCCAGATCGGGGCCGACAGATTGTAGTGGCAAGATCTTCACTGTGCACAGAGGCCGGGTCAAGCTTGTGGGAATCATTTTCTGAATGACAGGCGAACATATAGATCAACAAAAATTAGATAAAATGTGCTGTCCAATAATATATAAGAAGGAGAAGAAGAAGACTGTTGTACCTGAACGGATAATGATCCAGTAACAAGTTTGTTGAATTCAGCACACGAATAGCCCAACACCGTCAATTTTGGTGCGTGAATGACCCTGATTCTTGCTGGACCTAATTTATCAAGTACATACAATCTCTCGAGGAAAGGCACATTCTCAATGACCATATCGTGAAACACCTCAACTGACAGCCTTGGGCGGCGCCAGCAATGCACATAAATCGCACGGACATTCGTCGAGGTGATGTGGAGGCTACTGAACCCATCCATCGCATGAAGACGATGGACATTGGTGGTGAGGGCACAACTACAACGCTTGGTGGAAAGCTATTTGCATAGTAATGGTAGAACTCAAGATGCTGGATTTTTTCGAATTGACGGGATGTCAGCCAGGCGTCCACCGTGTAGGGTATGTGCAGCAAGCAGCATGCCGGGATGCATAGGCGTTGAACGGAGCCCTGGTAGGAGGAGATGATGGCTCTGTGGAGTTCAAAATCATGAACGACAGATAGCCGGCGACAGTCGAGATTAAGAGGCGCGGCGCGCCACAGAGTGCGCCACCGAGATGCGAGGACCTGTGTGCGGCTACCATCCTTGGTGGGGAGAAGGAAGATGATCTCCCCAATGATGGCGTCCGGGAGATCGCTGATGCGGTCCGCTCGATAATCTATGGGTTCCTCGGATCCAAGGGGCATGGTCGCTTCTGCCCGCGCTACCGGGTGCGGGATCTACAGCCGGCGGCGCCACTCGCTGGAGCCTCATCTGTGTACATAGCAATCTGAAAAAAGACAGAAACATACATGTAGGACATTCAAAATCAATTCTCAAGATCTGGAAGAAAAAAAGGCACAAACATATATGTAGGACATTCAAAATCAATTCTCAAGATCTGGCTACGAATTATTAGCACGCACGCTAACCCTAGTCGGATTATTAGCAAAAAAATCATTTGTACAGAACAAACAATTAATCACTAACCATAGATATCATTCAAACAATCAATACACTACACAGATCTAACGAATCTTACTCTAATTTCATGAACTGGGTGAACATAACTAGGGATTTCTATTCCCAACAAAGGGGGGGACTAACCGGTTTTCCGTCGAAGTCGGAGTCGTTGCCGGAGTAGCTGTGGACCTCCGGCTCCGGCTGGGGAGGCACGACGATGGCGACGAAGTCAAGGTCGTGCTGCTGCCCGCGTGAGACCTCGTCGGCGGCGACAACAACCTCTGCGCCCAGCTTCATGTGTTGCGCGGGTGCTTGACCAGCCCCGGTGTTGCCACTCCCTCTGATGGTGCGCTTCGGCAAAATCCTAATATAATCTATGCGGCGATGACAACTGTGGACGGGGGGTACGACCGCCTATTATGACTAGCGAATCAGGCGCGCCATTAATATGGAGCAGTGGGAGCGAGGTGGGCGGCGGTCAAAGGGCTGGCTCGCCTCTCGATGAGCCTGCGCAGCGGACTGCTGGCATGCCTACCATCATTTCACACAGCTACTAGCACGCCCCACGGTGAGTGCGTAGCGAACACGCGCATGCCTCGGCCTCCCGGTCTGCCTGCGCGGCGGACTGCTAGCATGGGTCTCATCAACTCACGCATGCTCGTACGACGCACGGGACGCGTGGCGGCACGTATTATATTAATTTTTCCTTTTTGATGATTAATTCTGCCACTTTATTGCTTAACCGAAGCACGACGCGTACATTGTTGGTCTAATGCACACGGTTCGAATAAAGAGTCCGTTTGCGATATTGGGTGATAATTATTGATAATTTCCTGTCTGTAAGACGATTATATCAAAACTTGTCTCAAATTTGAAAAAAAAAATATAATATCACAGTCTATTGGTGTCCATATGACACTACGATAAGTTTCATGAATTTCAACTTAGTTTTGGATTTACTGGATTTTAAAATCAAGATTCTCGATGTTAGAAATTTCTTGCATGGGGACTAAACATGCACCCAGGGACATGTACACATATGATTTTTGCAATCCATTTCCGTGCACTATCACGGGTCTCATGTAGATCAAATTTGATTTTTGCACATTAAATCCCTGGGAAATCAATCAATGTATAAAAACGGACAAATGTTATCTATTGTTTTTTAATTTTTAACACTAAACTCCATTGGTCGCATGTTCGCTGCAGAAAAAGTTTGACATGCATCTTTGGGCCACATGCACGAGGTGGTCCTAGGACACTCACTCGCGTGTGACACTCTCTGTGGGCCCGCGAGGTCGCCGTCCAGCACTATGACATGCGGTGAGAGAGGTTAATTTGACCAACAAGGATGATCATTTTTTGGTTTTTGTTATGTACGGTAGGAGTATATATATAGTACGCGTTGAAGAGGGTGGCCGGGGGCAACATATACTACGCGTCATATATGACAGTCACTAGCGTGCGATGCTTCCATCTGTGGGCCCGCGAGGTTGTCCTCCATCACTTTGACCCAACAAGGAGGTTTCTTTTTGGGTTGTGTTGCGGTAGGAGTATATAGTACGCGTCGAAGAGGGGATGAGGGGGCCGGGGCAGCACATACTACACACATCATGAACGATCTCGCTCCGTGTGGGGACTTTTCGGTTTCCGAGGCAGATGCCACAAAGAAGTTGTGCATATTGGGTATTAAAAACATCACCAACACATTGGGCCACGTGCAGACGATGGTTGTCACTCATTCGCCTACGACGCTTCCCTCCATGGGCCCGTGAGGTTGTCGTCCATATAATATATGATACAACGAGAAAGGTAATTTGACGAACAAGGAGAATTATTTTCGGGTTGTGTTACGGTGCGTAGGAGTATATATTACGCGTTGAAGAGGGGAGTGGGCCAGCATATATATACTGCATGTCATGAACCTCGGTTCGTGTGGGGGGACTAAAAGATTTCCGAGGCAGGTGCCACATCAAAGTTCTGCATATATATTAGGTATTCAAACATCACAACCACACATCTCCATACATGTGTTTGGCCCACAAGCAAGCGATGGCGATTGTCCTCTAGCACTCACTCACGGGGTTATCGGCAAGATGCTTCGTCCATCTATGTGTGCCCGCTTGGTCAATCACTTTGACCGACAGCGATAGAGGTTAATTTGACTTATAATTAGGAGGGGATTAAATTTTGGTTTGTCTTATATGGTACGGTACATGCATGTCATGATGTGAGAGATAACATATTATACTTTGAGCGCATGTGTACGCACGAATCCCTCCCACCGGGTCGAAGTGGGCGGGGGGGGGGGGGGGGGGGGGCGGGGGCGAGCACGCGACGCGTCATGAACCAGATATGTGTGGGGACTATGCGATTTTTGACGCATGCATGCGCCACATCAAAATGTTGTGCTTTTGGTATTCAAACATATATGCATGCATCACGCATGTCCATACATATATTTGGGGCACATGCATGCAGTGGTTGTCTTTGACACTCCCTCGCTTGGTTATCATCGACGGCCTATATATTCATGGGCCCGCGTGGACGTCTATCACTTCGACCAACAACGCGAGAGAGGCTACCAGGGTGGATTCTTCTTCTCTTGGTTCGCGTTACCGTATAGTCGTACGTCGATCATGGTGAGATTCGAGACCTAAGTTCGAGGGCTTGCATACACACGAATCCCTCGAGCGAAGGCTCCCGAAGGCTTCGCTGGCAGCCGTTTCGCGGCTATAAAAGGATGCGCTCTCTTCAAAGACAGAGGGGAGCACGGACACAGACAGACCAACTATACGAAATAATTAAATATATACTATAATGCGGCAATATATATGGATGCTTTCTGCATTTTTAATTAGTGCGCGTGGTTATCGAAAGCGAAAATCCCGGTTACTGTTCACCACGGCGCGTGAAAATACGGTTCACTATTCACCACAGTAAATTACTGTTCAAATAATTGGCTCGATTACTGTTCGTACTGTACCAATAATCGGTGTTACTATTCGGCACTATTTCGATAATATGCGCCTGTCTGGTTAATTATTCATTTACTATTCGTGATTAATTCAAATTTTTAACAGAAAATTAAATTTATATGCGGGAACTTTTCAGGGCTGGCGAGACCTGTTGGTTCGTCCGACGGTGCTTGCAGAGGTGTAATATTCCTACTCGTACTCACCATATTTATCATTACGTTGCATCAGATGTAACTAGTTACGTTCACTTGAATGTTTTTAAATGCAAATTTAAAGGATGAGTTCTTATCGTCTTCCCAGGCAGTTCCACCCAAAGGGAACACTTCTCTACGGCAACGGGTTCTCACTCAACGCCAACTCTGGGCTATACGGAGAACAAACACGCAGAGGTTTCTCCTATAGGATCCCTAGCATAAGAACTCTTCCCGCAAATTCATAAGTAAAAACACCAAGTGAAACCAAAGAAACTACATCATTTCAACAACATAATTTACATATGGTTTTCCCTTTCGGGAAAACCCCGAAGGGATTACACACGAACTAGGAGATTACCTTGATATTCTTGGCGATCTCGGCGCCTTCTTGGCTATACTACTAGGTGGTGGTGGTGGCTAAGCTACTAAAGAAGCTGGTGCTCAGGCTCTCGCTCGCTTCGAGTGTTGCTTCGCTTCTCCGGCTCGAGTGCTCTGCCTCTATCTGTGTCCGTCTCTGTCCGAAGAGAGCGCCTCCTTTTATAGCCGCGAAACGGCTGCCAGCGAAGCCTTCGGGAGCCTTCGCTCGACTGCCAGCGATGTCCTCACTTATTTATTTTACATACGGTAGCATGCACGCGTGTCCTACTAGGGTACATGCGTGTCCTTCTAAAATATGGATAAGCACGAGAGAGAGTGCCCGACAGACTTCAATCTTCAGGAATCTTCGCCTTTCTTCACGTGGGCGTTGTCTCCCAATGGATGGTTGGCTTGCCTCCAGTGTCTTCTAATTATATGAGCAATGCACAGAGATTGCTCACACCGTTTGGCTTGATCTTGAACTCCGCCTTCTTCTCCGATGCAAATATTCTGGCATCCGAGGCATGCCAATTTTTTTTATATGGGTGGGTCTTCCCCGCCAATATGATTGATATACCATATCAATATTATCCGGGCTGCATCAATTATATTCGGGAAGGTCGTCCGCGCCCGAAAAATTGATAGCAATATCAATTCAAGTATATGGCCTATTGATTAATACCAATATTCACGTATCATTAATTGCTAATCAATATGCTGTCCATGCCCAGCGATGTCCATATGGTCATCGTCAGACAAATGAGAAACATATTTTCGATTACATTCTTTTTTTATTTCTTCAACTATTTCTTGTCTTAATTCCTTTAATATTTCTTCTGTCAAATCTATTTTCAATTCTTCTTTCCACACTTTTGACATATCTTCCCATTTTTCATCTATTTTCATATCTATATATTCCCCATTTAAAGGATCCACTCCTTTGACAAGGCATTCTTTATATGATTTATATTTTGGAGAAATATTATCTTTTTCATATTCGGAGCTTGATTCATCTATTTTCAACTTATTGAGAACTGTTGTTGCCGGATTGGCATTATTTCTCTTATGGACCTTGTGGATATATTCTTCGGCTGATGGCTCTATATAATATATAGGTCCTATGACAACCTCTGCATGTTTTAAAGCTTCATCGGCCCAAGCATAACTTTTCCAGTTTATGCTTTCTCCATTTTTCTTTACTATTAATTTTTCTATACTTATTTCTTCATATGAAGTATATATTCCAGGCCTTTTTCCTTCAAACAAGACATATAACGTCTTGCGCTCTAGATATTCCATATTCTCTGCAGACGTTTGTCCTTTATTCATTATTTTTCCTCTATTTAACATATTGAAATATTCTGCTAGGCTATTCAGGATTGATAGCAAATAGCCTTTATCATCTCTTTTGTTATTATATTGATTCCAAAAATTGTCAAGTATGCATCCTTGAACTGCATCTAGATACATATATTTCTTGGGCCTGAAATTAAAAGTATTTGGCTCAAATATCTTCAGACTATTCTCCGCTCCAAAGCTGATTGTTTCGAACCCGTGGGGGTGAAGTCTTCTCTCCATATCTGTAGAATTAGTGATCAAGAGGATATGTCAGATAAACCATTATTCTTTGATATGCTCGAATATGCTCAAATATTACTTTATAACTATTCCTTCCTTTATTTCTGTGCTTCCGGCAGCACCATATTCTTCTTCTTTATTATTCTTTAGCTCATCTTTTAATATTTCTAGCATTGCTTCTAGTATATTCATCCTATTTTCTAGATTTCTGACTCTACTAGATAATATTTTTTCTTCTGGTTCAAACTCTATTTCCTGTCTCCATATTTGATTTTTGGCTTTTAGACAGGAGGCACAAGCTTGCCTTAGACATAAGCTGCATGTGAACCTATTATCTTGGCTTGGATAATATATACAGAAAGCACATTTGATATTATAATCACCTTTTCCTTTAACCCAATCATGTTCGCAATCTACTTGATTCATCATTTCTATTTTTAAACCTGATAACTCATCTATTAAATCTCTCTCATCTTCACTTGAATCTATTCTTGAGTCTCATTTTCTACTTCATCTGTTTCAATAATTGAATATATTGACACATCATCTTTTATTTCTTCATCACATGTTAATATATTTTCATTAACACTATCTATAATTAAAACTCTTTCTTGTTCTTCATATTTCTAGAGTATCTTTTCTGGTCTTTATTAGGGCAAGTTCTACTTAGGTGATCTGGAGAGTTACATATAAAACACCTACATGTTTTATCATAAGTTTTTCTAGGATCATATCTTCTTACATTTCTTTTATGTAAAAACTTGGGCCTCTATTATCTGACCTTCTTAAAAAAACCTTTTCTTAGTTCTAAAATTTCTATTATCTGTCCTTTGGGATTTATAATATTTTTTATTCTTGTGCCTTTCTTCTCCATATGTTAATGGTATTTGGACAATTTTATTGCAGAAATTATAATCTGTTTTCTTCATAGATCTTTGAGCTTGTATGCCTGTACATATCTTTCTTAGCTGTTTAAAGACAAATGTTATGGCTTGAGATATGTTTACAATATTTCCTCCTGATTCCTTTTTGTATTCCTCAAATATTATAGACCCAAGAGGGTCGGGTAACTTATTAAAATATCTTTCTACTACTCCTATATTAAAGCCTTGCTTAGCAGTGGTAGCATTATATAAGTAATGCTGAGAGAATTCCTTTATGCCTTTCCAGCTTGTCAGCGTTAATTTTTCTATTTCTCTTAATCTTTTATTTTGTAAAGCGGTATGTCCTAATTCTGGATCTTCTGCTATGATCATATTTGAAATAACATTTGCAAAATTATTCGGATTACTTCCTGCTCTTTTTAATTCTTGGTATTGATCAGGGCATGCTTCTACCCATTGTTCCCATAGGACTTTTACAGATTCTCCTAAAAATGTTTCAAGATATGTTAACATATCTTCAACCTTAGTGCCAATATTATGCTGGTTTTGTATATATTTTTGAACTATTAAACTTTTCCATATGCTAATTATATTCGGCCAATCTATCGGATCATGGGCTGCTAAATTTAATATAGCACCATCATTTTTATAATTTTGAAATTGCACTGGCCTTTCAAAATCTCTTCTCTTGGTACCTATATATCTATATTGTCCAGGGATATATGTGGGTTGGTAGTCATCTTTTTCTGGAGGCCACTGCCCAGCTGATCTGGTAGGTCTCTCCCTTTCCTCATCTCTTCTTACTGACGATTCCCCATATCCCCTCCTTCTTTTACCACTATTTTCTACTTCCATGGCTTCCATTGCATTGTTTAAATTATGCAATCCCACGTCATCTAGTGAGCTATAAAAATCATTATTTTGTTCTGAATCATCATAATTTTTATCTTCTAATTCTTCTTCTTCTTCATAACTTTCTAGTAATAGTTTATTATTTATATCCCATTGCTCTTCTTCATCCACAACTTCATCTTTGTGACTCTGAGCAATATTCTTATTTTTATCATTATTTTTAGTGGTAACATTATTATTACTATTAATATTATTTTTCTTTACTTCTGCTACTATTGTGTTATTTATTATGCGAGAACAACTAATTTCTGGCTTTTTCTCACTTTTTAATCTTTTTTATCTAGAATTTCTCTAATGAAAAATAATTCTCTTTCTCTTATTTTAGGCCAATCTGCTGTCCATGAATGACTATATTCCCATTCTATATGCTTTAGTTTCTTTTCCCAATGAATTATTTCATCATCTATATTAGTTTTTTCCATGCATTCGGTTACACCTTTATTTTTATTACTAATTTCTGTTTCTGGCATAAAAGATTCTGTGTCTTCTATGGATGCTGATCTATATTCATGAATCTGATACTACTACCTCCTTCACAATTTTGATAACTTATGTGTTTTTTCAGGTAGTGTTAATTCCTTCTTTTCTATTAATTCACCTATCTTCCATTCTTCTCCTGCTCTTTCTTCAGAACTAATTGTCAGAGGATTCATAAATTGTATGCCTTTGGATTGCATGCTATCAATTACGTTATTTATGTTTACTCTATATCTAGAATTACTTCTGTTAGTGAGCCTTCCTATAAATTCTATGCTTACTAACAAATTTGTTCCTTTAAAATCTTCATATCCTTTAGTTTGGAAACCAAAACTCATTTTTTCAATAAATTCTTTAACAGGCATTATTAGGTCTGGAGCTATGTATGTTATTAGTCTATTTTCATTCATATCTCCTTCCAGAAAGCCTAATGCCGCTTTATCAATTGATTCCCATCTTCTGTCTAATAGTGTTATTAGCACTTTTGCTCCTAATTTCTTTCTTGTCATGCCTTTAACTCCTATGATATACATTCCTTGATGAATATATTTATAACCACAATATCTTAAATCATTTTCAATATTCTTGCTTACAATGCGTAGATCTACTGGATGCGTTAAAACACTTAGCTCTACTTCTCTAGATATTCTATATAAACTACTCTTGCTTTCAAACAAACCCATATGATAAACTTGCTTTGGTTTTATTTTTCTTAGGGTATCTTTTTGATATCTTTCTAAATCTTTTTGCAAATCTATAACTTCTTCTATGCTATCAACATCACCAGCTTTGCATGATAATCTATGCTTCATTGCAAGAGGCTTAGAGTCTTGCCTTACTACCTGGAGGAATTTGTCTCTTCTGGAGATGCTGTTAGGTACATCCATCTTTCTGAATTAATATTTCTTGATGAAGATACTATTCCATATGAGGATAACACAATATCTTTGTTGCTTTGAACACTATTTAGCTTTTATAAAACTTGAATTAAAAGCTGAAGGATTGTGTTATTCTGTCTTATAATGATTTTAGAGTCTTCTTTTGGTGAGTCGTGATCAGAAAATCCGACAGGGGGTGACAAATGTTTAGCAACTTCGTTTAATGCTTTGCTATATTCGTTCATATAACTATGAGAGGATAAGAGTTTTTACCTCTTGTACTAACCTTTTTATCTCAGGAATGTCTTGACTTGATTCAGAGCGTGACGACGAGTCTTTACCTTTACTAAGATAACGGCCTACTGACAACACTTCTTCTTTATATAGTCGTTATTCTTGCAAATAATATTCTGTCTTGCTTTTACTTCTTCAAGTTTATCAAGAGTGATATCTATTTTATTATTTAACCCGGAGCACTTGTCTGCGAGTTTTTGATATTCTTTGAATATGCTTTCAAATTTTTGCTCAAGTATATCTTGCCTTTTTCCCCAAGATATGTAAAAATTATATATCAAATCGACCACTATATTTAGCTGACTATGAGATGTATGCCAAATATGCTCCTCAGAGGGATTTATTCTGCACCTTATATTAATATCTTCTTTAGTATTTATTACCTTACCTGTACTAACTTCTAAATTTAAATACCTTAATCTTTCAATGATTATATTCTGGCCTGATACCAACTATACGAAATAATTAAATATATACTACAATGCGGCAATATATATGGATGCTTTCTGCGTTTTTAATTAGTGCGCGTGGTTATCGAAAGCGAAAATCCCGGTTACTGTTCACCACGGCTCGTGAAAATACTGTTCACTATTCACCATAGTAAATTACTGTTCAAATAATTGGCTCGATTACTGTTCGTACTGTACCAATAATCGGCATTACTATTCGGCACTATTTCAATAATATGCGCCTGTCTGGTTAATTATTCGTTTACTATTCGTGATTAATTCAAAATTTTAACAGAAAATTAAATTTATATGCGGGAACTTCTCAGGGCTAGCGAGGCCTGTTGGTTCGTCCGACGGTGCTTGCAGAGGTGTAATATTCCTACTCGGTACTCACCATATTTATCATTACGTTGCATCAGATGTAACTAGTTACGTTCACTTGAATGATTTTAAATGCAAATTTAAAGGCTGAGTTCTTATCGTCTTCCCAGGCAGTTTCACCCGAAGGGAACATTTCTCTACGGCAACGGGTTCTCACTCAACGCCAACTCTGGGCTACACGGAGAACAAACACGCAGAGGTTTCTCCTATAGGATCCCTAGCATAAGAACTCTTCCCGCAAATTCATAAGTAAAAACACCAAGTGAAACCAAAGAAACTACATCATTTCAACCACATAATTTACATATGGTTTTCCCTTTCGGGAAAACCCCGAAGGGATTACACACGAACTAGGAGATTACCTTGATATTCTTGGCGATCTCGGCGCCTTCTTGGCTATACTACTAGGTGGTGGTGGTGGTGGCTAAGCTACTGAAGAAGCTGGTGCTCAGGCTCTCGCTCGCTTCGAGTGCTGCTTCGCTTCTCCGGCTCGAGTGCTCTGCCTCTGTCTGTGTCCGTGCTCTTCGAAGAGAGCGCCTCCTTTTATAGCCGTGAAACGGCTGCCAGCGAAGCCTTCGGGAGCCTTTGCTCGACTGCTAGCGATGCCCTCACTTATTTATTTTACATACGGTAGCATGCACGCGTGTCCTACTAGGGTACATGCGTGTCCTTCTAAAATATGGATAAGCACGAGAGAGAGTACGCGACAGACTTTAATCTTCAAGAATCTTCTCCTTTCTTTACGTGGGCGTTGTCTCCCGGTGGATGGTTGGCTTGCCTCCAGTGTCTTCTAATTATATGAGCAATGCACAGAGATTGCTCACACCGTTGGCTTGATCTTGAACTCCGCCTTCTTCTCTGATGCAAATATTCTGGCATCCGATGCATGCCAATTTTTTTTTCACTGGTAGTAATCCTATTCATCATCCAGGATGCAGAATAAGTTATTTTTCACCTGAGGTAATCTTACGATCGCTTCATAAATGAATTACGTTTGGAATACAAATAATTACATTCATATTGATTCACTACGTAAAATTTGGTATAAGAAAACAAAAAAATAGGTTATAAGACCAGAAATATCGCATTTTATGTATGTTTTACACTATGTTTTTACGTTTGTAATTTTACGTAACATAAAATATTTTTTACGGCGAGTATATATTTTCTTACGTTCTCTTTTTACGTATGAAATAAGACAAAATTTACGAAACCTAAAAATATGATGCATTGACCTCAAAATAGAGAAGGGGTGAAGAATAATTATTCCTCACCCAGGATGACGAATAGCACGACCCTATATATAGAGCATGGATTTGCTATCAACAGCAACTAGGGTGTGTGCTATCGGAACCGTTGATGCTCTTTGAGATCCGCACATATTGCAGATAAGGTTCCGAATTTCTGAATTGTTGATTTTCGCCATGACTGAAGAGGAAAGTTCTGAATGGTACTTTATGGCAGTGTACACCCTGTATGGAAACCTAGCGGCTGACATGTCAGTGCAATTGAGGGCGATAGCAGCCGCTCCTTTCTTCTATGGCAGAGGGCGACAGGAACCATTTTTGGTACACAGCTACAGGGTCTACTTTCAAGTCATTTTTAGCAAAAGTTCCTTGCTGCGTTGCCCTCGTGCTGATGTTGAAAGCTGCCATTTTCGGTATTGGTCAACTCAGTATGCAAGGTTCGGCACCGTTTGGATTTTCAGTCATAACATTTCTCCCCTTATCCCTCGCCTCCCCCTTCTCTGCAACCAGCAACGCAGTTCGGGTTTCATTGTAACAAGGGAATGGATCCGTCTGGAGATGGTAGTGCAAGCAGGGCAAGCCACGACGTTAGGGCTGTTCCGACTGAAAGCATGTTTGCAGGAGCCATCGTCCCTGCTTCCGTTGACGTCGTCAGTGTTCCAGCCATTCAGAGCAGTGGGCAGCAGGTAATTACCTTGCATCTGTCGGACTTTTTTTGTTTTCGGAGGTGAAGCCTGTTTTGCTAAGTACTAGATCTTCGTTTTGCAGTACATTGACCATCCAAACACCTTGGTCCCTCTTACTGTGAAGCAAGTGACCATGCTTGTTCCTTCTATGGAGCGGGGGGGGGGGGGGCACTGTCGATTCATGGGACGCCTGTCAGCACGGTATGCATGAACATGTACGCGGTCTTGTTGGCTTCTTTGTTTTTCATCGGAAGTCCTTCGCACGGTGTGGTTCTAGGCCCGGCTTCTTGGCAGGATGTTGAACCGTAGGGATATGGCTGAGGAGATAGACTTCATCCTCGCCGACGGCACTGGAGCCATTCAGGCCAGGATATGGTACTTATTCAGCCCCCTAAATATCACCGAAAAAAGTTAGGAGCGACTGTCGAAAAACGACTAAGCGTTTGGCATGACCATTTTTCAGGACGATCCAGTCGGAGTACATGCTAGCGTTGCGTTCAGTTAGGTAATCCCCGTTTGCGCTTCTGTGTATCTGAACTTTGCTGTTTTTATTGATTGCCAAATCTGCCTTGCCTTACCAGTTTTCAATGAAAAATTCATAAAAACACATACAGCGATGGCGACTACGTGATAGTCAATGGATCTATAAAGGCTGAAGGTTGCCTGAAACACATTCGGGTGTACTCGCTGAGGTTTGCATCGGACAGCCTAGCTACGCAGTTTTTTGGTCGGAGTTGCAGTAGTTTTGCTGAAATGTGTTTTGTGACTGAAACAACAAAAACGTATGTCTCTACTTTTTGTCATTACAGCGTGGTGACAAACTACAATGCAATCACTCATCACTTCCTTCCGTGCGTATATGTTCACTTGGATCTTCAGAAAAAGGCATGGTCCACTCTTCTTGGGCTGATCTTCCAAGTTTTTAGCATCTCAAAATTGTTTCGGGTTGGCTCATGTATTCATGTGTTTGTGCAGTACAAGGATAGGCAAAATGATATTAGACAGATAGAATTGGCTGTAGCTGCCCACGAGCAATCATCTTCTGTTTCGGATAGTACCAACAGGCTCTTCGACGATGTGCTGCGAGTATTCTACCATCCAGGGATTCTGTAAGTGTTTTTGTTCCTACCTTTTTTTGTAAAACATTAGATTGTTTTAGTACTTATTTCCTGTACCTGCATCGGTCCCTCCGTCCCAACAAAAATGAACAGTGAGCTGGAGAATGGCGCTTCATTCACTCTGATCCAATCTCAAACCGGTGCGGATGCGGAGCAACTTAGGTGAGAAAGGACACCACCGGTTTTTCATAGCTACCCAAAACTCTCTGGTATTGTGCTTGACAGCTTGTTCTGTTTTCAGGTCTGTTATTGGAGCTCATGTTGCTATGGGCAACCTTTTCACCACCGTCGATGATGATCACTACAAGTGCTCGTTCAATGGGTAGGAAAAAGGTCCATCTGGATGATCTTCACCATCTGTTTGCACCCAAAGAGCAGACTGACGGCTCAATGCGTGCAAGGACAACCACCCTTCTTTTCAATGCCCAAATTAGTTTTAAATTCTGAACTTCAAAAATGTCATCGCACATTTGCCAAAAGAAGTCTGTATCGTAACAACGGACCTGACAGCAAGTTGAAACTTTCTGCATTTGCTGAACTCTGCTCTCTCAAGACCGGGCATGCAATAAAAAAGTTCTCTAAAATTTGAACCATACTAGTTCATTTGAAAAAATATTCCAAACCTTAGAGAAATTCGCCGAGATGGAAAACGTTTCCAACTAAACTAGGTCCTGACAGCCCTAGATAGAAACTCTGTTTAGAGCAGAGTCGAATGAAAAAATGAAGCATCCCAATGCATAAGAAGAAGGTCTCTTGGGCAAAAAAGCAGTCTGTAGAAACTAATTTCGTTCATGGTGATTGCCGCAGTTCGCTCTCGGTCGGTTTGTGCTGAAGACCACTATTCAAGTAGGCCATACTGGTGGCTCATGAGAGTGGCATTACTACGAACATACCACTTTGCTCGCTTCCTCAGCAATCGGTTTGGCAAACTTTGAATTTCGCTGGAAGTTGCCCGATGTTGCCAGCTAGGCCCAAAACTTCATAAAGCAGAATCATCCTAGATTGGTCGAATTCATCCCCTATCTGTAGTGCAAAACAAAACGTGTAGTCAATAAAGATCATTCTTGTCACATACATCAATAGTTTTTAGAAAAGAAAGACTTTAGGCATGCATACCGGAGACAGGGTCCGCTGTAACTTTGTCCCCATCCACTGCCTTGCGTAATGTAGCGCGACGATCCCGCTGGATGCCCTGCAAAATTAAGTTGCCACACATTTATTTTTGTCAGAAATGCCCACTAAAAAATGGGAAAATGAGGGAGGTGTTTCTATATGGCATGGGGCTCGTACCGGCTGCAGACCCAAGGTCCAGTGGTGAGCTTTGGGAACCAATTCTGCCACCCTTTGGTCTTGGGCGTCCAGCCATCAAAGTATTCCGCTATGCAAACCATTAGCGCCACGCGTAGCTCGTCAGCTACCTTTATGTGCTCATTGCGGAGTTCGTCTGCCGGCCTGTCTCTGTTGTTTATCATAGGGTCGAGAATTGTTGTTCTCCTCGGGAAATCAAAGATATATGTAGACAAGGCGTGTGTGTGGTGCACTGGCAAAATCATCTACCCAAAAATTAAAACACGAAAAGATATGAAGATGGTACCCGTGATGTGATCGTTTTGTAGCAATGCACAGTTAATAAAAATGTAAAGGCGGGCGTGTTACCATAGGGCATCTGTTGACATCGTGGGAGATATGGTGGCCAACAAAAATGTTCCTTACGTAGTCATGACGAATGAATTCACCGCTGCGCAACACGTGGTTCTGCAGGGTTGGCCAAAGGCGCATACGACAAAATGTTAGTCACCGTTCACCGAAGGGGGGATCCCTAACATTGCTGATAAAAGAACTATTTGTTTTTACCATGAATTCCAGCTCCAGATAATGCCTCCAGGATGAATCGCCGTATTTTCTTGCCCAAGCATTCTCTAGCTGCTGGAACCTTCTCATGAAGACATTCATTAGATCTATCTCTATGAACCCTCCAACGCTAAGCTGCTTCTTCAGTATGGCGCCCGTCAGTTCTATGTAACTAGGGTATGGGCTAACAACCCAGTTACTGCGGACACAATGATAAGTAAGTCAGTGTTTTTTTTGTCATCTTGATGTTCATGCAATAATTTTTGAATAAAGAACATGCATCAAACATGAAACTTACTTAACACTGCACCACTCATCTGCGAGAATACTAGATATAAGTGGGTGGCATTTCCCGACGCCCTTTCAGACAGACGGTACTGCATGACAAATGGCGATCGTCCGGCAGGTCCGGGCACCACTCTCCTTTTCGGTGGCGGTGCAGATAGTGAATTTTCCTCTACTGGCTTGTTGAGGTTGACACAGTCTGCCTCCACCTCTTCTCTGAAGTCCAAGAGACCAGTGGCTACAGACCTTGTGCAACTAACCAGTGAAACGTCATGCACGATCTGCCGTTGCTGAGTTGGGTCTAGACTTGCACTGGCTATGTGGAAAGGCGTTGATGGTGTCCCGAGGTTAGCAGACCCTGTTTCATAACACAGAACATTTTTTCTTAATTATACTGTCGGAAAATAAGGTAAGAAATCCAGCGCATAGCATTGGCTGTATCAATAGTAAGAATTACCTGGAGTACTCATTCCAAAGTCGCCAGCCCCGAAAAGGTCTCTCCGGGTGATGTCTCTCATGGTAGCAATGCTAACCAGGCTGGGACCTTTCGACTTGTTGCAAGGGGGCATGATGACGCCTAAGTCGAATGATGGCGTCTCCTCAAGAAGTGGGTGTCCATCAGGGTAGTTCAACAGGCGGTTGTTGTGGTAATTAGGGTCTTGAGCGCAACAAACAGGGTATGTTGACGCAACATCCGCACCCCCGACGACGTCGGAGGATGACGTTCCTGGTACAATGTCCATAATTGATTTGTTGGTTGCGGCGGAACTCTCATCAATCTACTTGCCTGCCCTGCTATATCTCTCTGCTTCTCTTATCAAGCTGTCTAGAGGGATGTTTACGCTGGGCGAGTTGCCTTCAACGTGACAATCTCCTAGTGTGGCGGCAGAATTAATTGGTGCAACTGGTGAACTGACCACGTTTGTATTATCTTCTGAATCTGTGATATCCATGATATCTGACGCCTCGCACTCAAATCGTACTTTCTTTGGTTTCTTGGCTATCTTCTTGAAGCGTCGGGGAGAAACCTCAACGACCTCCGGTGATATGTTAGTGTTGCGTTGATGTCTGCCGCTGACTGGAGGTGTCGTGGCAGCGTCGCGAGCTGCCGGTGCAGCAGTGTCTGTGATTGGGGATGCGCCACGGCATCCCGTTGAGTTGCCATTGTTACCTGCATATTTTCAGAAAAATAAAGTCCTTCACAAATAGCCAACAAACACATATTCTGCAGACATGCCGTAGGCGAGAGACAGAAAACATTTGTTTCATTACTTACTTATATCACTCCTCCTTGTCCTCATCTCGGCATCTTGCCTCTCGATAATTGAGAAGAATGAAAAGAACTCATCTCTCACTCTCTTTGCCTCCCTCTTGATTGTGTGCTGAGCTGAATTTTCCAGGCTATTTAGTGCATTGAAATGGCGGTGATTTTCCTCTTCCTTCTTCCTTGCAGTTGAAAGAAGGACCTCTTCGCACCTGGATGTGAACTTTGATATTTTGTCTAAGACAATATAAGATGCCTGCACGGTATACACATTTTTTAACAGAAAAAAGGTCAGTTTTCTGATTCATTTTGGCATTTTTTCACCCTCAGCTATGTGGGTTTTTGTGTCATACTATACCTCCTTTATGTCTATTGAACTGCAGCTCGATGCAACTGTGCGCCCAGGGGCCAGGCCCGTTGATGTGCCTGCCGCACGTTTGCTGTTCATAGGGTTTCTATGGTAACAGACCTCTGTTTCCGCCCTTGACTTTTGGTTAACATGGTTTAAGCAAAACAAAAAACGATTGTTAGAACGCTGCATTAGGACTGGGCGTGGGTGTGAAAAACATGCATAGTTGGAACCCTCACCAGCAGTCTGTCATACACTATAGGGTAATCTCCTTTGCGCGACTTGACATCCTTCTGAATTATTGTTTTCATAAGAGCGTAGCTGTATGCTTTTACCCTAGGCCGTATCATGTGGTCGATGTTGTTCTCTGCAGCGTCTAGGTTATCAATATAGAACACCTGTGGAAAAAAACACATGTAGTTCAGAAAAACACATGTCAACTTTGGGCGAAAACCAAAATGATTTTTTGGCTATGAATTTTTTTATGATCGTGTCGAAGCGTCACCTGAAGAAATGGCAGGCACCCGGATAGGTTTGACTTCTGACGGCCTCCTAAGAGATCTGCCTTCATCCTTTTCGCCGCAACTAGCAACTCTTCTCGTGTGTATCTGCACCAGTTGTGCATATGTATGAGATCAGGTGTGGCCAGTGCACCCCAGTAATCAGTGCAGAAGTAGTCGTTCTTCAGTGTTGGGGCAAGGAGGTGTGACGACCCCGGCTTAATCGTGCACTAACCATACACGTAAATGCACACGATCAAGCCTAAGGACTCACTTGAAGATATCACAACACAACTCTAAAACATAAATAAATTCATACAAGCTTTATATTACAAGCTAGGGCCTCATGGGCTCGAATACATAGCTCGATGGCATACAAGCGTCAGTGGAAGCATCAGATATCTGGGTACAGATATATTACAGAAAAAGAGATAAGCCTTTATGAAGGCAGGGCAAAATAAAACTCTACGATCGAAAGGCGTAGGCCTCCTTCCTAGGATCCTCCGAATCCTACTCCTGGTCGTCTGTCGGCTCCTCGTAGTAGTACTCGCCGGGAGGGTAGTAGTAGTAGCCGTAGTCGTCGATGGGGGCAGCTAACTCAGGGGCTCCGTCATCTGGCGGCGTCAAATGGATAGGGGGAGAAAAAGAAGATAAAGCAAACATGAGTACTCATCCGAAGTACTCAGCAAGTAAGGATCTACACTACATATGCAACATTTTCAAAGGGGGCTGTATATGTGGACCGGGCTACAGAAATGCCAGAATAGAGGGGGAAAGCCTAGTCCTATCGAAGACTAGCATCTTCAATCATCTTCATCGGTCTTGCAGCATTAGAAGAGTACAGATTAACATAATGTAAAGTAGTAGTAATGTTATTAACCTCGCCCAGAGATTCTTCCTCGACTCCCTGTGAGGAAGCAATCCCAGAGCCATACTATCCATTTCATCTCAAGTCACCAGTTCTAGTTGTACCGATCGGGATACAACTCCGAGTGTCCGTTACCGTAGGACAGGCTATCGATAGATGTTTTCTTCCCTGCAGGAGTGCACCAACTTACCCACCACGCTCGATTAACTCTGGCCGGACACACTTTTCTGGGTCATGCCCGGCCTCGGCCAAACTATACGCCACAACCCGACCAAATACTTAACAGAGAGGTCAGCACGCCGGACTAACCTATGCCCCCAGGAGTCTTGGGCCATCGCCCCGGACGCTCCTGCATGTTGCGTACACCGCCGGTGAGCAGACCTAGCAACCCCTTAATACAAGCGCGGTTGCGTTACCAGTCCAACCCAGCGTGTGCCGCTCAGTTGCTGACGTCTATTAAGCTTCGGCTGAAGTATACGACGCAGAACGCCCATACTTTGTCCACGTGATGGTTAGTGCTATCAGGCCAGAGGCCCCTCGGATCAAATATCCAAACCGTTAGTGTGTTGGCAGTGCAGTAACGAGCAGAGACTCACGAAAGATGTGACCCCGTCGCCCCGTCTCGAGGACTTGCGGCAAGGGCTAAGAATGCCCGGCCACGCCTCGTGTTCAACTCTCGGGCACCATCCAGGTCCACCCGACTCCACATCACTCGCTGTTAAGCTCGCGTGGGTGCCCCTCAGGGCCGACCCGTCTTTAGTATCATGGTTCAGTGTTCAGTCATAGTAACCAAAGTATCTGTGTGTCTGACACCAAGGGGAACCCTGAGGAATCACCCTCGATGGAATTCCCTCTGATGCTACCGTCAAGGTGAACGGAGAAGGAATCACCCTTGAGGTCCACTCTTGAGGAGTTGCGCGACGGTGTCGTTATCGGGGGTGGTGTAGGAGGAATCATCCTCGCTGACCACGCCCGATTAACTAACCTACAAGGTTATCATCAGAAGTGCTGACGAGGTATCACCCTCGGCACTCGATAGTAACCCAGTAGTGTCGAGCAACTAAGGGGAAGTGACGTGCGGTGTCGGGGCCTGGTATTCGATCCCGTTACTCGGGTCTTCTGTTAATCCAGCAGGGCAGTCGAGGTAAAGTGGGGTCTCTGCTGGGGCTCTACCCAACCTATACTAAACAGTTTAGGATAAGCAGGTAGGTAACAATAACAGGTTACAATAATCAGGCTATGCAGCAGAAATAGGATAACAGCAGTATCAGTAACTTCTAATACAAGCATAAGAGAGAAGAGAGTGGGCGATATCGGAATGCTCAAAAGGGGGGGTGCTTGCCTGTTTGCTCGGCGGCAAGGGTAAGATCGGCAACTGTGTCGTCGGGGACGTAGTTGTACTCCGGAGCTGCGTCTGCCTCGGGAGCTACGTCGACGTCGGGGTCTACCGAGAGAGAAGAGGGGGAAGAAACATATAAATGCACAGCAAACAAAGCAATACAACATGCCACGACTAGGATGCAGTGCAGGGTTGCCTAAAGATGCATCTAGGTCATTTTAGTTATTATAGGATTAAGGTGGGATTTATTTACCGGTGATTATGCACTATTCATCTACCGGATACGGCCTCGAAGTTGCGGTTTCACCTATGTAGGGGGTTCCGGCATCGAAACAGACGACACGATCAGATTTGTCTCGTCGTTCTGAGCAACTTTCATGTTTTAAGTTTTTTGATCTGAGCTACGGTTTAAAAGTTATTAATTTTCGAAGTTTAAACGATTTTCTGGAATTATTTTTATTAACAGAAATGATTTATGATGTTAGCATGACTAGGTGATGACATCAGCAGTCAACAGCGGCTGACCAGAGTCAAACCTGACATGTGGGTCCAGTGGGACCCACATGTCAGCCTCTGTTAAACTAACAGAGTATTAAACTAAAGTAACAGGGTTAATAAGAGGGTGGGCCCCAGTTGTCGGTTACTAATTAGTGTTTTAATCAACTAATTAACTATTTAATTGATTTTCTATTTATTTTAAATCGTTAACTAGCTGGGTCCCACATGTTAGCCTCAGGGGGGTGCCACGCCAGGGGGTTGACCCAGTCAATGGGTCAACTGGGCCCACCCATCAGTGGCTCAGGCGGCCCCACTGGTCAGGCCAACTCAGCCTCGCCGGCGTCGTCACCGGAACAGGCTCCAGCGACCAATTTTGCGGCGGCCGAATGCCGGATCTGCTCGGAATCGAGCTACGGGGCATCATTTGCTGCGCGTTTGGGTGCGTTCGAGAGCTGGGGACGAGCCGCATCCAACACGAGTGGTGGCGCGGCCTGCCATGGCCGGAAACGTCGCCGGCGTTGAGGGAAGACGGCGGTGATATGCGAGTGTGGTCGAACTCGCGGCTCCGGGCCGTTTCCGAGTGAACTACGCGGCTAGGCGGATCTCTACGGTCGCCAGAAACACGTGGGACAAGGCGGAGCGGCTCGGGCAGCTCTGCACCGAGCTCAACGCCGGCAATGGCGGGTGGCAGATCGTGGTGACGAGGACGGCTAGCTACGGGGCGCTAGGGAGCCAACGAGGAGCAGCGAGGGGCGGAGAAGCTCACCGTGCGGCACTCACGTAGGCCCTTGATAGATTAGTAGCAGCAGGACGGCGGGGGTTCGTCGGAGGCGCGCCGGTGATCCGAGGAAGAAGACGACGACGCACGCGAGGATAGACGGCTTCCAGTTCCGATTCGAAGGCGCAGGCGACATGGACGAGCACGGCGCTCCTCCCAGGCACGGTGGTGGCCCGCGGGGACACCGGTGACCGTGCGAACGTCGGAGCTGCGGCGGCGGTGGCGCTCGGCCAGAGAAGAGAAGAGGCGAGCGCGTGCTCGAGGGAGAAGGAGAGGGGGAAGAGTGACGAGGGGAGCCAGGGGAGATGGACGGGGCAGGTCCTTATCCCCTCCGCTGCCCTGTAGCATCGGTGGACGCCGGCGTGTCGACGCGCGGCCGGTGCGCGCGCGCTCGCCCAACGCGCGGCCGACACGCAGGGGAAAGAAGGAGGGAATGGGCCAGCTGGGCCGGATCGGGGCACTGTGCACTTAGGCCCAGTGCACAGTGCCTCATTTTATATTTTCTGTTTTCTGTTTTGCTTTTCTTTATTTCTTTTCTATTTTGAAATAGTTATGCCACTTTTGCTATTTTATAAAATGTGGAATTTGGCCCAAATACAACAATGCAATATTACCTTGCACCAAAAACTGGTTTGGGCAAAGTAGAATTTTATTTGAATTTGATTTAATTATAAATGGATTAAATAATTCTGTTTTGGCGCTGTTTCATGTAGTTTGAGTCATTTAGCTAACTCCATCATCATTGTTTATATTTTTATAAGTGCTTCTGGAGTATTTGCCATTTAGTGAACATTTTTCCAATAATGTTTGAGCAAATTTATTTTGCACTTTTGAATTTGAGTTGGTTTTCAGGATAGGATTTGAATTGTTGGGATTAATCACTATGACTAGGCACTGCAAATGAGATGACTTGGCATTATTAGCAGGTAACCACAGTGGCTATTACACAGGGGTGTTACAAATTATCCTCCTCTAAAAGAAATTCTCGTCCCGAGAATTTAGGAGGTAGAAGGGAAGAGGTCGAGATATTCTTCCCGAAGATGATCCTCGCGTTCCCAGGTGGCTTCATCTTCAGTGTGATTCAACCACTGCACTTTAAGGAACTTGGTCGTCTTCTGACGAGTTTGACGTTCAGTTTCATTGAGAATGCGGATGGGATGCTCCTTATAAGAAAGATCATCTTGCAACTGGAGCATCTCGTGATCCACTGCGCGGTGTGGAGATTCCTTGAAGCATTTACGGAGTTGCGACACGTGGAAGACATCATGGATATGAGAGAATTGTGGTGGCAACTCATATTTATATGCCACCTGTCCACGCCTGGCAACAATGTGAAAGGGACCAATATAGCGAGGAGCTAGCTTGCCCTTGATTCCGAATCGATGGGTGCCCTTCATAGGAGTGACACGAAGATAAGCTTGATCACCTGGTTGATAAGTTAGACCCCACCGCTTGCGATCATAATTGCTCTTCTGGCGGTCCTGAGCCGCATTGAGATTTTCTCGGAAATTTCTTACTTGTTCTTCAGCATGTTGAATAATGTCCGGTCCCAGGAGAGGTCGTTCCCCAGTTTCTGACCAATTCAGAGGGGTTCGACACTTACATCCATAAAGCACTTCGAAGGGGGCCATTTTCAAGCTGGCTTGATAACTGTTATTATAAGAGAATTCGGCAAACGGGAGAGATTCTTCCCATTTCTTACCGAATGATATAACACAAGCCCGAAGCATATCTTCAAGCACTTGATTAACTCGCTCAACTTGGCCTTGGGATTGAGGATGGTATGCTGAACTCCAGGTAATGTGAGTTCCCATAGCTTCCTGGAAACTTTCCCAGAACTTGGACGTGAAAAGACCGCCACGGTCCAAACTGATCTCCTTCGGAATACCGTGGAGTGAAACAATTCTGGAGATATACAGTTCTGCTAACTGGCTAGCAGTGATAGTCTCCTTGACAGGCAGAAAATGTGCAACCTTGGAAAGTTGGTCGACGACGACAAGAATAGCATCGTGACCTTTCTGAGACTTGGGAAGACCAGTAATGAAATCCATCTGCACTTTATCCCATTTCCATAGAGGAATAGGGAGTGGTTGAAGAATTCCAGTAGGCTTCTGATGTTCTGCTTTCACGCGATGACAAACATCACATTCAACAACATAGCGAGCAATGTCCTGCTTCATTTTGGACCACCAGTACCTTTGATGAAGATCATGATACATCTTGGTGCTACCCGGATGGATGGATAGCGGTGTATCATGAGCCTCCTTCATGACCTTGTCTGTCATAAGCTCGAAACGGGGTACCACAATGCGGTCTCTGAAATACAAGGTTCCGTCTTCTGTAATCGAGAAATCCCTGTACTTCTCAAGATGAAGCTCTTTCTTCATCAGATCGATTTCAGCATCTTTGGCTTGCGCTTCTTTAACAACTTTCTCAAGGTCTGGCTGTACCACAAGGTTATTAAGAGAACCCTGCGGAACGATACAGATGTTCAACTTGCGCAATTCTTCATAAAACTGGGGTTGAGCTTGCTTAACCATGAGGTTATTGCAATAGGACTTGCGGCTCAAGGCATCAGCCATCACATTAGCCTTGCCAGGTGTATAAGAAATACCACAGTCATAGTCCGTAATTGTTTCCAACCATCGCTGTTGACGAAGATTAAGATCCGGTTGGGTGAACAAGTACTTCAGGCTCTGATGATTGGTATAAATCTCACACCGATTACCAAGAAGGTAATGTCGCCACTGCTTCAAAGCATAGATCACAGCAGCGAGTTTGAGATCATGCACTGGATAGTTTTCTTCATGCGGACGCAACTGTCACGAGGCATATGCAATTACTTTACGCTCTTGCATTAGGACATAGCCTAATCCCTGATGAGAAGCGTCACAATATATCACAAAGTCCTTGCGTGAATCGGGAGGAGCAAGCACTGGAGCAGAAGTAAGCTTGTCCTTGAGGGCCTGGAAACTTTCTTGACATTTGTCTGTCCACTCAAACTTAACGCCTTTGTGGAGCAGATTAGTCAGGGGCTTGGCAATCTTGGAAAAGTTCTCGACGAATCGACGGCAATAATTTGCAAGGCCGAGAAAACTTCGGACTTGCTTGGCATTCTTCGGAGGGGTCCAGTCAAGGATAGCCTGAACACGCTCCGGGTTAACGGCGATACCGTCCTTGGAAATCACATGTCCAAGGTAGGTCACTTCAGAAAGCCAGAATTCGCATTTGGAGTACTTGGCATACAACTTATGTTCTCGAAGCCTTTCTAGAACAAGGCGAAGATGTTCGGCATGTTCTTCCTTATTCTTCGAATATACCAGAATATCATCCAGATATACCACGACGAACTTGTCGAGGCAATCCATGAATATATAATTCATCAGATGGGAGAACGTAGCTGGGGCATTCGTTAGGCCAAATGACATGATGGTGTATTCATAGGAGCCATAACGAGTAACGAATGCAGTCTTGGGAATATCCTCTTCACGGACACGGATCTGGTGATAACCCAACCTCAAGTCGAGTTTAGAGAACACCGATGATCCAGCAAGTTGATCATATAAGTCATTGATCTGGGGAAGCGGATATTTATTCTGAATGGTTGCCTGGTTGATAGGACGGTAATCTTGGACCAACCTATTCGTACCATCTTTCTTCTTGACAAAGAGAGACGGTGCTCCCCAGGCAGAGGAACTAGGACGGATGAAGCCCTTCTCAAGTGATTTATCGATTTCTTCCTTAAGCTCAAGTAGGTGGTGCGGAGGCATCTTGCAAGGACGCTTCGCAATAGGAGTGGTTCCAGGCTTCAAGTCGATAACAAACTCGACAGCTCTAGCAGGGGGTATTCCTGGAAGTTCTTCTGGGAAAACATCCTGGAATTCGCAGATGACTGGAACGTTTTCGATCCCCTCAAGCGGAGAAGCGTTCAACGCATTCAAGGCATAAATCTGAGCCTCGGCGTTCTGAGTGATATGAGCACGGTAATTCACCAACTCATTTGATGGATGAAGAAGATGAACAACTTTAGTGGCACAGTTGATTGAGGCGTAGTGAGCCTTCAACCAATCCATTCCCAGAATAAGATCAATGTTGGAATTATTCAGAATTATGGGGAAGGCCTGAAACTTTCTCTCTTCAATCACAACAGTGACTTCGGGGCTGAATATAGTGGCTTGGCACCGTCCCGCGGGAGTGTTTACAACTAACGGATGGTGTAGTGTTTCACACTTAACGTCATGCAAGAGTGCAAAGTGTTCTGACATGAATGAATGCGATGCTCCTGAATCAAATAAAACAGTTGCAGGTACTGAATTAACATGAAGTGTACCCATCACAGTTGCTGGTTGTTCCGGGTCTTCATTCATGTTGACATGGAAGGCTTGCCCGCGACCATAAGAAGGCATGATGTTGCTGTAGCGAGGCTGAGAATTCCCACGGCCATTACCACGGCCAGCAGAAGGAAGTGCTAGTTGATTCTGACTCTGAGAACAATCTCTGGCACGGTGACCTGGCTGGCCACACTTGAAGCATAGTCCACTGTCAGGACGAGGTGCAGGAGCTCGAGATGGTGCAGCTCGAAGTGGCTGCCTCGGTGGTGGAGGAGGCAGACGAGGTGCAACATATGCTGGCCTGTACACTGGAGCTGCTGGACGGTACATGCTCTGTGGAATCCATATGCGGCGCTTCTGGGAAGACGAGCCCGAAGATGAGCCCGCTTCACGAGTGCGTCTGGTCGCTTCCTTGTGTTTCTTCAGACTAGTCTCGACCATGATGGCCTTGTTCACCAAGGTGGCGAAGTTAGGAAAGTCTTGGATGAGCAGGGCTAGCTGAATGTCATGGTGTAGCCCTTCACGGAACTTCTCTTGCCTTCGGGCATCAGTGGGGATGTCTTCTTTAGCGTAGCGAGACAAGTCAAGGAACTCTCGCTGATAGACTTCCACGGTCTTGTTGCCTTGAACGAGGCTACGGAACTCGGCCTTCTTCTGAGCTATAACAGCTTGAGGAATATAGCGGGCGCGAAAAGCAGTCTTGAACTCCACCCAGGTAATGACAGTTCCAGGAGGTAGGGTCTATCGGTGAGTCGCCCACCATTGAGCGGCGGGTCCCTTCAGGAAGTATGTCGCAAAGGTGACATAGCTGACAGGGGGAACATCAGCTGATTCCATCTCATAGAAGATGTCACGCAGCCAATCATCGGCATCCAGCGGATTAACAGTGTTGCGGAATATCGATGGGTTGAGACGCACGAACTCTGGCAGCGTAATTGAAGGTGGCTGCTGGTTGGCATTGGGACGGGGGAACTGATTCATAATCCCAGTGATAAACTGCCGATTCAGCTCGAATTGTTGCATCATATGTGGACTGGGCTGCAGAAATGCCAGAATAGAGGGGGAAAGCCTAGTCCTATCGAAGACTAGCATCTTCAATCATCTTCATCGGTCTTGCAGCATTAGAAGAGTACAGATTAACATAATGTAAAGTAGTAGTAATGTTATTAACCTCGCCCAGAGATTCTTCCTCGACTCCCTGCGAGGAAGCAATCCCAGAGCCATACTATCCATTTCATCTCAAGTCACCAGTTCTAGTTGTACCGATCGGGATACAACTCCGAGTGTCTGTTACCGTAGGACAGGCTATTGATAGATGTTTTCTTCCCTGCAGGGGTGCACCAACTTACCCACCACGCTCGATTAACTCCGGCCGGACACACTTTTCTGGGTCATTCCCGGCCTCGGCCAAACGATACGCCGCAACCCGACCAAATACTTAACAGAGAGGTCAGTACGCCGGACTAACCTATGCCCCCAGGGGTCTTGGGCCATCACCCCGAACGCTCCTGCACGTTGCGTACACCACCGGTGAGCAGACCTAGCAACCCCTTAATACAAGCGCGATTGCTTTACCAGTCCAACCCAGCGTGTGCCGCTCAGTTGCTGACGTCTATTAAGCTTCGGCTGAAGTATACGACGCAGAACGCCCATACTTTGCCCACGTGATGGTTAGTGCTATCAGGCCAGAGGCCCCTCAGATCAAATATCCAAACCGTTAGCGTGTTGGCAGTGCGGTAACGAGCAGAGACTCATAAAAGATGTGACCCCGTCGCCCCGTCTCGAGGACTTGCGGCAAGGGCTAAGAATGCCCGGCCACGCCTCGTGTTCAACTCTCGGGCACCATCCAGGCCCACCCGACTCCACATCACTCGCTGTTAAGCTCGCGCGGGTGCCCCTCAGGGCCGACCCGTCTTTAGTATCATGGTTTAGTGTTCAGTCATAGTAACCAAAGTATCTGTGTGTCTGACACCAAGGGGAACCCTGAGGAATCACCCTCGATGGAATTCCCTCTGATGCTACCGTCATGGTGAATGGAGGAGGAATCACCCTCGAGCTCCACTCTTGAGGAGTTGCGCGACGGTGTCGTTATCGAGGGTGGTGTAGGAGGAATCATCCTCGCTGACCACGCCCGATTAACTAACCTACAAGGTTATCATCAGAAGTGCTGACGAGGTATCACCCTCGGCACTCGATAGTAACCCAGTAGTGTCGAGCAACTAAGGGGAAGTGACGTGCGGTGTCGGGGCCTGGTCTTCGATCCCGTTAGTCTGGTTTTCTGTTAATCCAGCGGGGCAGTCGAGGTAAAGTGGGGTCTCTGCTGGGGCTCTACCCAACCTATACTAAACAGTTTAGGATAAGCAGGTAGGTAACAATATAAGGTTACAATAATCAGGCTATGCAGTAGAAATAGGATAACAGCAGCAGCAGTAACTTCTAATGCAAGCATAAGAGAGAAGAGAGTGGGAGATATCGGAATGCTCAAAAAGGGGGGGGTGCTTGCCTGTTTGCTCGGCGGCAAGGGTAAGATCGGCAACTGTGTCATCGGGGACGTAGTCGTACTCCGGAGCTGCGTCTGCCTCGGGAGCTACGTCGACGTCGGGGTCTACCGAGAGAGAAGAGGGGGAAGAAACATATAAATGCACATCAAACAAAGCAATACAGCATGCCACGACTAGGATGCAGTGCAGGGTTGCCTAAAGATGCATCTAGGTCATTTTAGTTATTATAGGATTAAGGTGGGATTTATTTACCGGTGATTATGCACTATTCATCTACCGGATATGGCCTCGAAGTTGCGGTTTCACCTACGTAGTGGGTTCCGGCATCGAAATAGACGACACGATTAGATTCGTCTCGTCGTTCTGAGCAACTTTCATGTTTTAAGTTTTTCGATCTGAGCTACGGTTTAAAAGTTATTAATTTTTGAAGTTTAAATGATTTTCTGGAATTATTTTTATTAACAGAAATGATTTATGATGTCAGCATGACTAGGTGATGACGTCAGCAGTCAACAGCGGTTGACCAGAGTTAAACCTGACATGTGGGTCCAGTGGGACACACATGTCAGCCTCTGTTAAACTAACAGAGTATTAAACTAAAGTAACAGGGTTAATCAGAGGGTGGGCCCCAGTTGTCGGTTACTAATTAGTGTTTTAATCAACTAATTAACTATTTAATTGATTTTCTATTTATTTTAAATCATTAACTAGCTGGGTCCCACATGTCAGCCTCAGGGGGGTGCCACTTTAGGGGGTTGACCCAGTCAACGGGTCAACTGGGCCCACCCGTCAGTGGCTCAGGCGGCCCCACTGGTCAGGCCAACTCAGCCTCGCCGGCGTCGTCGCCGGAACAGGCTCCGGCGACCAATTTTGCGGCGGCCGAACGCTGGAGCTGCTCGGAATCGAGCTACAGGGCATCATTTGCTGCGCGTTTGGGTGTGTTCGAGAGCTGGGGACGAGCCGCATTCAACGCGAGTGGTGGCGCGGCCTGCCGTGGCCGGAAACGTCACCGGCGTTGAGGGAAGACGGCGGTGGTATGCGGGTGTGGTCGGACTCGCGGCTCCGGGCCGTTTCCGAGTGAACTACGCGGCTAGGCGGATCTCTACGGTCGCTAGAAACACGTGGGACAAGGCGGAGCGGCTCGGGCAGCTCTGCACCGAGCTCAACGCCGGCAATGGCGGATGGCAGATCGCGGTGACGAGGACGGCTAGCTACGGGGCGCTAGGGAGCCAACGAGGAGCAGCGAGGGGCGGAGAAGCTCACCGTGCGGCACTCACGTAGGCCCTTGGTAGATTAGTAGCAGCAGGACGTCGGGGGTTCGTCGGAGGCGCGCCGGTGATCCGAGGAAGAAGACGACGACGCACGCGAGGATAGACGGCTTCCAGTTTCGATTCGAAGGCGCAGACGACGTGGACGAGCACGGCGCTCCTCCCAGGCACGGTGGTGGCCCGCGAGGACGCCGGTGGTCATGAGAACGTCGGAGCTGCGGCGGCGGTGGCGCTCGGCCAGAGAGGGGAAGAGGCGAGTGCGTGCTTGAGGGAGAAGGAGAGGGGGAAGAGTGACGAGGGGAGCCAGGGGAGATGGACGGGGCAGGTCCTTATCCCCTCCGCTGCCCTGTAGCGTCGGTGGACGCCGGCGTGTGGACGCGCGGCCGGTGTGCGCGCGCTCGGCCAAGGCGCGGCCGACACGCAGGGGAGAGAAGGAGGGAATGGGCCAGCTGGGCCGGATCGGGGCACTGTGCACTTAGGCCCAGTGCACAGTGCCTCGTTTTGTATTTTCTGTTTTGCTTTTTCTTTATTTATTTTCTGTTTTGAAATAGTTATGCCACTTTTGCTATTTTATAAAATGTGGAATTTGGCCCAAATACAACAATGCAATATTACCTTGCACCAAAAACTGGTTTGGGCAAAGTAGAATTTTATTTGAATTTGATTTAATTATAAATGGATTAAATAATTTTGTTTTGGCGCTGTTTCATGTAGTTTGAGTCCTTTAGCTAACTCCATCATCATTGTTTATGTTTTTATAAGTGCTTCTGGAGTATTTGCCATTTAGTGAACATTTTTTCAATAATGTTTGAGCAAATTTATTTTGCACTTTTGAATTTGAGTTGGTTTTCAGGATAGGATTTGAATTGTTGGGATTAATCACTATGACTAGGCACTGCAAATGAGATGACTTGGCATTATTAGCAGGTAACCACAGTGGCTATTACACAGGGGTGTTACAGGAGGTATGTGCATGCGCATATCACCAGCCCCACTTTGAACTTGTTCTTCTCCTGAACAGTCTTACGGCGGCCGTATGTCATCTTCACAGCTTCAACAATTGGCAAAATGCTGTGCTCTCCTGGTCCGATACCAAACATGGCTCTGATCTGCGTGAGCACCTCCTCTGAAACATGATGCCCTGGATCCCTAACAGGCGCAGCTCCACACGGTATGCCAAGGACAGTATGAACATCTTCGTCATAGAACTGCACGTCGCGCTTGTGGTCGATCATGATAGAACTTGCTTCCTCATCTATATGACCTAGAATAGACATTAAGAAATGCCTATCCATCCTGGTTATCTTTGGTAGCTCTAGCAGCCCCCCGAAATCCATCTCGACGACATATTGTCTTCTTTCCTCGTCAAGAGATGCTAGCAAATCGTGAGGATTCTTAACACTGCACCTCGAGCTGATTGCAGGTGCTTTCCCATTGCGCTGGTTCTGATCTTCTTCATCTGATTCTGACTCTGCAACGCCACCTCCAGCAGGGAAACCGATCCCCTCCTCTTCTTCCGATTCAGAGGATGCATCGTCGAACCGTCGGGGTGGTCTCGGGCCGGAAGCGGGAATCCCGTAGCCATCCATCCTGCGGCCAAAAAATGCCAGCATAAAAAAAGATTCATGTAATCAGAAGACAAAACACTCGTCAGTACAGATCCCCTGCCGCCTTATTTTAACAGCTCCCTGCGCGGTGCAATGGGTAAAGGATAATCTAGGAAATCAAGTTTTTTATCTACGTCACATGAGCTAGTGTGCATGCTTAGACATTATCGATTGATACACAACAAAATTGCTCAAATTAAGAAAGCGAACGGGAGCATGACCCCGTCAGGCAAAAAAAACGGCGATGGCAGTCACTGCAGGATAGCTCCTGCGGCTCGGACTAGAATCCTCAACTAGTTCGATGTAAACACTCCGGGGAGAAAATCATACCTTAGATCTGCTGTGTGCCGCCGATCTGCTGTGTGCCGCCGCACTAGGAGGGAATCGGAGTTCGTCGATCTCCAGCTGCTATATGGGCTTTTTAGCACCAGAGCAAATGCCCAACCTCGTGTACAGTACAAGGTAGTGGCCGGGCATATCTTTTCAAGCCTCCTCGTGAATCCGAGCACGGGCCGGCCTCCCCGGTGAGCCTGACAACCTACAAGTGGATCCCGACAAGAAAGCCCAGGAAACCTCTGAACCCGGGATTCGAGGACTCACGAGATACATTGGTTGGTCGGTGCATGTATTTTTTGGTTTGACTTTGCCCAGTAGAATCTTTGTTTTTTTCTGCCGCCCCTACTTCCTACTCCTGTTTTTCTTTTGAGTGGGCCCTTCCCGGGTCAACTACTCGTACGGGCCTTCCTATACCAGCGAAGACACCACGCCGCCTTCCTTTGGCCTGATCTACTCATCTTTTGCTGCCCCCCGCAGCCCCGTGATGCAGTAGGTACTCTTGCGCATGCCCTAGCCATTTCACAGCCACCCGGTGCCCCTTGCAAACCCGTATCCCACTGTAACCACATTTTTGCCTCTCCTAAGAAACACGCAGCTATGGCCGGAACCTCCCCCGCGAAGAAAGTGCTTGGCTGCCCGGACTTGCTTGGCCACATCCTCGTCCGCTTGGGCAGCTGTGGCGACCTGGTACGCGCGACGGCGGTCTCGCCTTCATGGTGCGCAAGCGCCAAGCTGCCTAGCTTCCTGGACGAGTTCTGGAAAAGGTTCGCCCCCCCTCTGTTAGGTTACGTGGTCGAGTTTGACAGTTTGGGGTGGCAAAAATCCAAGTTGGCAGCTTGCCCTGGTGTCGGGGGTGCCATTGCTCAAGAGGCTTGCTTGTTGGCAGCAGCATTCCGTAGCCCAGAAAGAAATTTCCTTGCCCTTGACAGTATCAACTCTCATTTTGTCGGGAGAGAGAGAAGCCCGTCTCCCGGTTACATCGATCTCAAGCCAGCAGCAGGTGGCGTTCAAACAAGCGTGATCACCACTCCAGAGCAAACTATCACGCCTGCTACCGACAACACGTGGGGGCATTTCCCCGTTTTGAACGGGGAGATCTCCTTCTTTGTAGCTGGGCCTATACGCAAGGCCATGTTCGATTTCAATTTTTTTTCAAAACTATGACGGGATTTATAGCAAATATGAAATCTATAGGGTTGAACGCCAAAAAATCAAAACTATAACCCCGTCGGCCTGCGGTGGGCCGAAGAGGTACCTGTCGGCCTCTGGCTGGCCGAAGGGGGACCTGTCGGCCTCTGGCTGGCCGAAGAGAGGCCCGTCGGCCTTTGGCTGGCCGAGGGGTGGCCTGTCGGCTACCAGGCGGCCGAGGGGTGGCCTGTCGGCCTCTGCTAGGCTGAAATGTTTTTTTTTGAATTTTAATTTAATAATGATGTACAACGATTGCCCGTCTTATAAACATTGTAAAAATATTATTTATGCTTCCGCGCAACTCTTTCCCTCCATATTTTCCCGGCATCCCTTTCCCGCCATATTTTCCCGCCATCCCTTTCCCGCCATACCTTTCCCAGAATATTTTCCCGCCATACTTTCCCGCCATCCTTTCCCGCCATTTTCTACTCTCTACCTATAAGACCCCCTTGACAGTAAGGTGGGTAAGCAGTGCAGTGTAGTGTACTCGAGATGTCCGACTATCCTTTTGATCGTAGTTTTCACCCTGAGATGAGCAAATGTCTTCTGAGACTAGCCACCAATTTCAGGATGGACAATAGGATAGTTCCATGGGACGAACTCATCGGTAGTGACACCATACTGAATGAGTTGGCTCACGCATTACGTAGGTCTGAGTGGCCTGGAAGGACCTATGAGGAGGTACGTAAAGAACTTCTTAGGTTGCATGGAAGGTGGAAGAAGGTAGTGCAGACGAAGAGTGAAACTTTCTTAAGGATTGCAGCAGAGCATACATATTTATGGACTGCCGACAGCGAAGACGAAGATGATATCTTCATGCCGAGCACGAAGGGCAAGAGTACCGCATCGTCGAAGGGCAAGAGTACCGCCTCGTCGAAGGGCAAGAGTACCGCATCGACGGAGGATGACGATGATGCCTTCATGTAGTCTGTAAGCTTCATTTTTTTAAGTTCAGCCCTACCGTTTAATTCAGATGTACCTGTATCTGAATGAACTATTGCAGTCTCTTTGGAAATGTAACTGGAATGACAATGCGAATTAATAGTAATATGTTTCTCGCATACATAGGTCGATATATGTCTCCAACTCTGATAGAAGCAAGTGCGATAGTAACACATACATCAAGCATGTCTCATACATAAACAATGACTCATACATAGATAACCATATCACTGCTGGGGACGACGACGAATCTTGGGCTTCCTCGGACGAGGACCGGAAGGCGATAAGCGCTCAGCCGGTGGACGAGTCCCACAATGACCATGACCATAGACAACCTGGTCTGTCAGTGTCTGTGTCTCCTGCGTCCATGGTGGTGGTGGAGTGTGAAGAACTGTCTGCGAGAACTCATAGGTGTTTGCAGCTCGGTCATCGTCGTCGCCATCTAAGAACGAACCAGCACCACTAAGTATCGATGAATGGACTGAATGCATGAACGGTTGCGACTGGCTGCCGCCTGCGGTAAAGTAAAACATGTAAAATTGATTTGCGAACCTACAATGTTTAAAAGAATGTACAAAGTAGTGTTACCTAGGTCCATCTGATTATGCCAGGAAGAGCCCCCTGGTTGTGAAGGAGGTGGCTGCTGGCAGAAATAGCTCCCTGGTTGTGAAGGAGGTGTCTGCTGCCAGGAAGAGCTCCCTGGTTGTGAAGGAGGTGTCTGCTGCCAGGAAGAGCTCCCTGGTTGTGAAGGTTGTGGTTCTGAACGCTGCAGAGAGGGGCGTGGCGGACGAACGAGGAATAGCAACATCCGAAGATCATCTACATGTAACAGCTGCGTAAATCCCGCGTAGCTTCTCATCAAGTCGCCTCAACCATGAGACGTTCTCTCGCGGTGGAATATTATCTACCCTCTCAAAGCGTTGCATTAAAGCGGAAACCTCCTCTAGCGCCTCGCATGTCAAGTCACCCTGTACATGGAGAGTTAACCAATTAGATCATCGTTGTATGGCAGACAACACGAATAGTGAACCAATTGTATATGTTCAGGTTAAGAAAAAACTAAACATGTGAGAACCATAGCACGTACCGCGTGGTGTCTGGTTCCCACAACAGAGGCAGTTGGGAACAGATCGCTGGTGAGAGGGGCTTCGATCTGATCAGGAGCTGCTGATGGAACCAAGTAGATCCTCGCGCTATGTCGGTAACGCTGCAGATACAACCCGAACTTGTCCCAGTCAAAGGGCGGAATCTCATCCCAGATATTTGTCGGCGCAGTAGTCCATTCATCCACGTAAGGGCTAATGTCTTGAAGCCAAGAATGCAGGGACTTGTTTCCTCCTCCGTGACTGTACCTGAGATTGACATGCGCGTTACATGATTAGTTATATTCTGAATGCAGACCTAAGAATTAAAATAGTATTACTTACTTGTGCACGTGATCTGGTAAGTGTGGAATAACTGGAGGGTCAGGCTCTTGGCATAGACCGAACTGTCTCATCACCCTATGAAGAGCCATCTCCTCAACCGTCACATCGAACACCAACCTGGCCTTGGTCATCCAATAGTGCCGATCTCCCGTGCAATACCGATGAGTCGTGCATCGACAGTGGTCACGTGGTTCTCCATGAACATCGTCTTGCCAAACAACCACATAATATATGCCTCTAGGGATCGGTCAATCTGTGCCTCTGACAACTGAACATCGGGATATCCTAAGGAGACAATCTACATAGAAACCAAACGATTGTATAAACTATGCAATGAGGACAACAATGAAAACAATATTTTTTAAACTGGCCATGAAGGTTACCTGAAACTGGCTCAACCACTTAAAACGAGGCCCGTGAGGATCGTTGTCTAGGCCCGTAGGAGTTGGCACCGCAGCCAAAAAACGGGCCTGCATCGATGCTAGCCAACCAGGTTCTGCCTCTAAAGGACCTATGGCAGCACCGGCCAGAGGTAATCCCAACAAGTAAGACACATCCTGTAAAGTAGGCGCCATCTCTCCCCAGGGAAAGTGAAATGTATGTGTCTCTGGTCTCCATCTATCTACTAAGCAGGTAAGGAGTGACTTGTCGTAAGAGAAACGTTTCACTTGCCTCTTGTGTAACTGCATTGGTTCACCTGTCTCATCCAATTGCGGATGTTCAACCCACTCATCCAATGTACCCTCAACCAGCCGTGCCAAGGGTAGAAGTCCATCCCAACTTAACCTACAAAATAAAGAGAGTCATTATACCGGCTATCAAAAGTATGTCAAACATAGTAAGTCATTTTACGGACACATACCTATTAACCCATGAGTCGTGTATCATCCAGTTAGACTTTGGGGTGCGAGTGACCAACACGTCTAAGTTCTTGCCCGCTTCCATAAGTGCGGCCCGGTGCCCTCTATCGATATTACCATTAAGCAACGGATATGAAGCCATATCTGCAATTCGAACAAGAAATCTCAGATGCAAATTAAAACATAGTCCAGACATATTACAAATTAAAAATAGTCAAATAATATTACAAATTAAAACATAGTCCAGACATATTACAAATTAAAACATAGTCCAACACATATTACAAATTAAAACATAGTCCAACACATATTACAAATTAAAACATAGCCCAACACATATTACAAATTAAAACATAGTCCAACACATATTACAAATTAAAACATAGTCCAACACATTATATAGCTTCTGAGTTATTTCTTCCTCGTCCGCCCCTTCGGCCTCGACTGCCACGACCACGTCCGCCTCTTCCTACTGTTGTCGCAGTCGTCGATGTAGAAGCACTCGTCGATGTGGAAGCACCGTGTTTGTTCAGGTCGGGACAATATTTCATCATATGCCCATAAGCCGCGCATAGCAAACTTTATCTGGTTGCTCCACCAGCTTCAGATTGGTCCATATCGTTTCGGATGCGCTTTACCTTACGTCTGCCCCTGCTTGTTCGCCGAAGTTCTGGATCCGGGATGTATACTCTCTCCCCATCGTTTACCTTGTTGAAATTGCCGATGACTCTAAACCCTGTCATCTCACCTGTCCAGACATTGAGTACTACATCTTTTAAATAGTATGGGGACACGAAGGAGATAGCGTCCAACTCAATCTGGCCACAGGCAGCCAACACATGTGAGAAAGGCAGGTGCAACAACTTTGGTTTGTTGCATGTACACTCACAAGTTGGATAAAATTCCATTCCAATTTTTACCTCATGCGTCTTCACCTCATTTGCAGAACCAAAACCATCTGTAGGAAGCTGAACCTCATACATCCTTTCCTGATTACCTATGAGTCTGACAGTGTGCTTCTTTGCTTTCTCTATCTTCTTTGCCATGTACTCCATGACACGGCTACAATAAGGTGTGTTCTGGTTATCTGCAATATGCTTCTTTGCTAACTTGTGCCTTTCTCTGAAATATCTCAAAGTGCCATGGAATACAGCCTCTACAATAGCTTCGATGCACATAGCGAAAGAGAAGAATACTCGTTTCAACACCTTGAAATCTGGTATACTCTCCAACCTTGTGTGTTGTATGTTAACATAAGTGCCGGGATTCTTCTCCTTCAGTATGTCAAGGAGACGGACAACATTATCATATGAGTCGAAGAATGTCCCAAACCTTTCCTCCATAGCCTTCTGCTTAGCCCTCCAAGCCTTCCCATAAGGAATGTCATAATTCCATCTGACCTTCACTGCTGTCTGGATGTGTTTTGCTTCCATATCTTTTTTCTCCACTATCTCAGTATACATGAGTTGCGCAATGAGAGTTGAAGTCAGGTTTGGATGACGAACCAACAGGTTTTTCCTCACACAATTATGTGGGACCACATTGGTGACAACCCAGTGGATGTTATACTTCGGCACGTGCCCATGCACCTTCGCAGGACAACCTGTTTCAACACACTTCACGGTATAGTTTGTTGGACTTGATATGTGTGTCCGAAAAACCCTCTGCGTAGACATAGCCCACTTTATCACCGCATACTTCAATTTTTTCTTTGTATCAAACATAGCCCCTATCTGGACTTGGTTCAGATTATATTGCCATGGAGTCTCATGGCCATCGTTGACAGTAAGACCGGTGGATATGTCCTGATCTCATGCAGAAGGAATTGGTACCTCCACTTCATCCTCGGAATTTTCAGAATCCAGATCCTCCGCAAATCCATCCTCGTCCTCTTCCTCCATCACCCTCTGCATTTCATCGCCTTCCTCATCCCCATCAGAAACACCAGAACCAGCTAATATTATCGACTGACTCTACCTAGTATCATGACCACAAACATTGTGTGGCACGTAGTCCGACTCTTGGCTAGCATCCACATCCCGTGGCTGTGACCCGGATAAATAAATCTCATTAGCCACTTGACTACCCTGGCTGGATTCATACCCCACGTGGAGTTGTACGGTATTCTCCTCCTTCGCCACTGGTTGCACTAGGGCATATGGGTGGATTCTTCGGTCTCGGCAACGACTTAACAGGGTCAGCCAATGATGGCTCCTATCTATCGGCATCAACTCCCACTTGACATTTTTACAGGATTTGGTCCACAATGCATGAATACTGACGGAACATACTTTAGGATCCAGCCCAAAACTAGTAGTCAACCAGTGCTACAACTGTCTAATGTCCAGTCTGTCCGCGTCTGAAAGTGTCATGACACCATTTTTAAACTCGCTAAGATCAACCCCCAACTCATTATATCGAACATTACCAGGGCCGTAGTAAACAGTCAAATTTACCGATTCAGGCATTTTCACCTGTCAGACGTTGCCACCTTCTCATTAATCGCAACGAACATAATTATTACCGGCTACACTAACTATCCGCTAAAATGACTATGTACACTAAATAAACTGTACAGCTCATAGAAAATTTGTGACGACATTGTTATACCTTCGACGCGTGTGTCCCCTTCTTCTTCCTCCTCTCTTCAACTCAGCGGCACCGGCCACCTCGCGGACTCCTTTCACCACCGGAACTGCTCCTCACCACCACCTCCTCCTCACCACCACTGCCTCCACACCCGCACCTCCTCCACCCCACCATCTCCTCACCAGCCACACCTCCTCCACCCCACCATGGCTCCTCCTCACGCACAAAAAACTACCCCATAGCAAAAAAAATACCGTAGGCCGGCGGAGAATGCTATGATCTATTGTTTTGCGGGTTGGATAGGAAAATGGGTGGACGAGGGAAGAGATCAGCGCGGGGGTGAAGAGTACAGAGAGCAACGAGAGAGAGAGGAGGTGAAAACGAGCAGAGGAAGAAGAAAGGAGCAGCGTCGGCCTTATCCAGGAGCTCTTCGGTCTCCTGGAGGCCGACGGGCCCTCCTCGGTCGCCTGGTGGCCGGCAGGCCACCTTTCGGTCGCGTGGGAGCTGATGGGCCGCTCATCGGCCCACTGGTGGCCGACCAGCCTCGCTTCGGCCAACTCCAGGCCGAGAGGCCCCTCTTCGGCCAGCCAGAGGCCGACGGGATCATATTTCTGGGTTTTTTTCGTTCAGCCCTTTAGTTTTCAAATTTGCTATAAAATAGGTCATAGTTTTGAAAAAAATCTTTGATTTCGGGGGGGGGGGGGGGTGCAGATGCAGAGCGACGATCCGGTGCACTACCACGTAGTTTTCTGAATTAGCTTTTTGGTATTACTGAAACCGTGTATCTGTTCCTCATTGCACCTGTAAGCCTCTTTTCGTGTTGAAAAACATCCTTCTTTTTCCTCTGTCAGGTAAATGTCTTCAAAGGTGGAGCATGGGAGCTTAAAGTTTCAGAAGCCATGTACTGTGTAGGGCGTGCAACATTCTTCAGGGCCCCGTACTCTGTGATACAGCATAATGTGTTGTACATGATGTACGAGGTGGGGATAGTGAAGGCCTATGACCTGCATGAGGAATCATTCAGTGCTGCTGATCTCCCTACCGATTTCACCTGCACCAAGTTACATGCGGGGTGGGACTACAGGGTGTGCAGTTCCACCATTGGCATGCTAACAATGGTGCAGGTTCAGGGCGCTCTCCTTCGGATATGGGACCTACAACCGTCTGGTACATGGAACTCGCGAGCAAGCTTGCCATTCCCAGTGTTGTTTGGCCTGTCGGAAGATTCAGCTATGTGGTGTGAAAATGCTTACCGAAGAACAGGCACACGGTTCTCCTATTTGTTCAGAATACTGGGCGCCGATGAAGGGGCACGCCACGTGGTCGCAACGTTTGGATACGCAGGCTCTTTGTACTCCATTGACACAGAGGCAAAGGAGGCAACCGAGATTTTGCGCCACACCAACACCACCCTAGCCTGCAAGGTTTTGCCGGTTACTCTGTCCTGGCCACCTAAGTTACCGGCAAGCATAGTTGAGTACTAAAGTGTCACAGTGGAAGGGCGCGTTTTTTTCATGGCACAAAATGTGTTTGATTAGATTTGGGCTTGTTTCTTCATGTTGTTTACCTTTCTCAAGAATATGCGTCGACTCCTATGATATGCACTTTATTGTTATATATCCCAAAAAATGTTTGAGAAGTTGTGCCCAGTACATTTTTTCGTTTGTCCCCCGTATGGAGCAGCATATGTTTTGTGTTGAGAGCCGTTCGGTTTTTCCCTTACTAACAAGTGTTACTAACAAGTAATGTGCGGTTTTTTTTCACATGTCATGCTTTTGATGAAAGAAAAAAATGCGACCCCGCGAATGTTGGTCGCGCCTCGCGGTGCTGCGGTTTTTTAAAATGTCATAAACCCGGTATAATGGGTTTAAAACTCTGAAACGCATGCAGAATGGTGCTTGCGCCTTAGTGTTTTGTTACACCACTTAATCGTTTTGTGCAAAAATGGCACAAAAATGATGTATACTTAGCCCCACATAACAAGTTTTACACGAATTGGAAAAATTAAATTCAAAAGTATTTGAATTTTATTTTCAAATAGGTTTGAACTAGGGGTATGAGTTAGGAGCGTACAAAAATTATGAAACATTTGATGGAGCTGGGAAAAGTGAGAAGAAAATTGTGGGTAAAGTTTCGAAGCTCAACCTCGGGGCGGAAAAATGAACAGGATTTGAAGAAGGTTGATAAGGAATTTGGAATTTGAAAATGAACAGAATTTGGAAAGCATGTTGATGTGAAAAGTTGAATGACATGTTAAAGCAAAATAAATTTTTTTACGGCCTTATTTTTTTGCAAATATAAATGGGTTTAAAACTCTGGGATGTTACAGTCGAGCATTCCCGTAAGGTTCCCCCGCGCGTCACGGAGCCCCCCCCCCCACCCATCATCGCCGTGGGTGAGGTACCGACTATATAGAAGGAGGGTTCTCAATCATCAAGAATGCGGGGGCCTGCCCGGGGGGTGGGGGTGTATGGGGGTGCATATAGTAGGTCCAACGTTATATACATATAGGTTTGAGTGTGCGAAGAAGAAGAATCACCTCGAAATCGGTGCGCCCGTGAATGTTCGTTTTTAGTATTGATGCCCGCGAAGGTTCCTCCCGCATTTTTAAATGCCCCGCAAATCGGCGTGTGTGAGGTCCTAACACAACGAAAGGGAGGGTTCTCCCTCGGCGAGATGGGGGGGGGCTGTTTTGGTTCTTTCTAGAGGTGCCTAATCATGAAAAAAAAGGGGCAACTGTTCCGTGGGTGCCGCGATGAGTTTACACCCCTGCCGCGAGACCACATGCGGGGCCGATTGTTTTCGCCGCCTTATACGTTTGGTCCTGCAAGGTTCCTTGCGCGCAACAGAGGGTTCCCCTCCATCGGAGTGGGGGGGGGGTTCCGACAATAAAATCGGAGGGTTCTCGCTCTCGAGATGGCGGGGACTGGGGGGGATGCATATAGGCACATGGGTGCTGTACGGGGTTCCTTGCGCGCAAAAGAGGGTTCCCCCCATCGGCGCGGGTGAGGTTTCGACAATAAAAAGGAGGGTTCTCTCTCTCGAGATGGCGGGGACTGCCGAGGGGGGAGGGGTATGGGAATGCATATAGGAGGTCCGGCGTCATATACATATGGTTTTGACCGTGCGAAGAAGAAGACTCGCCTGTCCATATACATATGGTTCCTCGCACGTCACAGAGGGCCCCCTCCCCCATCGGCGTGGGTGAGGTACCGACTATATAGAAGGAGGGTTGTCAATCATCAAGATGGCGGGGGCCTGCCCGGGGGGGGGGGGGGTGTATGGGGTTGCGTATAGGAGGTCCAACGTTATATACATATAGGGTTGAGTGTGCGAAGAAGAATAATCACCTCAAAAATCAGTGTGCCCCGTGAAGGTTCGTTTTTCGTATTGATGCCCGCGAAGGTTCCTCCCGCATTTAAAAGGCCCCGCAAATCGGTGTCGTGTGAGGTCCTAACATGACAAAAGGGAGGGTTCTCCCTCGGCGAGATGGGGGGGCTGTTTTGGTTCTTTCGAGAGATGCCTAATCATGGAAAAAAAGGGGGCACTGCTCCGTGGGTGCCGCGATGAGTTTACACCCCTACCGTGAGACCACATGCGGGGCCGATTGTTTCACCGCCATATACATATGGGCCTGCAAGGTTCATTGCGCGCAACAGAGGGTTCCCCCCATCGGCGCGGGCGAGGTTCCGACACTAAAAAGGAGGGTTCTCACTCTCGAGATGGTGGGGGGGTCTGTCGGGGAGGGGGGGGGGGTATGGGAATGCATATAGGAGGTCCGGCGTCACATACATATGGCTTTGACTGTGCGAAGAAGAAGACCCACCTATCATGTAAAAAATGGAATGGTGCGTTTTTGCGTCCAACTTCTACAGCGCAGAAGAGGTTGACACGTGTCAATGCATATATTAAATGATTTTTTCACGGACGCACCACATAAAAAAGTGCCCCCGCGACGCATGGCGAACGCATCTCCTTATGACAAACAAAATGTCATGGCAGGGGTATCGATTCGGTGCTACCGGTATCAAATGTCTATGGAACCAACGTCCGTTTTTTTGTAGTACTGACCCGCGAAGGTTCCTCACGCATATCAGAGGGTTCCTCGGATCGGTCTGCATGAGGTTCTAACACACAAAAAAGGAGGATCCTCCCCTACGGTGAGACCACATCCGTGCCGATTTTTTCCGCGGCATATACATATGGTCCTGTAAAAGGGTCCTCGTGCGTAACAAAGGGTCCCCCCATCGGCGTGGGTGAGGCTTCGACTATATAGAAGGAGGGTCTCACTCATCGAGCTGGGAGGGGTGGGGTTCCGACAATAAAAGAGGAGGGTTCTCGCTCTCGAGATGGTGGGGACGGGGGGGGGGGGGGGGGGGGGGGGGGGATTGGGATGCATATAGGCACATGGGTGCTGTACGGTTCCTTGCGTGCGCAAAAGTGGGCCCCCCATCGGCGCGGTTGAGGGTTCGACAATAACAGGAGGGGTTCTCTCTCTCGAGATGGCGGGGACTGCCGAGGGGGAGGTATGGGAATGCATATAGGAGGTCCGGCGTCATATACATATGGTTTTGACCGTGCGAAGAAGAAGACTCGCCTATCCATATACATATGGTTTTGCCACGTTTCGTTTATGACAAACAAGACACAACAGGGGGATCGTTCGGTGCTACGGTACAGATGTCTATGAAACCAACGTTCGTTTTGGTATCGCTTGTCACGTGAATGTTCCTAACGCATCTCAGAGGGTTCTCCATCGGGTGATGAGATGGGGGTGGGTTGTTTGGTCTTTCGGGAGATGCCTAATCATGCACACGCAGAGGCTGATTTGGGACTGGAAAAAGGGGCAACTGTTCCGTGGGTGACACGATGAGTTTACACCCCTACTGTGAGACCACATGCGGGGCGATTGTTTCGCCGCCAATATACATATGGTCTGCCAGGTTCCTTGCGGTGCAACAGAGGGTTCCCCCCATCGGCGTGGGTGAGGTCCGACAATTAAAAAGGAGGGATTCTCACTCTCTAGATGCCGGGGACTGCGCGGGGGGGGGGGGGTGGGGGGGGAGGGGGGGGGGGGGGGGGGGATGGGAATGCATATAGGAGGTCCGACGTCATATATATATGATTTGACCGATGAATATGAAGACACACCTATCATGTAAAAAATTGAACGGTGTTGACACGTGTCAATGCATATATTAAATGAATTTTCATGGACGCACAACCTGAAAAGTGTCCCGCGGCGCATGGCGAATGCATTCTCATTTGACAAAATAAATGTCATGACAGGGGGATCGATTCGGTTCTACGGTGGTATCAAAAATGTCTATGAAAACCAACGCCCGTCTTTGGTATCGTTGCCCAAGAATGATCCTCACGCATCTCAGAGGGTTTACCCACCCCTCATATCATATATATATATGGTGCCGGCGAATGAGTTTACCCACCCCTACTTGAGACCACATGCAGCCCGACTGTTTGCGCGCAAGAAGAAGGAGGGGGAAGGGGAGGGGAAGGTACACCCTAGCCACCCCCCATCCAATTTACTAACCTCCTCATCTACATGTTCCAGCTATACCTATCCATCCACGTCGATCAACACTAGTCAATTCCACATCACTCTACCCCACCTCTACACACGCTACCTTAATACACCCCGCCCAACACCCCACACTCCACGATTGCACACCTCTCTGGCGCCCCTCCTTTACCCTTCCCCCTACCTAAATACCACCCCCCTGCACAACATGCCAAGCTACCCCCCTCCCCAACAAACTTCCCACCCTCCCACAACCAACCACACCCAATCGGAACATCTCCCCGCATGCACACCCCTTCGTACACCCCCGAACCGACCACAACTCACCTGACAATGCCCCCACGCATCGCCCACGCCCCCCCTTCCCTACCACACTCATCTTTCACCCCAACGAAGCAGGTCGAAACACGAGACCCCCACGCTGAAACCCTCCACTTGAGCAAGACCGCCGAAACAGAGGGAGGGTTCCCACCATCGGCGCTCTCGCGCCTTCAGATGGGCTCCCTACATCGTCTGAGGTCATGAGAGTACGAAAAGGAGGGTCCTCACTCATTGGAAGGGGGGGGGGGTCGGGCCCCTCTTGTGCTATATCATCGCGGTCCCGGTGCAGGTTCAGGGCGCTCTCCTTCGGATATGGGACCTACAACCGTCAAGTACATGGAACTCGCGAGCAAGCTTGCCATTCCCAGTATTGTTCGGCCTGCCGGAAGATTCAGCTATGTGGTGTGAAAATGCTTACCGAAGAACAGGCACACGGTTCTCCTATTTGGGCATAATATTGGGCGCCGATGAAGGGGCACACCACGTGGTTGCAAGGTTTGGATATGCAGGCTCTTTGTACTCCATTGACACATAGGCAAAGGAGGCAACCGAGGTTTTGCGCCACACTAACACCACCCTAGCCTGCAAGGTTTTGCCGGTTACTCTGTCCTGGCCACCTAAGTTACCGGCAAGCATAGTTGAGTACTAAAGTGTCACAGTGGAAGGGCGCATTTTTTTCATGGCACAAAATGTGTTTGATTAGATTTGGGCTTGTTTCTTCATGTTGTTTACCTTTCTCAAGAATATGCGTCGACTCCTGTGATATGCACTTTATTGTTATATATCCCAAAAAATGTTTGAGAAGTTGTGCCCAGTACATTTTTTCGTTTGTCCCCCGTATGGAGCAGCATATGTTTTGTGTTGAGAGCCGTTCGGTTTTTCCCTTACTAACAAGTGTTACTAACAAGTAATGTGCGGTTTTTTTTTTCACATGTCATGCTTTTGATGAAAGAAAAAAATGCGACCCCGCGAATGTTCGTCGCGCCTCGCGGTGCTGCGGTTTTTTAAAATGTCATAAACCCGGTATAATGGGTTTAAAACTCTGAAACGCATGCAGAATGGTGCTTGCGCCTTAGTGTTTTGTTACACCACTTAATCGTTTTGTGCAAAAATGGCACAAAAATGATGTATACTTAGCCCCACATAACAAGTTTTACACGAATTGGAAAAATTAAATTCAAAAGTATTTGAATTTTATTTTCAAATAGGTTTGAACTAGGGGTATGAGTTAGGAGCGTACAAAAATTATGAAACATTTGATGGAGCTGGGAAAAGTGAGAAGAAAATTGTGGGTAAAGTTTCGAAGCTCAACCTCGGGGCGGAAAAATGAACAGGATTTGAAGAAGGTTGATAAGGAATTTGGAATTTGAAAATGAACAGAATTTGGAAAGCATGTTGATGTGAAAAGTTGAATGACATGTTAAAGCAAAATAAATTTTTTACGGCCTTATTTTTTTGCAAATATAAATGGGTTTAAAACTCTGGGATGTTACAGTCGAGCATTCCCGTAAGGTTCCCCCGCGCGTCACGGAGCCCCCCCCCCCACCCATCATCGGCGTGGGTGAGGTACCGACTATATAGAAGGAGGGTTCTCAATCATCAAGAATGCGGGGGCCTGCCCGGGTGGTGGGGGTGCATATAGTAGGTCCAACGTTATATACATATAGGTTTGAGTGTGCGAAGAAGAAGAATCACCTCGTAATCGGTGCGCCCGTGAAGGTTCGTTTTTAGTATTGATGCCCGCGAAGGTTCCTCCCGCATTTTTAAATGCCCCGCAAATTGGTGTGTGTGAGGTCCTAACACAACAAAAGGGAGGGTTCTCCCTCGGCGAGATGGGGGGGCTGTTTTGGTTCTTTCGAGAGATGCCTAATCATGGAAAAAAAGGGGGCACTGCTCCGTGGGTGCCGCGATGAGTTTACACCCCTGCCGTGAGACCACATGCGGGGCCGATTGTTTCACCGCCATATACATATGGGCCTGCAAGGTTCATTGCGCGCAACAGAGGGTTCCCCCCATCGGCGCGGGCGAGGTTCCGACACTAAAAAGGAGGGTTCTCACTCTCGAGATGGCGGGGGGTCTGCCGGGGAGGGGGGGGGTATGGGAATGCATATAGGAGGTCCGGCGTCACATACATATGGCTTTGACCGTGCGAAGAAGAAGACCCACCTATCATGTAAAAAATGGAACGGTGCGTTTTTTCGTCCAACTTCTAGAGCGCAGAAGAGGTTGACACGTGTCAATGCATATATTAAATGATTTTTTCACGGATGCACCACATAAAAAAGTGCCCCCGCGGCGCATGGCGAACGCATCTCCTTATGACAAACAAAATGTCATGGCAGGGGTATCGATTCGGTGCTACCGGTATCAAATGTCTATGGAACCAACGTCCGTTTTTTGTAGTACTGACCCGCGAAGGTTCCTCACGCATATCAGAGGGTTCCTCGGATCGGTCTGCATGAGGTTCTAACACACAAAAAAGGAGGATCCTCCCCTACGGTGAGACCACATCCGTGCCGATTTTTTCCGCGGCATATACATATGGTCCTGTAAAAGGGTCCTCGTGCATAACAAAGGGTCCCCCCATCGGCGTGGGTGAGGTTTCGACTATATAGAAGGAGGGTCTCACTCATCGAGCTGGGTGCGCGCAACAGAGGGTTCCCCCATCGGAGTGGGTGGGGTTCCGACAATAAAAGAGGAGGGTTCTCGCTCTCGAGATGGTGGGGACGGGGGGGGGGGGGGGGGGGGGGATGGAATGCATATAGGCACATGGGTGCTGTACGGTTTCCTTGCGTGCAAAAGTGGGTTCCCCCCATCGGCGCGGTTGAGGTTCGACAATAACAGGAGGGGTTCTCTCTCTCGAGATGCGGGGACTGCCGGGGGATGGTATGGGAATGCATATAGGAGGTCCGGCGTCATATACATATGGTTTTGACCGTGCGAGAAAGAAGACTCGCCTATCCATATACATATGGTTTTGCCACGTTTCGTTTATGACAAACCAAGACACAACAGGGGGATCGTTGGTGCTACGGTATCAGATGTTATGAAACCAACGTTCGTTTTGGTTCGCTTTGTCCCGTGAATGTCCTAACGCATCTCAGAGGGTTCTCCATCGGTGGTGAGATGGGGGTGGGTTGTTTGGTTCTTTCGGAGATGCCTAATCATGCACACGCGAGGCTGATTTGGGACTGAAAAGGGGCAACTGTTCCGTGGGTGACAGATGAGTTTACACCCCTACTGTGAGACCACATGCGGGGCGATTGTTTCGCCGCCAATATACAATGGTCCTGCCAGGTTCCTTTGCGGTGCAACAGAGGGTTCCCCCCATCGGCGTGGGTGAGGTCCCGACAATTAAAAAGGAGGGATTCTCACTCTCTAGATGCGGGGACTGCGCGGGGGGGGGGGTGGGGGGGGGGGGGGGGGGGGGGGGGATGGGAATGCATATAGGAGGTCCGACGTCATATATTATATTTGACTCGTGATATGAAGAACACCTATCATGTAAAAAATTGAACGGGTTGAACGTGTCAATGCATATATTAAATGAATTTTTCATGGACGCACAACACATGAAAAGTGTCCCGCGGCGCATGGCGACATGCATTCTCATTTGACAAAATAAATGTCATGACAGGGGGATCGATTCGGTTCTACTGGTATCAAAATGTCTATGAAAACCAACGCCCGTCTTTGGTATCTTGCCCCAAGATGATTCTCACGCATCTCAGAGGGTTTACCCACCCCTCATATCATATATATATATGGTGCCGCGAATGAGTTTACCCACCCCTACTTGAGACCACATGCAGCCCGACTGTTGCGCGCAAGAAGAAGGAGGGGGAAGGGGAGGGGAAGGTACACCCTAGCCACCCCCCATCCAATTTACTAACCTCCTCATCTACATGTTCCAGCTATACCTATCCATCCACGTCGATCAACACTAGTCAATTCCACATCACTCTACCCCACCTCTACACACGCTACCTTAATACACCCCGCCCAACACCCCACACTCCACGATTGCACACCTCTCTGGCGCCCCTCCTTTACCCTTCCCCCTACCTAAATACCACCCCCCTGCACAACATGCCAAGCTACCCCCCTCCCCAACAAACTTCCCACCCTCCCACAACCAACCACACCCAATCGGAACATCTCCCCGCATGCACACCCCTTCGTACACCCCCGAACCGACCACAACTCACCTGACAATGCCCCCACGCATCGCCCACGCCCCCCCTTCCCTACCACACTCATCTTTCACCCCAACGAAGCAGGTCGAAACACGAGACCCCCACGCTGAAACCCTCCACTTGAGCAAGACCGCCGAAACAGAGGCCAACGTTACATACATATGAGACCGCCGTCCATTTTTAGGTACAGTTCCCCGTGAATGTCCCCTCGCGCCTTCAGATGGGCTCCCTACATCGTCTGAGGTCATGAGAGTACGAAAAGGAGGATCCTCACTCATCGGAAGGGGGGGGGGGTCGGGCCCCTCTTGTGCTATATCATCGCGGTCCCGGTGCAGGTTCAGGGCGCTCTCCTTCGGATATGGGACCTACAACCGTCAAGTACATGGAACTCGCGAGCAAGCTTGCCATTCCCAGTATTGTTCGGCTTGCCGGAAGATTCAGCTATGTGGTGTGAAAATGCTTACCGAAGAACAGGCACACGGTTCTTCTATTTGGGCATAATATTGGGCGCCGATGAAGGGGCACGCCACGTGGTTGCAAGGTTTGGATACGCAGGCTCTTTGTACTCCATTGACACATAGGCAAAGGAGGCAACCGAGGTTTTGCGCCACACTAACACCACCCTAGCCTGCAAGGTTTTGCCGGTTACTCTGTCCTGGCCGCCTAAGTTACCGGCAAGCATAGTTGAGTACTAAAGTGTCACAGCGGAAGGGCGCGTTTTTTTCATGGCACAAAATGTGTTTGATTAGATTTGGGCTTGTTTCTTCATGTTGTTTACCTTTCTCAAGAATATGCGTCGACTCCTATGATATGCACTTTATTTTTAATATCACGAAAAATGTTTGAGAAGTTGTGCCCAGTTACATTTTTTCGTTTGTCCCCCGTATGGAGCAGCATATGTTTTGTGTTGAGAGCCGTTCGGTTTTTCCCTTACTAACAAGTGTTACTAACAAGTAATGTGCGGTTTTTTTTCACATGTCGTGCTTTTGATGAAAGAAAAAAATGCGACCCCGCGAATGTTCGTCGCGCCTCGCGGTGCTGCGGTTTTTTAAAATGTCATAAACCTGGTATAATGGGTTTAAAACTCTGAAACGCATGCAGAATGGTGCTTGCGCCTTAGTGTTTTGTTCCACCACTTAATCGTTTTGTGCAAAAATGGCACAAAAATGATGTATACTTAGCCCCACATAACAAGTTTTACACGAATTGGAAAAATTAAATTCAAAAGTATTTGAATTTTATTTTCAAATAGGTTTAAACTAGGGGTATGAGTTAGGAGCGTACAAAAATTATGAAACATTTGATGGAGCTGGGAAAAGTGAGAAGAAAATTGTGGGTAAAGTTACGAAGCTCAACCTCGGGGCGGAAAATGAACAGGATTTGAAGAAGGTTGATAAGGAATTTGGAATTTGAAAATGAACAGAATTTGGAAAGCATGTTGAAGTGAAAAGTTGAATGACATGTTAAAGCAGAATAATTTTTTACGGCCTTATTTTTTTGCAAATATAAATGGGTTTAAAACTCTGGGATGTTACAGTCTAGCATTCCCGTAAGGTTCCCCCGCGCGTCACGGAGGCCCCCCCATCGGCGTGGGTGAGGTACCGACTATATAGAAGGAGGGTTCTCAATCATCAAGATGGCAGGGGCCTGCCCGGGGGGTGGGGGTGTATGGGGGTGCATATAGGAGGTCCAACGTTATATACATATAGGTTTGAGTGTGCCAAGAAGAAGAATCACCTCGAAATCGGTGCGCCCGTGAAGGTTCGTTTTTAGTATTGATGCCTGCGAAGGTTCCTCCTGCATTTTTAAATGCCCTGCAAATCGGTGTGTGTGAGGTCCTTACACAACAAAAGGGAGGGTTCTCCCTCGGCGAGATGGGGGGACTGTTTTGGTTCTTTCGAGAGATGCCTAATCATGAAAAAAAAAGGGGCAACTGTTCCGTGGGTGCCGCGATGAGTTTACAGCCCTGCCGCGAGACCACATGCGGGGCCGATTGTTTTCGCCGCCTTATACATATGGTCCTGCAAGGTTCCTTGCGCGCAACAGAGGGTTCCCCCCGCACGGATGTGGGGGGTTCCGACAATAAAAGAGGGTTCTTCGCGTCCGAGATGGCGGTGACGGGGGTGGGGAGTGGATGGGAATGCATAAGGCACATGGTGCTTGTAACGGGGTTCCTTGCGCGTCAAAAGAGGGTTCCCCCCCTCGACGCGGGTGAGGGGTTCCGACAATTAAACAAGGCGGGTTCTCTCTCTCCAGAGGCGGGGACTGCCGGGGGGGGCGGGTGGTATGGAATGCATATAGAGGTCCGGCGCATATAATAGTGGTTCTGACCGTGCGAAGAAGAAGCTCGCCTGTCCACAACATATGGTTCCTAGCGCCGTCACAGAGGCCCCTCCCCCATCAGCGTGGGTGAGGGTACCGACTTATAGATCGAGGGGGTGTCAATCATCAGATGGCGGGGGCTGCCTCTGGGGGGGGGGGTGTATGGGGGTGCATATAGGAGGTCCAACGTTATATATATATAGGGTTGAGTGTGCGAAGAAGAATAATCACCTCAGAAATCGGTGTGCCCCGTGATGGTTCGTTTTTTGTATTGATGCCCGCAAAGGTTCCTCCCGCATTTAAAAGGCCCTCCAAAAAGGTGTCGCGTGAGGTCCTAACATGACAAAAGGGAGGGTTCTCCCTCGGCGAGATGGGGGGGCTGTTTTTGTTCTTTCGAGAGATGCCTAATCATGGAAAAAAAGGGGGCATGTTCCGTGGGTGCCGCGATGAAGTTTACACCCCCTGCCGTGAGACCACATGCGGGGCCGATTGTTTCACCGCCATATACATATGGGCCTGCAAGGTTCATTGCCGCAACAGAGGGTTCCCCCATCGGAGTGGGTGGGGTTCCGACAATAAAGAGGAGGGTTCTCGCTCTCGGATGGTGGGGACGGGGGGGGGGGGGGATGGGAATGCTATAGGCACATGGGTGCTGTACGGTTCCTTGCGTCGCAAAAGTGGTTCCCCCCATCGGCGCGGTTGAGGTTCGACAATAACAGGAGGGGTTCTCTCTCTCGAGTGCGCGGGGACTGCCGGGGGATGGTATGGGAATGCATATAGGAGGTCCGGCGTCATATACATATGGTTTTGACCCGTGCGAAGAAGAAGACTCGCTATCCATATACATATGGTTTTGCCACTTTCGTTTATGACAAACCAATGACACAACAGGGGATCGATTCGGTGCTACGGTACAGATGTTATGAAACCAACGTTCGTTTTGGTATCGCTGTCCGTGAATGTTCCTAACGCATCTCAGAGGTTCTCATCGGTTAGATGGGGGTGGGTTGGTTTGTTCGGGGGTTCTTGATATGCCTAATCATGCACACGCGAGGCTGATTTGGACTGGAAAAAGGGGCAACTGTTCCGTGGGTGACACGATGAGGTTTACACCCCTACTGTGAGACCACATGCGGGGCGATTGTTTCGCCCGCCATATACATATGTCCTGCCACAGTTCCTTGGCGCAACAGAGGGTTCCCCCATCGGCGTGGGTGAGGTCCCGACAATTAAAAAAGAGGGATTCTCACTCTCTAGATGCCGGGGACTGCGCGGGGGGGGGGGGGGGGGGATGGGAATGCATAGGAGGTCCGACGTCATATATATATGATTTGAACGTGCGAAATATGAAGACACCACCTATCATGTAAAAATGGAACGGTTTACACGTGTCAATGCATATATTAAATGAATTTTCATGGACGCACAACCTGAAAAGTGTGCCCGCGCGCATGGCGAATGCATCTCATTATGACAAATAAATGTCATGAGCAGGGGATCGATTCGGTTCTACGGTATCAAAATGTCTTGAAACCAACGCCCGTCTTTGGTATCGTTGTCCCTAAGAATGATCCTCAAGCATCTCAGAGGGTTTACCCACCCCTCATATCATATATATATATGGTGCCCCGCGAATGAGTTTAACCCACCCCTAAGTGAGACCACTGCAGCCCGACTGTTTGCGCCGCCATATACGTATGGTCATGTGAGGTTCCTTCCGCGCAACAGAGGGTTCCCCCCTCGGCGCGGGCGAGGTTCTACACTAAAAAGGGAGGGTTCTCACTCTCGAGATGGTGGGGGGGTCTCCGGGGAGGGGGGGGGGTGGGGGGTATGGGAATGCATATAGGAGGTCCGGCATCACATACATATGGCTTTGACCGTGCGAAGAAGAAGACCCACCTATCAGTGTAAAAATGGAACGGTGCATTTTTGCGTCCAACTTCTACAGCGCGGAATAAGGTTGAAACGCGTGTCAATGCATATATAAATGAATTTTTCACGGACGCACCACATAAAAAAGTGCCCCCGCGGTGCTGGCGAACGCATCTCTCTTATGACAAACAAAATGTCATGGCAGGGTATCGATTCGGTGTCTACCGGTATCAAATGTTCTATGGAAAACCAACGTCCGTTTTTTTGTATTGCTTGCCTCGCGAAGGTTCCTCACGCATATCAGAGGGTTCCTCGGGTCGGTCTGCATTGAGGTTCTAACACAACAAAAAAGAGGATCCTCCCCTACGGTAGACCACATCCGTTGCCGATTTTTTCCACGGCATATACATATGGTCCTGTAAAAGGGTCCTCGTGCGTAACAAAGGGTCCCCTCCATCGGCGTGGGTGAGGTTTCGATACATATAGAAGGGGTCTCACTCATCGAGCTGGGAACCGGGTGGGGAGGGGGGGGGGGTGCGGGGGGTATGGGAATGCATATGAAAAGGAGGGGCCAACGTTACATACAATGAGACGCCGTCCATTTTAGGTACAGTTACCTGTGAATGTTCCCTCGAGCCCTCCGATGGGCTCCCTAAATCGTCTGAGGTCATGGAGTATTAAAAGGAGGGTCTCACTCATCGGAAAGGGGGGGGGGGGGGGGGGGGGTGTCGGGCCCTCTGGTCTATATCATCGCGTCCCGGCAGCCGGAGCAGCTTCGCTTCCCAAAAATCACTGCTCGGGTTAGACTACAAGACCCGCCGGGAACGTATTGTTCATGGGCGGACGAAAAAAATAGGTCGCCCCTGAAGTGTGAGGAGAGCCAGCCAAAAAGGTGCGAACATGTTATGGCTACCAAAGGGACTAAATATTAGGGTTAACGCATCTCTGAAAAATGGACCTGCACTGCTGTACTAACTAACAAGGACGAGCATTCGTTTGTAACACAAAAAAGGTTAAACCTCAAGCGCAAAAAATTCAGAACCACCAGCTCGCCAAGTCATCAAACAGTGGTTTAACTAGCAAAAAATGAGCGGTGTTCTGCATGCTAACAATAGACATGTTGCTATGGCAGAACTGACTACTTTTTTCGAAGGGTGTGTTTATTTATATGCCTTCCCCGTGTATGAACTTGCTGCTTATATTCTCTTTCTGTAGAAAACGGGTTGCATGCTATGCTCCAGGAACGGATATATTATACGTTGCCTTTTCTTCCTGACAAAGGCCGTGCATGCCGGCCGAGAATCCCTCACGCGAGCGAGCGAATCCCTCCACTTGAAACCAAGGAATAGGCGCGCAGAGTAGGTGCATGGGCGTTTCTGACTGTCCATCCACATCCGAGCACCATTTTTTGCAGGCACTGCATCTTTGTTACGCATCGGTCATAACAGAGCTTCCCCGGTCCCACCATCTATCTGTTCGACCCAATAGCAAGACCCTCAATTCAACGCTCACCCGCATACCCATCCGTATCTGACTACCACGCCTCCCCACCACTCTCCTCTCCTCCCGGATCATTCTTCGTCTAGATCTTCAAACAGATGGCCCGACGCACTGCGTGCACCCGGCGTTGGGCAGCGTGGACGTCCTCCACGAGATCTTCATCCGGCTGGGCACTGCGGCGACCTGGTGAGCGTGTCGGCCAGGTACTATTGAACATGAAGTGACACGCCTCATGGTTTCCTTGTTTTTTGTCATAACGACCACATGACATCAGTGACACCTCATTTTTCATTGCAGAAACTTTTCACACTCGTATAAAGGGGGCTCTTTTTAAAGCGGACTATGCCCTTCCTACCTAAAAACGCTATACCCACCTTGTTAGTACCAGACGTCCCCCTCCAGTGATACCGATCGCTAGACGCTCACCTTTTTTGACTGACTGGGCGCCAACACTTGACATGCAAGTCCCCCCCCCCTCGCCGAGAGCATATCGGCGTTTAGTTCGTCAAAATTCGGTGTGTGGAGGTTCCGTCAAAATAAAACGAGGGTCCCCCCTCGTCGGTAGGGGCTGGGTGCGTGGGAAGTTTCTCGTTACAGTTACCCGCGAAATGTAGCTCGAGCTACCAAAGGGTTCCTCCATCAGTGCGCCCCTTTGCTGCTGTTTCCTTGCGGCCCGGGCAGTCTGGCATTCTCTTCTTCCCATCAGCGTCTTCATTCGGTACTTCCTGAAAGAACGGCAAGGGCTCCACGGCAGCCGTGGGATTAACTCCCATAGCCAGAACGTGCCCACACTTTGGCAGTCGAAGTATGTTTAGTTAGTAGTGGATGGAGTAGCCGGGTGATGGTGTGTACACCCAACGAGTGTGCGTGAGCTCGTATTGATTGGAGTTATGTCTGGGTTGTGGATTACATTTTTTCAAGTGCTGCCCGTGTGTTTTCCCCCGGTGACGCGCCTGGATGTGTCCGCGGGCTTCGAGGATCGGTTTCGTCAAAAAAGTCCGTCTGTACATGCTCTCATGGTGTGGATGTGAAAAAAATGGAAGTTACAGAACTATATGCGTTACAAAAATTCTTCGGTTTGTCACCGTTTCGGGAAGTTTATCCAAAAACAAAACTATTTTTTTTTACAAACCCTTCCTTTTGAAAACAGTTCACTGGTTTTCTTCTGTCGCACGCAGTAGAGGGCGAATTCTTCCGGAGAGAAGAACGCACGCTACACCAGGGGCAAAAAGCAGCGAACGGCTCCTGTAGCAAGCGCAGTGCGGTACCCCTTCACTGTTGCTGGCTCCCTGGCGAAGGCAAGCGATATAACCTCTCAAATAATAAGTATAAGAAGCGGGACGGGCGGGCGAACAGCTCTCTCCACTACCTCTCTTGCCTGCCGTTCCCACACATCCACTTTCGCTTCCTCGCCTGAGCCAGTGTCTAGGGCCACAATGGCTGGCTGCTCTTCGGTGGAAGCTGTCTTGGAGACCTGGAGCTGCTGCGGGAGATTTTCATGCGAGTTGACGGTGCGGCGGACTTTGGTTCGAGCGGCCGCTGTATCCCCGACTGGTGTGCCGTGGCGAAGCTGCCAGGCTTCCTCATGGCCTTCCGGGAAAGGTTCGCCCCTCCCTTCATAGGGTATGCGGTGGATTCGATCATATTCTGTGGATTTTTTCGTGCTACTTTGCTTTCCCTGGTAGCGCCATGGTCTCGCGCAAGCTTCCCAGACTGTGGCACAGCATTTCCTGGACCCCGACCGGAGCATCATTGCCCTGGTCTCCGGCGACTCCGGTCTAATGGCGAAGGAGCAACTGCCAAACACCCAGCTATATGCTAGATACAGGCCAGTGGGAGTCGCCGGGCCAATGGCGCGGCCCTGCCTCTGTCCCATACGGTGGCCGCGGCGACGCCCAACACTGGGGGCACTTCGCGAAGGTGGGGGGGCGAGCAGGTTCTTCGTGCGGGATCCGGCCGTCGACTCTCGAGTTGACGCCGCAAGGCGTTCATGCATGACCACTGGACGTTCATTACCACGTAAGCGCATGCACGTCCTTAATCGTTTTCATGCTAAGCGAAAAACGTCATTAAGCTTGCTGTATCCGTTTCTATTTCGGCTTTTTTTGTGAATTTCTAATTAATGTCTTAACGCCATGGCACCTTTTTGGGATTGAGCAGGTGAACGTGTTCACCGAAGGGGGGTGGCAGCACGCGATTTCGGGAGCCATGCACGGCGGCAACGACGTGCGTTCCTCCGAGCGCCCGTACGCCGTGGTGGTCAACGCCGTCATGTACATGGTTTACGTGGTCGGCAGGGTTTGTGGCGTACAACACACACGAGCACCACGTTCGACGCCGTTGAGCTGCGGAAGACTTCGCCGTCGTCCCAGACGCTGGAGGTACGGACTATGGGCCTCCAATGTCTGGACAGAACACTAAAAACAAAGGCGTAGTGAAAAAAAAGAGGGGGAGGTTCGAACCTTCAGAAAAAGGTTCTCCAGGCATTCCCTGGAACGCAATGGGCCGAAGGCCGGTGGTCCAAGCCTGCTGCACTGCGGCGCTTGGCAGGCCTAGTTCTGCCATGTTGCAGCCCGCGTGGTCCGCTTTCTCTATAGAGGAAAAAAAGCATCAAATGAAAAATGCAAATGAGGTAAGAGGAGGGACCAGATCCCCACGCGAATGAGCGCTTGTGATGCAGACCGCGCCAGCGAAACTTTTTTCTTTGCTTTTCTCTTCTCTATATATATATACTAGAAGAACGCCCGTGCGTTGCACGGGGCCATATACTTTAGAGTTCAATTTTAATATTCTCATACATATCAAGTGACATTGGCGACCTTTTTCACCATCAATTCTCACACACACACTCTCTCCTCCCTCTTCCTCACTCTCTTCCCCCCTCTCTCTCTCTCTCTCTAAACACACACACACACATATCCATCTTATTGGGTACGGGACCATAATCATCTATTTCACACACACACGCTAGTGCATAACAATATGATTATGTGTATTATTTGCCACCACGAACGGAGGAATTATTTCATGTAAATCGGCCCGCCACAGCTCAAGAATACGGGGAGGATGGCCCGGGCGGTGTCAGCGCCCGTCCGGCGCGGCCACGGGCCGCTTCCAAGTGCGTCTGCGCGCCGGCCACCCACGCCGGTCCTTCAGTGCCGCTTCCACCGCACAACTCCAGAGGGCCACGGCCACGCCAGGGCCAGGAAGCGCCCTTCTTCGCCCTCTTTCACGGTCGCGGCCATGCGGTGCCCGGCACTCCCCGCCTCGCTCTCGTCCTCCGGGCAACCGTCGCGACCCCAGTGACGCAGCCAAGCATCGGCCTCGAGAATCAAGAACGCTCGACAACGGAGAGGGAAGGGAATATCATATACATGTCATAAGAAAGGGAGTTTATTTACTGCTCCCTCGATGTATTGTTTCCTTGTTTGGGATTGATTACCATCCGTTGATTTAAGGTAAGATTAATGTGATTGAGTGTATTAAGGTAAGGTTAAATTAATTTAGATTTGTCTTTAGAGATTGTTCGTGATGCATTCTACTACTAAATATAACTTGCGACAGTATGGAAAGTTCTGATCTGTTCAGATTTCTTTCGTTGCGTGAGAGGGTGACACGAAAATAAACCGATGAAGTGGGGGAGGGACGAAAAAAAATTACGAAAAAAAACCAGCGAAGGTGGGAGAGGTACCAAAAAAAACCATGGGAGTGGGACGAAAAAAAAAACCTGGAAGCGAGACTACAACTGCTCCTTAGGATTATATATATAATTATAGATATATATATATATATTATATATATATATATATATATATATATATAGTATACGCGTCATGAACCCTTGATCCGTGTGGGGACTTTCCGGTTCAAAAGCACTGGTGCCACATCAAAGTTGTGCATTGGATATATTCAAACACCACATGACATCATACATATGTTTGGCCACATGCACGCAAAGTGGTTGGTCTTCAGCACTCCCTCGCGTGGTTATCGGCGACAAGCTAAGCCTATTTGTGGGGCCGCGTGTGGACGTCCATGCATGACTTTGATCCAACAAAAGAGATGTTATACGACCAAGGTGGTGATTTCTTCTTGGTCAGTGTTACAATACGCCTTGGTGAGATGCCCCCTCCCACCGACTCAAATATGTGTGTGGGGTGGGGGGCCATAGTACTACGACCACACTAGATGAACCTCCGTGGGGCCGGGGATGTCCGTTAATTTCGATGCACTTGCCACATCAAATTTGTGATGGTTATTAAATATCACACCAAAGGTTTTTCACACACACACACACACACACACACACACCCACACACACACACCACCACACACATGGCCACCCGCAGGTGTGGTTCGTATGTGGTCCACCCATCTAATGCCAGAAAGACCACATTTGTGGGCGCACACAGTCCACATTTGAATCGGAAGCAAGGGGGGGGGGGGGTGACCATGATGTACTTCGTTTCGGTTTTGTGTTACACGTAGGGTGAGATGTCGACCTAGCAATTTTGGGGCATGCGTTACTAGCTATTCCCCCCCCCCCGCCAACACGACAGTGTGTGTGTGTCTGGGGGGGGGGGGGGCTAGCAAAATAAGGTGCGCTTTGTGCGACAGGTGCCACATCAAAGTTGTGCATTGGGTATTTGCAACACAAACCACCCTTTTCATACATATATTTGGTCCACATGACAAGTGTGTTTGTGTTCTGACCCTTTCCCACGTTTTTTCGTCCAATTTATAAACAACAGTACGAGTCAGACGCACAACCCGTCTGCGATCAGTACGAAACAGACACGGTTCCTTAGGACTACCCGTGTGCCGCGCCCCTGCCCCTATCACCCACACTACAGTAGATTGGGATCCACGAGGCTTCCCTCCCCCCTCGAACATATCCACTCTCAACGCGCAATCTCAAAAATATCTACCCGCCTATGGTTTTTTGTTTGAGAGCAACGATTAGTATGTGTGGACCGTGTGCGATGTCTGTTACTCCCGCTCTGTTTCAATCAGTAGATCCAAATTTTCAGTAGCCCCGGCATTTTACTCCCTATCCTGCATCCCTTGCATCTCAAAAATATCTGCTCGGCGCTGTAGTGTTTTTTTTGTTGATAGCACACGTTTTAGTTGTTTTAACCGTGTTGATGTTTGTACTCCTGCCCCGCTCTGCTTCTAATTCCGTGATCAAATTTTCGGTAGCCCCAACATTTTACTCCGCCTAGTTAAAATTTTTAGTACCCGCGGCATTTCGTCAAACACCACCTTGGACCCCTCACACAGACACACACCCCAAATCCCCACTCACACACATACACACCACCCATCCCTCGCTCGAACCTAGCTAGGTCGTCGCCGCCGACGCGCCTCCATCGGTCAAACCTCTGCCAGGTCTGGCCCGTTGCAGTTACCCACCGATAATACCCTCGCCGCTCTGAGTTTCCTTTTAGATGACACCTGCGAAATCCCCTTTCCCACACAATCCCCATCCCACCCTCCCCACCACTCCAGCGCGTCGCAGGCCTAAGCCCGGCTACGGCTTCCCCGGGGAGCTCGAGGAGCCGAATTGCCCAAAAGAGCTTTACCACGCTCTCTCGCCGATGTCGGCGAAGGTGGTCGCGAGGAAAGTGACGCGATTACTGGATGGACGAGCACTTTCAATCAACGGCTAGAGTATCTGCCTGTCGCGTCGCGACGTCGGTCTCGGACATTGAGGTCGTCGACAGCGACGGCTTGACGAGGTTATGTCACAGGTTAAGTTGGCCACCCCAACCCTTCGGGTTCGAAGCCAGCGTCGATCCAATCGAGGCCCGCTGTTGTGGAACAGATCTGACAGTAGGATATGGGTACGTATAGGAGGGCAGAGCCTCTACGGTGAGTTGTCACTCTGATTTACGAGTTAGCCCCTCTTGGAAAGAGGTAAAGACCCTACGTCCTCGGTGCTGGCAGGACTTTGTTATCTGTGTGTGATTTTAAACAAGGGGTGTGAACCCTGTGACGGAAGCGGAGGGCGGTCTTATATAGAGTCTGCTGGGCCCTCATGAGATGCCCCATTACCAAAGTGGTTCAATGTGAAGAAGTAAGCGTGTGCGAGCCGTTACTGGCTATCGTCAGTATGATGCACTTTATGGTGGCGAACTGATCCCGTGACTTTGCGGTCTCAGGTGTGATTCTTGGTCTTCTGTTGTCGGTGCCTCGTGCCTACGCCGAAGTGAACAAGACTATTCCGAGTGTCGTGAGGGCTACCGGAGTGAATCCCTCGTCCGAGTGGTCTTGTTAAGTTGCGGCGGTTGGTCCTCAGTCGGTGACTCCTTCAAACCTGTGTGTCACTTGGAGTCTTGTGATGTGGGTCCTTGGGTAAGGGTATGTAGTCAGGCCTAGCCCCTACCTGGGTAGTGTCCTCGTCATAGCCCCCCCCCGAATTGGATGGGGTCGAAGTGAGAGGATTGGGAGCGGTTCTGACTAGACCAATGCCGGAGGCGTTTAGAGATCTGCAGCACCCGGCTGCTTACTCCCGTGTCAATCGCCTCGATCTATTCCGGATCATGTGCGACCGAGTGATCCTGAGTTTGGCTTGATGTGTGGACGCTGACTGATCCCGAGCGTCGGGTCGGACAGAATTGAACAAGGAAATCTTCTGACGACAATCGGTTTTCTCGGACAAGGTCCCGGATTGATTTCTCTTGGGGATTCAAAATTTTGAGAAGCGCGCGGATCGGCAACGAATGCCAGTAAGCTGGGCAAGTGGGCGGCGACCTCCTTGATTTTCGCTCCACCTTAACCGCCATGTACCTGGGCGCAGTCTCCATTAATGGATGCGCTCGGACTCGCTGGCCCACCTATCAGTGACTCGGTCGCGTCGTTATCAAAGGCGACGGCGGCGAGGACGGAACAGTCCCCTCCACTTTTCCCCTCCTTTTCCGCTCGCTCACCCACCCTTCGCACTTCTCGCGCCGCGCGATCCGCGTCGACTCCTGAACTGCGCGGAATGGCGAAGGACAAGACGGCGAGCTGGAGTGGCCGCCAACGAAGGCGTCACGGTTGAAGAAGGGTCGAGCTCCCGGGCCGCACTTACCGGGCTGGATTTCAGGGCACACTGGCTGCGGTCGACGGTCACGACGGAGGACCTCGACGAGGCTCGCCTTGCCGTATGGCCTACTGGTCCAGGGTCTTGGAAGAGCTGCCGGAGGAAAAGGGAGGTCGAGCCTTGCACCCACGCCCCGGAGGAGCGGGCCCTCCTCCTCACCACCACGTGGAGAAGGTTTCTCTTTGCCCCCCCATCCGTGTTTTTCGAGGGTTTCTTAAATTTCTTCGGTGCTCACTCCATCCATTCCCCCGAATGCCATATCCAATCTTGCCCGCCTTCGTTTTCATGTGTGAACATTTCCGGTGGGTTGTCCATCCCCACAGGGGGTCGTTCAAACATATCTTCCCCAAATGCCATTTCTCTGTCGGGCAGAAAAGCAATCCGAGTGACACAGAGGACCCAGTGGTTCAGACGTGTGGTGGTTCTAGGCGTTCAAGATGTGTAGCAGGATCCGCATTCCCCGCCATGACTTTTCTCCCGAGTCCGTTAGAGGTTGGCAGTCAACTGGTTTACTGCAATGACGTTCCATCCCCTCGGTATGTCGACTGGCCTTCCTCCTTATATGTCCGCCAGCAAGGGTCCAACGATCCCCCTCACCTGTCGTGGACAAAGAGGAGAAAGCTAAAAGTGGCGGTCTTGGAGGAATCTGTAGTCGAGTTAATCCAGGCGAGTGACAGCGCTTGATCTTTTGGAGGTGGTCCCAGTCGACGAATCTAGCCTCTGCAAGCAAACCTATCCCATGTGTGTTATACGGGGCCCAGACGGACTCGACTCGGGGACCCATCCAGAG